>JAOVVF010000047.1:7432982-7443798 GCA_028565595.1 Duopalatinus emarginatus
ATAAGGTCAGTGTTCTGTGCAAGCCACTCAAGAAGCTTCATGGAGCTTCCTTCAGTTAGTTGTTGATTTTTTGTTGTTGTTTGAATAATTAAAAAATAGCCAAAATGAATGATTCAGGTCAACAAATTAGTCTCTTTAGGTCCTGTAATTATTGTATCATTTTTGGTGCACTATTTAAAATAGCTGTATAATTAATATGGTTTAGGACCCTGCTCTCTGTCCTGTATCTGTGTGTCTGGCCACACCTCCTTGTTTTGTAGTGCCCAATAGGAGGGCAGTTTAGGGCCTGAGAGTGTAACTTAATCCGTGTTCATGCAAAGCCATAGCGTTCAGCTGTTACCGACTAAACTGTCAGTAACACATAGTTAACCCTGTCGTAACTTTTACAAGTTTATTAGAAGCTGTAATCAGGAACGATGTGCTGCGGTACTTTCGGTACCGCATTTTAGGTTAAGGAGAACCGTAGCTGTCGACTGTTTTTTGTTGTTGAACGTCTGGTTATTATTTATGTATTAATCTTATTATAAATATTGAATTTGTGCCAGAAATGATGCTAGACGATAAATTTATCGTGTCAATTTTTTTTTGCCGTTTATTATATTATCTATGTCGTCTGTAATTTGGTCACACTGTTAAGATTAAATCACTTGTTCCACTGAAAAGAAACACTGTCCGGTGTTGGATTTGAGACCGTTTCAACGAGGTTAGCAGGTCCGCCCAGACAAAGAGCTAAGACAATGGCTTGTCATCTGGGCATCTCATTGGCATGCTCTTATAATCAGCGGTGCCAGGGAGCCCAGTGTACCGTCCCTCACACAACTAGGCCATTGTCCTGGCAGCTGCGTGAGACACCTTTCACTCTGCGCTTTCCTCGTTTCCCGTGAAATCCCACTGATCTAGACAAAAGCTTGTAAGTAAAAATAAAAAAAAAATGAGGTGATATTATAACAACTTTCACCCTAGTCATCCCACACCCATATTTACATCCATAAACACACACACACATGCCATCACCATTACTGTCACCACTTATGCTCCCATCCGCCCTGACCTGAATGCTTTTCATATCTGCTCTGCCATGTTTCAGCCTCCCCCCCCCCTCCACCAAACCCACCCACCCACCTACCAAGTCTCTATCCCTTTTTCTCCCTTTCCCTCACTCCCTCTCTCTCCCTCCTCCGCCACACTCCCCCCCCCCTCAGTAAACACCCCCGAGGGTAGAACAAAGAAAAGGAGCTCCTCTCCTCCTTCTTAATCACAATTCAGCCCTTTCACTGCTGCTAGGCCACTCTCTCGCTTTCAGCATCCCAAAGCCAGAGATGAAAAGACTGCGCACGAGAGAGAGAGAGAAAAGGAGAAAGCGAGAGGAAAGAGGCAGAAAAGTAGAAATTATGCCTGGCAAAGAGAAGAGCAGGAGGTGGAGAGGTAGCGAGTGACATAACTTTAGTGTCTCTACACGATTGTTAAACTTCCCCTGGTTACGCAGCCCACAATAGACCGTCGCCTCAATCCTCAAAAAGAGTCTGGGCTGTTTTACTAATAGCACTGATAGAGTTAATGCATGTCGTCCGAACTTCATACACACGAGTACGAAGGATACAAGGCTTCGAGAAAGCAACAGATTGTTTTGTGGAACTTTCACAAGTATGCGAAAGAGATAATCTTGCGGTTCCTGCTCGATCCAATCTGCCTCTGTTAGGCAGACACACACACATATATATATATATATATATATATATATATATATATATATATATGCAGGTCTGTATCTGTTGCCAGACAGATCTCTTCTTCTTCAGCCACATCTCTTTTAGTCAGGAAGACAGAATGTCCTGTCAGGGGCCAAAAGCCTGCGCCTTTTCACTGACGGACGAGACATCGCTTATTGTGCCAGCCTTTCACTCGCCTTTCCCCCCTTGCACCTCAATAGGTCAGGGATCACGAATGCAAATCTACAGGCCTACCGAAAGAGAGCGGGTGAGTTAGTGAGAGAGAGAGAGAGAGAAAAGGGGGACGATGCAAGACTACTCAAATGAACCATGTGATATGAATTCCTAATTTTATCTGTTTCGCCCCCCACCTCCCTTCAACTTTTTTTTTTTTCTGTTGTTGTAAAGAAAAGGAGATTATCTGTACACCTTCATTCAGATCCCCCCTCCCTTTTCAGCCGGGCCAAGCTGTGCAGGATTTAGGCCGATTTACTTCAGCAAACACCTATGGACAACTGGGGAGGGGACGGGGCTCCGTTTGGAAAGAGGGAGCCCTTTGTTTGTCGGGGTGCAGGAGGCCTAAAGCTGAACCGGGCGGCCGCATTATCGCATTAAGCAGCGTGGTGGCCTAGGGAGCCTGGTTAAGGCTAAAGTAACTGGCGATCTACCAGCAACAAGAGGACCTACATTAGCAAAAGAGATGCGTCTTCTTTGTAACACCCCCAAGAACCGATTCCTGGAGTCAGGAGATTAGTTTGGAGGTTGAAAACCTGTGCATGAGACTTTGCATAGTTCCAAGTTAAGCTTCATCAAGCCCATCCCCCTTAGAGTCGGTGTAAAGACAGAGAGCGAAAGAGAGGGAGAGAGAAAGAGAGAGAGAGAGAGCTTTATCCTCCCCTGTCCTCGTAACATCTGTCACTGCTAAGAGGGACAAGACAATGCCACCCAAGGCCCTGTTAGTCCTGTGTCACTTGTGACTAACCAGAATGAGCAATTTACAGTCGTGGGTCTGACCCCCTCCACACCGCTCTCTCGCCCTCCCACTCGGTCCGAGATGATACAGCTGCAAATGCAGAAGCGTTTGTTTCCGTGCGGACAAAGGCCGCTCCTGTGTTCGGTGTGATGAGCTCGGGTCCAAACGCCCACGCTCTCTCTCTCTCTCTTTCTCTCTCTCTCTCTCTCTCTCTTTCTCTCTGCATGTAGTCGACGCTTAACGTAATGCTTCAACAGCTCTCTGGTTTCTGCTCGGCCGCTATCAGCTGTTTGGTTTGAGGTGTTCTGATGTTGACGGTCGTGTTGTTGATGTGCGCGTGGTTCAAGGTGACTGACAGGGGTTTGTTGTGATTTTGCTCCCCCCGTTCTCTCCCTCCCCGCGTATAACCATGTGCACATTTTCTTCATGAGCGAGTACAATGTAGCGGCGTGACATTTAGTGGCGCCGCACCGCCGTTAGCCTAAACAGTGAGGATTTACCAAGGTCAATAATGAGGTATGTCACTGCAGGCTGCAGAAACAACAGTCCTGGTGATAATGAATAGGAATAAGGTTCTATCAGTAATGTGTGTGTGTGTGTGTGTGTGTCGGGGGGGATGTTTAGTTAATAAAACGTTGGGAGGTTTGTATAAATGAACTGTCAACCTGGAATAAGAAGAATCCTTGACTTTCATACCTTCGTGTCATACTTTGTGGTTAAAAAAATCATGTCTACAATGCTTATAGATTTATATTAGCCTACTTGCTCAGATGTTCTTTCCCAGTGCACACTTTCGTTTGATTAGTGGAACACCTCCGGCAAGGTTGCCGCCACATGGAACAATCAATAACGGATCGGTGGATTAAGGTGTCATGACATCTGCGGGTCCAGACCCTGTCGTGCATGGGTGAGTGCCTCTTAAAGCCAGCTCTGATAACAGTGCTCCCTACCTAGCGCCGGATCTATACCGTGGCCTGAAAGCCTGCCAATGCATCCCGTCCTGCGTCCTGCTAGTACTTTGCTTTCGCCCAGCTGTACCAGAATGTGCCGATACAGCCCTGCGATAGCGGGGATAAGTAATTGCTTTACATTGCTTGCAGAGATTACAGAGTCTAAGAGCCTCTTTCATCTTCGGGCCCAGAATCACAGGCATTGTGCAGAGATTTGCCTGTCTTTTTCAGTTACGTCGGGTGTGTTATGATTGCTTTTCCTTGTAGGATGTGAGGAGTGTGAAAGGAATATGGGCAAGGCTGCTCTGGTCTAAACCTGGCAAACGACAGGCATTACACACAAGCAAGTCGAATTAGTCATGGTGACAGCATTCCTTCTTGGATAAGGAATGGACAAACTTACTGTCACTCCTAAGAATTAAGCTTTCAGTGAACCAACCATCTGGTTAGCAAACATCCTCGTTTTTTTTTTCTCCATGCCCCTGTTGCTCCTTGCAGCTTCAGCAAATTACCAACCAACACAGTGCTTGGATCAAGAGATTACAGGGCACTATTTTTTTGGGTTATAGGTCTAGCAATTAAAGTAATGAGGAGGTTCTCTGCTCACGGAAGCCAGGGCCTGAGCGTAGTGCTGACTCGCTGCCTTCCGAGTCGATAACTCCTGGCCCACAACCTCAGGCAAAGCATGCCTGGCCCTTATCAGAGAGGATGTCCTGTGCTTTACATTCCTGAGCTAAATGATCCCCTTCCTTAGTGTAAGCACTACAGTTCAGGAGGATTGGATCTGACGGCAATGTCAAAGCTAGAATACGGTAGCTCGGTGGAAGACGCCAGAGCAACCCGAGCTCCCTTAAACTTGTGCGAGGCTTCGGGTTTGTTCCCGCAACTCAACCTGAACTGAACCGAGACCTGAGCTTTAATACGGCGTTTGACAAGGTCGGGGAATGTCTAGAAGGCACAGGAGTTGTCTGATTGTCTGAGATGTGACACCATGTAAGGTTTTGTAACGAACCAAAGGCGTAAGAACAGCCCAGAGCAACCTGCAGCTACGAGGTCTTTATCCTGGTAAGCGGAGGCAGTGAGAACCGAATTACCATGTGTGCCATGCGTCCAGATGGCACATGTGAGTCTACCTTTTCACTCAGGCAAAATCACAGGTCTTGATGCCATCAGCTTTTCAAGTTTTACAATGGGCCTAGCCTTGTTATTACCGCTGGCGGCCTCTTTGGCGAGACTGCCATAAAGAAAGTGTTCCTCAGCAATTAAAGCTAATGAAATATTCATGTGTGGCACCTTCCTCAGCCGTCCCCGCAAATGAGCAAGCCACGCTTAATGTCTCCCCCACCCATCCTACCAACCAACCCACCCCGCTCCAGCCTTATTATGCCGCTAGCCTGGCACGTCTGCAATTAGCGCGCTGTCTTCCAGTGGCGACTGGGCAGACTGAGTGGTGAGGAGGAGGAGACAGAAGGAGGGCTGAGAGGATATTAGGGATAAGGAAGGGCTGAAGGTGTCTTACACCAAAATGGCAGGAAGGGGTAGAATCGGGCCAGAGCGGTTAATAATAGGCGTTGCTTATGGATTCCACCTACTGAACTCTTGTTATGTAAAATAAGCGAAAAGCGACATCGTATTGACTTGGTAATAAGTGGTAATGCTTATATTTTGCCGGGGAGTGTTGGGATTTGAGCGGGGCGACTGCTGTATTTTGTGCAGGTGCGTACGCGTTCAAGGGGTATCATTGGTCCTAATCTCTACATTTCACATGGGCATTAGGCCCTAATCACATTGTGGCCCTTGCTGTGAATGGAATATGTGTTGTAATGGAGATGCCTCTTGTCATATTATGCCAGTAGTGGCTTAAAGGAGAGAGGGGAAACCCGTCTCTAATTGTAAGTTTATCTGAAAAGAACACAGCTGTCCACCCACTTGCATGCATATCTCTCTCTCTCGCTCTCTCTCTCTCCCCCTCCCTCCCTTCTTCTCACTTACGTACATACACATAAAAAGCACACATACACAGAGACGGCGACAGTTTAGTAGAATGACGGTGCAGTTTTGTTCACAAAGACAAGACATGACGCAACATATTAGTCCACAACTCGTTTCGTATGCAAAAAGCATTAAAGCGTATAAAGCATTGCTCGAAACTTATCCTTCTCCAGATCAACCTGTGGAGGCCTTTGTCACTTTATGAGCTTCTCAGTCTGCCAGTGACCCCCTTGCATCTCAATGAGGTGTTCTGCCCGTAGCCCTCCTCCCTTGTTCCCACGCATCAGGGTCCTATCAGCTCAGCACCTTTCTCCCGAGCTCGCTGAAAAAGTCTCGTGCATCCTCACGCCGCCCCAGATCCACCGAGGTGTTTACTGTGGGATTACCGAGCGGAGAGGGGGGTTGGGGTAAGTGGAGGACTGAGCCGTGGGAGGCTTCGGAGGCAGCTGAGGGAGAGAGGTAGCCATGGGAAGGGCCCCCCAAAGGCATGGAATGCCAGTGAGGTCAGCAGGGGTTGGAGCAGGGGGGGACCAGAGGAGCTCTCCAGGGATGGAGCAGGTGCTTTTGTACAGGCCGTCAGGCATCAAAGACGTGATGGGGCTGAAAAGGTTAGTGCTGGCGCTGTGAAGCAAGTCCCCCCTGTTATTTATTTTTTTGGCTCGGTGGCTGAGCAAGTGGGTGCAGGGGAGAGGGTGGTGTCTGGCTCCCATGCTCTGGTGTTACCGAGGTCAACTTTTGTACCTGAATGAGTTTTTCCTGGAGTAACATTTCCGACGCCTGATAACCCAAGCGCACTTATTTTCTCATTACAGTGATGGACTCCAGGTGCTGTTCTTACAGGTAGCTATACAGGTGTATGGTGGTTTTAGTAGTCGTGATAATAAAAAAATAAAACCTCCTACATTCTTTTGTGAACACAACCAAGACTGAAACAACAATTAAATCTGTATTAAAGTTATAACGCGGCCTGTCACGGATCATCCGTTATTAGATTGTACAACTGGAACTGTGTGTTTGTTTATTAATTGTTAGTCTGTCCTAAGACACCAGCTGTATCAACACAGGAGAACAAAAAAAAAACCTGTGATTCATTACTTTATCTGTTTTGGGACCTGTCAGCTCAGCATTAGGTCCAAAAGTCCAGCCAGGCATAAAGCTAAAGAGCCCATACAGCCTAGCAACAAATTGATGCCCCACTCTTCGCACTTGACGTCCTAGCTTCACCCAGTGTACCTCGTGTGTTTTTTTTTTTTTTCCCTGTACCCTCCCTCGTTCAGGATGGGTAGAGCAGGAGGAGGTAAGACTCGGGGAAGCTGGAGGGGGGATTTAGTTGTTGCAGGTTGCGTCATGGGACCCGCGGTGTCCCCTTTTGTGCAGCACGTCAAATGTGGTTAACATGCGGCCATTTATCTGCAAAGCCCCCGGGTGTACAATGGTCTGGGTGTGTGTGTGTGTGTGTGTGTGTGTGTGGAGGGGGAGGAAACGGTGGAACGGTAGGCTTAGTTGCGAAGCGTTCCCATTCTCTTTCTCTGTCGCTGTCACACCCGCCCTCCCCTCATTTCTCCTCTTGGCTGCACACAACCCTTTTCCGTCATTGTTTCGTTCTTCTTTCTTCTTTCCCCCGGGGGGCGCCGCGCGGAGCAAGCGGGTCAGGCGGCATCTGACAAGGTGCTTCAGAATGTCGTGGGCTCCCGTGAGACAGATTGTTCCACACAAACGCACAGGGTGCTAAAAAGGTGTGCTGCGTCTTCTCGAGTCGCATCCTGACAGCCGGTGATTTTTAAACGTGATTCCGCGTCAGTTTCGTATCAATTGCGAGCGGGAGCGGTTGATAAAAGACCCTCTGCAGCCGTATGATCTGATGATGGATTTATAGCTGTGTTTGTCACTCAGCCTGTTTTTGTCCGAGTTAAGTCTCTGATTCACAAGCGCCCGACAAATGGAGCTGGCGTGCATGCATTTCACAGGTAACGAGATTACTCCGGCCCAGTGATTGACTTGTTTTCCAAAGAGAGCAGCTGAAGTGACTACAAAGGGAGCCAGGTCTAAAATTCATTCTAACTTTATTACCCCAAAGCCAGATACAATCAACAAGGAATTTCGGCCTTCCCCTTCTGTCAGCGTACCTTCGGTGTCTCTCGCGAAAGGCAGCAGATGCAGGAAAAGGTCAGCGTACGAGCGGCGTACAAGGAGCTGAAGCGGGAGGGGCGGCGAAATCGTTCCCGTCCATTATGTTCGGAAATAATTGCAACGGTACATTAGTTGTGGTATTCAACCATCCCAGATTGATGACGGAGATTACCTAAAGTTCCTAGGCGTAAGAGATTGTCGATCCAAAAGCCTCATAAATTCTTCAGGTCAGCCTCAAGTTAGCGGGACTTAAAACGCGAACGCTTGTTAATACCATTCAGCGCACGATCGACGGCTAAGAGGGTTCGAACTTCAATCGTTCCTGTCGTCCGTGTCATTTTCGCCGCAGAACGAGGGTGGTTGCCGTCCACACAGCCAAAACAGAGCCGGGGAAACCACAGAGAAGCAGTTTTTCCAGACGCGGCCTAAAAATACGCCGCAGTGCATCCCAGGTTTTTTTTGGTTTTTTTTTGCAATAGCAGCAGCCGCAGCACATATCTACAGCTCCGCTAGAGCTGGCTCAGTTTGTGCGTCCAATCCCGTGTCATCTAAGGGCAGCTTAATGAGCCAGAGGCCACCGGTTTTAGCTGAATCAAGGAATAGTTTACATGACCAACAAAAGCCGTCGGTCAGAGTGGTTTAATCAACTTCCTAGCCGAGAATGGCTTTTATCTATAAATTTGTCTGCATAAAACTATTTATCCCTTTTATTTCCTGACCTCAATCTGGGTTAAGAATGAATGGAGGAAGGAACCTTATAATACACACTAAGGTTGTTCCTGCCTTTTTTTTGTTTTTCTTCCTCCTTTCCCCAATTTATTTCAGTTTGTACCTAAGCACACTGGTATTACATAAACACTTCCAAATCAGCAAGTCTGAAAATTATTTCCCATGGCTGAACACAAGGCGGCTTGAACGATGGGGCACGTAGAAAAAAAAAAAGTCCAAGTAGGAGCAAATTTCTTGGCCGACGTTCTACCTGGCAGCATTATCAGCCAGTTTCTAGTCAATCGGCTGCTGTTTCTCTGTATATGAATAAGTCCCGGTGCCACCCAGCCAGGTCTGAGACAGTCACCTCTCATCTCAGAGCCATCTGTAAACACTTAAGAGAATACGTTTGCTTACAGCCTGTCCCTTTTAATTAGAGGCTGGGCTCGGTGCCCACCCTTTTCCAGAGGTTATGTGATAACTGCACCTCACTGCGAAGGATGAAAAGGTCTGCTGACGTCCTGCCCGAAACACTCCGAGAGAGGGGAGGAGCGTCAGCTGCACCAGGCCCTGAACAGAGAGCGCAAGGTCTAAAATAGCCACCCGCTAACACGAGACTTTACTGCATGCAGAGAAGGCTTCCTGCTGCATTGATTCGACCTCAAGTGCCTTGAAAATATTACACAAGAAACGGACACGGGCGTGACGGATTTTCGGGTTTGTCATTAGTCGGACGGGATTGCTCACGAGGTGGACGAGGTACTGGGTGCGGCGTTGTTTACAGGAGTCACGGTCGACCCGCATACTAGGAGGCTGCTCGTACTGGGCCACGAGTATGAGCCGTTGAGTGAAGCAAAGATACAGAAGCAGGAGTCGAGGAAAGTTAGCCCCAATCCTTCATGGCGCCATATCAAACAGTTCACCTGAAACTAATGCCCCCAGCAGGCACCGAGCGTTAATGAGTGCACAAGGTTAGCGTGGGAAAGACGGAGTGCGTGGCAGAAATAGGTGACCCAGTAGGCCGCCTGGGGGTCGTACCTCTTGTCAAAGAGGGCCTTTTGTTTGCACGTCTCAGACAGGAGGATGAATGAAAGCTTGGAGTGGAGGGATATGCCTGGTTTAATATATATAATGAAGCAGGGAAAGGATGTGACTGACATTTCTATATACCATCCCAAATCAGTGGCATTATCTGTGCTGAACCTTGTGTTTCTCTTTTTTAGGAACTCCTTTTATCATGGAAAAACATTTCTGAATCATTGTTTAAGTGTTTTAGCACTGATAGCTATGTAGATGTGGAATTAGGTCTTATATAACAATATAACAAATATGTGTGTGGAGAGTTTTTGAAATTATATTCAGGTTGGCTAAAAACGCTGTATTAATACTTCTGGATGGGGAATCTGGGTTGCATGCAAATTGGTTAAAGCAGTATCAGACATGTTGGCTGTAAATATGTGCACTAGACCAGAAGGTTATTCATTAGGAACTGGCTACGAATACCATTCAAATGAACTGAAGGAAGAGTAATTATTTTCGATCTCTCAATCTGACCTAGACAGACAGACAGACAGACACATTAAACAAACAAATCTTACATTAAAAAGGTGTAGATTAGAACTCCATCTAATTTCTATTTGATAGATAGCTAGACAGACAGACAGACAGACAGACAGGCAGGCAGACAGACAGATAAGTAGATAAGTAAATAAGTAAGTAAGTAAATAAATAAATAGACAACTAATACATAGACAGGAAGGCAGGAAGACAGACAGACAAAGAAAAAAAAACAGACAGGCAGACAAAACAAATAAACAAATAAATAAATAGGTATTCAGGAAGACAAACAAACAAACGCAAATAAATAGACAGACAGACAGACAGACAGACAGACAAACAGATAAACAAACACATAAATAAACATACAAACAGGCAGGCAGACAAATGAACAAATAAACAAATAAATAAAAAAATACAAAGGGAGACAAACAAACAAATAAATAGACAGGCAGACAGACAGACAAACAGATTAATCAATAAATCAATCAATCAATCAATCGATAAATAGGTCGATAGACAGACAAATACACACATAGGCAGACAGACAGACAGATTGATAGAGAGCCAAACAGACAGACAAGTCAATAAAATCTTTCAATTAGTCTTATTATTTTAGAAATACTGGAAAATGTGCAAATGCTAAAATAAATGTATTTTGCATAAACAAACTTATCAACATTTCCTGAACAAAATTATTGTTTTCTGTGTATAATTATATTTGTGTGTGTGTGTGTGTGTGGGCGGGAATGTGTGGGTGGGTGGTACCATGTGCTGTGTGGGTTTCAGGGTGTGGG
>JAOVVF010000047.1:7443862-7456945 GCA_028565595.1 Duopalatinus emarginatus
AAAGCCTATACATTTCGCTCGTCTCACACAACCAGCAAATATTTAACCGTCCTAATAAAAGCTGCATGGTCTTCACGGGCCCGTGTGAAGAAAGGCAACAATATCTCCTCGCACATGGGGAAATGGATAAATCCCTTTTCCCTACTGTGTACAATATTTTTTTTAAATGTAACACACAGCTCCGAGCCTTGTTGCGTGGGTGGGCTCGTATTCCTCTTACTAAAATCAAAGATACTTCTTTTTCCTTTTTTTTTTCCAAGCCATCTCTGTAAATAAGTGTCTGGGCATATCATTTCTCTGGTCGTACTGCGAATGTGTGTGTGTGTGTGATGACTACTTCAATGATTTATTCCACCTTTCTCTTTATGCACCATTAAAAATTCTTTCTAATGTACACAGACGGAACATTTACGTTTCCTTTGATGCCTACGGAAAGGATTTAGTAAGTGACTGCACCGTTTTCGGCACGGTTTTGAAAGCTGAAGCTGCTCGAGAATATACACTGCTACTGTTCCCTCTTTTCTGAGCTCGACAGTTACACACCTTTGCCACGGAAGCTGACACGGGTGGGGGGGGCTATTTTAAAAGAAGTATGCGAGGACCTGATAAACAAGAGAAACGGCTTGGCGTCCGGTAAAGTGCGCGTACACATGCTCGCGCTCGCTCTTGCGTTCCCGCATAGGCAGCCTGGTGGCGTTGAGAGGGATCATGTGCACGTGAGGTGCATTCGGAGATAGAAGGAACAATTCTTCTCTGCCTCTTAACGCTGCCTCTTAATTGTAACGGCGGAAAAAAAAACCCGCCCTTCTCACAAAGATCCCTGTTTTGGTTCCTCTAATAAGCCTCTCACAGACGAATGGCGCTTTTTAGCCCCCAAAAAAGGCCACAAGCATCTTAAGGAGTCACGTTTTAAGTGACAAATTGTTTCTCCAACAATGGCGCCATCTAATTGCTAATTGGAGCTCGCAGTCTAATAGAGCGAGGAAGGACGGAGGGAAGAGGGAGAGGGAGAGGGAGAAGTGTCCTCATACACACTTGCTTTACATGGCACCTTGAGTGGTCACACCAGGATTCAAAAGACAGAGCCGTGGCGCAAATCCCAGTCTGCTTCTCTCTTTGGTTATGGGTGGGATCAGGGATCAAAATGTTTAACAGCCCATTGACTTTACCAGACTTTATTTCTTTGTCTGTAGCTATCTGGCAACCTTCCTCCTCGTTGACCACAGACAGCGAGTAAAGATAGTAGAGAGTACAGAAACAGGGTTAGAATTTGCTCGAGGAGGAAGCAGAGCAGCAGGACTCTTCTGCGGTGGGTTGACATTTCAGTCCCACCTTCTGTAGGTGTTGTAGTTCTTGAGTTCCCCAAGCTATCATCTGGATTTGATCAAGAGGTCACTTCCTAGTGCTCCTAACGACAGCCTGCCCACGGAGTCCTTTTATTGTTGGTGCTGGTGGGGGGAAGGTGTCCGACAGCTGTAACAACACCTGAGACTGGTCGCTTATCTCCGCCTTCCCACTAGCGAGGCACACGGACCTCGTCAGTAAAAAAAAAAAAAAGTGCCAGCCTTGCCGAGAGCCTTGGCAACCAGGAGCCGTATAACGCCGGTGTCAGTCCTGGTCGGTTGAGGGGCGGGGATGAAGTCTAGACTTAAGTTGTAGCATAAGTTTAATCGCATTTCAGCGTCTGCTGTGGCTTAAGCCTCTGGCTACAGCAGGGAACCGGAGTCAATGGTCAGATTGTATCAGCAAATTAAGGCCTTGGCAGCGGGTGATCGCCAGAGTTGTGGGACAAGCAGCTGTGGTCCTTTTGATCTTCAAGCCTCTCTCTGTTGCAGTCCCAAGATAGCTGTCACTCAGACATGCCTAAAAATAAGACTCGTGTTAAGAATGCAGTACCCGCCAATGATACCCGTTGCCTGTAGCAAACCTTTCCAAGACGCGTGAAAAATGGTCCTGTCTCTCTCTCTCTCTCTCTGTCTGTCTGTCTGTCTGACCCACTTGAGAGTCAAAAGGCACTTTGTCTGAAGGACTAGAAGTAAAACAATGGCTATAGAGGTGATGTTAAAAGTAGTTCATGACCCTGTTTTTTAAACCCAGAGTGAATGCAACATCATCTGCGCTAGCCTCTAGCATCCCTCGAGAGAGGGCATTATATGCCGCTGTATTGTTGGCCTGCCTCCTGCCAACTGTGTTGGGAACAAAAGGTTGAGCGTTTATTAACAGACCCCGCTGTGTTAAAGGAAGCCCTGACCAGCCCTCCTTTCCTGACGATGGCCTTATCCTGGCTGGACTCTCTACCACCAAACACTTCGAGGGCCCCGCTTAATAACCAGGTAGATAGCCACCATTGGAAATGGATATTTTTTTTTCCGTTGGGGCTTTGTTCTCAGCTGGAAAGTGCTGTAGTGTGAAAGAAAAAAAATGTAAATAGCCTGACCATCAGCAGTGTCAGCGTTTTATTTGGCAGGTTCTCCATTTTAGATTTTGTTCTTCCTCTTTTTGAGAAGTGGCTTCAGATGCCTGTCTTCTGGTAGACCTTGCTGCTGTCTTCTCAGGAGACAATGGTACAGGTCGACGCTTCTGGGTTTTTTGTTTTTTTTTTGCAAGATTTGGGGAAGAAGTTCAAGATGAATGTCATGCAAATGTAATGGAAGTTTGCATAGTATATTTTGGTGTCTTTACGATTTGACTGCACGAAGGGTTAAGTATATGTGAGGACGTTTGAACGTTTTTATTAAAAGCCTATACGATATGACTTCTCTTTTTTTTTTGCCAATCATATGACCAAACAGGAAGTGACAAATTTGAGTTACAGCTGCAGCGAAGTTGTCCAACGTAGTCAATATGTTTGTTTATGACCCTGCCATTGCCAGTCATGGTTGATTCCTTGATTCAGTTCATCAGCCGTAGTCTAGGATTGTGTTACATTTATGTTTGTCGTCCGTTCTTTGAGAACGTCATGTCAATCTGTCTCCTGCTATTGTCTGAATGGAGAGAAGAACATAACCTCGTGATCCGAAAACAGGGGAAAAAAAATGTTTTGGATGCAAAATGGTAGTATAGAGCCAAGAGTCGAACTTGCTTAGTTACTCTTGTCTAACTCTGGCTGCAATAGCGGATTTCTGGCACTCGCCCCTGAAATCATCTCCACCTGGATGTTGTAGGCCTGAGTCCAAACACTATAAGGAAATAAAATACGAGTGTGAAAAGCTCGCAAGAACCCCCCACACCCCCCACCCCCAGTGGGACTTTGTGCACTCCAGAACGCACCTCACTGACAGGAAAAGGTTTATGGCGATTTGTCGAGTCAAACGACGGAGCTTGTGGAAAAAGCGACGAGCATGAACCGTCACATTCCACACCTATGATGGAATCGTGTAGGCTTTTTTTCGCTAGGTGCATCCAGCTACAGCTTTCCAATCTGGGGTGTAACTAGTCGTAGTGTTTTTGACAGCCGGTCTCGTGTTGTTTGTAGTCGATCCAGGAAGAACGTTTCGTCTCGGGCTCTAATGATCAGATGTATTATTTATAGGTTGTTTTATTCGCATACACTTTACAGCCACTAAGTACTCACTTATCTTAATATGATGAAAAATTAATATGATTTCCCCGGAAATTAATACTTGTCAGAAGGAGATATCCATATTCGTTTATAATGAGCTGTTATACAGATGTTACCTTTGTTTTTTTTTAATCCAAGACATGGATTAAGGTGTGGACTTGAGTAACTAATATAAAGCAGTAATGTTGTTTGATTTGCTTGAGGTTTGCAATGCATTTCCCCTCCTAATGTCCACCGGACAAATCTACATGGGTGGTGATGGACGTTCCCCATGAACGTCTATAGATCTATAAGTTTTCCCTTGAAGCTCTGTCAAGAAGAAGGCAGGAGTTTTACAGTTGCCATGCCTCTTTCATAACATGACTTGCCAATAAAGTAACCGACTTTAAGAGACCCATTAAACGTACGTGGGTGGCAAAGCAAAAGAGAACCTCGGGTTTTAGCTTCCATACGGGAGGCTGTAATGAAGACCAAATGACTACTCAGGAGTCATTTATTTGATTTTTTTTCTTTTCTTTCTCTTCTCCCTACACTACCTCTAGCATACAGCTTCACTTAACTGGAAAGTTTTGCCCTGGGGACCGAACGCCTGTCAGTTCCTCTTACTTCAGACAACCGTTCCTATCCGTGGTGGACAGAGGGTGGAGGGGATGGGGAGGGGGGGACTTATCCACGCTGTGCCCTAGGGGCAGGTGGTTTTTCAGGGGTCGTTTTCTCAGGTCACATGCAGGAGACATACATCTGTCGCTCTGAAAGTGTCATCTCTCGATTCACCCTTATGATATACTGCTCTAAATTGGTTACGCCAATCGCTCGACCATTGGGTACTGTTGTGTCCTTATAAAGCGTTAGTCTGTGATATTAGGCAAGCCGGTGGAATGGTGGAAAATAGGGCACTTGTTTGTCCAACAACACCTTCCTGTTTGTCTTCCACAACACTAAAGTAAGTCTGGGATACAGTATACAGGATCAAGGCTTATCAAAGTGGAACATACCTTCCCTTTTCCATTACCAGGAAAAACAATGTGAAGGTTTTAGGTTTTGCTAGCCGGTGCATACTTATCTAAGTCGTTAGGCTCAAGGATAGGTGATGAGAGACCCATATCACTGTTTATGGTTGGCTGGTCAAAACAAACCCCTTATCAGGATAGTTACCTACACTGCTAGTTCTGCTTATCTTGAGAAAACATGGTCATGGCCTTTTAATGACCACTGACTAAGATGTTTGCATGTGGTCAAGTGATCAAACCAAAAATGCGGCACTGTTTAAAAACGAAATACTCGTTAATAGTCATACATTGCATTTCTATACTCCGCCTTTAGTTGACCGTGGCCCTTGACAGTCCTTGACGTCCATTTGGACTGTTTAGCTCGGGTTGTTCGGCTCATTTGTTATCTGGACTGAAGTGTTTTGACTCGTTTGCATTGTCCGAGGGTCTAACATTGGCGTTCAGAGGAAGAATCGAGCACCTAGTATCGGGACACACTGTATGCCTCGATGAAGTTGTTATGGTAAATTCTGGCCGCTTGTATGTGGGCTGCTGACTCTGAAAGTTTCACTACTGCAAATGTCTGGTTCAGGAAATGTACAAATAGGTGGACTAGAATACCACTGTTTCATCACATGCAAAAAAAAAAAAAGAAGAAAAAAAAAAGCTAAACGTGTCAAGGAGAGAGGAACCTGTCTGGGTGTGAAGCCGTGGCAGCGTTCTTGTGTTCTCGTGTGTGATTTTACAATTGTGGTGGTTTTGTCTGTAAATAAGCTTATATATGGGATGGAAGTCATTAGTCTGGTTAATGTAGATATTACCTGGGGGAGCTACATGTGTGAGCACAGATGTCTAAGATGTCGACTGTTGGACTGAACATTAAATGGTCTTTATCTGGTAGATTCCTACTGCGTGAGTCTGTGTAGCGTCCAGTTGAGCCCGTGTGTAAGTTCATTGTTCGGAGAAGACACGGCAGGCAACTAGGCGTGACGATGGGTTCTTGTTGATGAGGTTCTTGCTTGATGACTTCAACGCAGTCAAGAACAGGAATACCGAATCCAAAGGTAAAGAGGAAGAAGAGTCATTTACATTTCCAGCAGGTTAGAAAGTGCCAAACATGGGCAGTGTAACAGGGCGACTCCAGACGATATCCAGACCTGATACCTCAAACGTTGTCTAGAGTTCATATCAAAAAAAGGGCCGTGTGTAGTAAAGCATTAAATACAGCTTAAAGCAGACACATATCCAGCTTTATTTGTTAGCGCATCCTGCTAATGGGGCTCTGGCAGAAGAACTGGACACACATTGCTCTTAGGAGACGTCTCGTATCAGCAGAACGTCTCTCTTCGTCTTATTAATTGGTCTACCGTTTCTGTACAGACTGAGAAAGGCTGAGCTTTTGTTACCGCACCAAATTTTCTCGAGATAGTTGGTGAAAACATCAGGATTTGGGATTTCGGAATATGTTTTTGTGCTTTTTTAGAATTTCCTAGGGGGTGTAAAATGCAAAACCGAGACACTGAAGGAGTGAACCTACAATCTGGGTACGTTTTGTGCCAATACGAATAAATACCATCGCAAACAAACTATTAAATATTTGCTAAGGATAAAAGTCTTTTTTTTTTTCTTTTTTTTTCCAAAGTCTGACTTGCACTAATGAGCGAGATTAGACTTTAACAATAAGGTTTGACTTGTACTGTAGTGGGATGGAAAAGAAAAAAAGTACCCTCCAGTCAGCCTCTTACGGGTCAGAGGTCAACTGGCAGCATCTGCCATACAGCACAGTGGGATGTGTGGGCCATAGGGCCTACAGCTACGTTCACCTACCTGGCAAAGATCAAGTTGGAGTGGATTTCACGTTCGTGTGTGTGTTTATACGCGTAGTCATTATTAAATCGTGCACCGAGCTGGTGGATTTTCCGTTTTTTAACAGGAAATATTACAGATTAAACGCATTACGTTCTTTTGTTGAGAAAAAGGGGGTCGCACTCCCACCTAGGTCGATAAATAATTCATGCATTTTGGAAGTAGGCCTTGCGTCCCCATGAGAAGCCAGCAGCCTGCTAGGGCTGAAATAGCTTCATCATTGCCAACATTTACACGAGTGTGCTGTATATGCATATGCAATTAAACCGGAGTTCAGCTCGTCTTCCGTGTAGCAGCTTGCTGTTATGGGGAGAGAGAGAGAGAGAACGAGAGAGAGACTAGATTTTTACTAGACTGTGTCACCGTCGCTATGAGGTGGCTGTGAATTAATGCAATAGCCACAACAGATGACTGGGAAGACATCCATAATGGAAGCGATAGGAACGCAAAACACAAATAACGGCGACTCTAATGAGTGGATACGTTTCAGTTAGGGAGAAAGGATAAAGAAAAAAGAAGTACCTTAACAACACATAACTCCCACACAATCTGTTGCACCACACACACAAGCAGGCACACGCAGGACACGATATCGGTACATGCGAAAGCCTTATCAGAGACAAACAGCTCGAGGGTTTTGCATTTCCCTTTCTGATGAAGTGAGCAGGTTTACCCGCCTTATATAACCGTAATGAACACACCTAAAGTATCCTGCCGGTGGCTTGCTTTTTATAACCCTCCTGCTGTGCTTTGACCAATTTGCTGGGTTTTTTTTCCCCTCTCTGACTGGCATATGGCTTAATGGATTTGTCCAGACTGTGCATCTGAACATGGAAGATTTCACTGCTTTCACTGACTTGTAGATTTGTAGCTTTCAGGTTTGCTGTGGTATCCGGGGCAAATTTGGTCAGACATGGGAAATGAATAGGCGAGACTATAAGATGATGCATAATAAGAATTCTCTCTATCTCCTTCTCTGGTTCTCACTCTTTCTCTTTTTCTTTCTCTTTCTCTTTCTTACTCTCTCCCTGTCACGCACGCTCACACACACACACACACACACACACACACATCATTTATTTAATTACATTTCCCCCCTCGCTGTGTATTTCCTTACCACATTCTGTCATATGGTGTTCACCTATATCGTGTTCTCCCTCATAGTATTGTCTTATATTGTGTTTTCTTTTTATGGTGTGTTCCTGTGTTGTGTTCTCCACTGCCATGTTTACTCTCTATTTTTTCTTCTGTTTCATGTTCTCTTACACTTTATTCACCCTCACCATGTCCTGTCTTACTGTGTTCTCCTGTATCGTGTTCTGTCTTACTGTGTTCTCCTGTATCGTGTTCTGTCCTACTGTGTTCATCTATATTGTGTTCCGTTGTACTGTGCTTTCCTATATCATGTTTTTTCTTACTGTGTTCTCCTATATCACGTTCCATCTTACCGTGTTCTCCTATATCATGTTCTTTCTTACTGTGTTCTCCTATATCGCATTCCATCTTACCGTGTTCTCCTATATCGTGTTCTGTCTTACTGTGTTCTCCTATATCATGTTCTTTCTTATTGCGTTCTCCGATATCACGTTCCATATTAATGTTCTCCTATATCGTGTTCTTTCTTACTGTGTTCTCCTATATCGCGTTCCATCTTACTGTTCTCCCATATAGTGTTCTGTCTTACTGTGTTCTCCTTTATCATGTCTTTTCTTACTGTGTTCTTCTATATCGTGTTCCATCTTACTCTGTTCTCCTGTATCGTGTTCTCTCTTTCTGTGTTCTCCTATATTGTGTTCTTTCTTACTGTGTTCTCCTATGTTGTGTTCTGTCTTACTGTGTTCTCCTATATCGTGTTCTTTCTTACTGTGTTCTCCTATATTGTGTTCTTTCTTACTGTGTTCTCCTATATCGTGTTCTTTCTTACTGTGTTCTCCTATATTGTGTTTTTTTTCTTACTGTGTTCTGCTATGTTGTGTTCTGTCTTACTGTGTTCTCCTATATTGTGTTTTTTTTCTTACTGTGTTCTCCTATGTTGTGTTCTGTCTTACTGTGTTCTCCTATATTGTGTTTTTTTTCTTACTGTGTTCACCTATGTTGTGTTCTCTCTTACTGTGTTCTCCTATGTTGTGTTCTGTCTTACTGTGTTCTCCTATATTGTGTTTTTTTCTTACTGTGTTCTCCTATATCGTGTTCTCTCCCGTATCTTATGTAAATGTGGCAGTGTTTATTTTATCTTTTACCCTGATTGAAATTCCGGGAAGGGAAGTGTCTGATAATCACTCAGCTGTGTTTGATAATCACTCAACACTCAAGGTTTTTAAGTTATATGCTTTCAGTTGTATAATCAAACTCAAACTTATTTTCCTTATGAAGGAGTAGTTTTTTTGGGTTTTTTTAAAAGGGAGTGTAAATCTTATGATCTTGTGATAATGACTAGGAGTGAGGGTGGTGAAACGCTGTGATGGATAATAACAAATAAGGTTTATAAAATATTTTAAGGGGTCAGTCATCAAACAGCAGAGTACATGACTTAAACACAAAGTGTTGGTTATTGAGATGATAAATGTGAAACTGTTTCTAAAAAGAACGACATTATTTTTATTATTATTATTATTATTATTTTTATTATTATTATTATTATTATTATTATTATTTCTATTATTGTTATTATTATTATTATTATTATTATTATTATTATTATTATTATTATTATTATTAAGAAAACCAGACACACATTTTGTTAGTTGTTGTGACAACTTCACAACACCATAATATATATATATATAAAAAAAAAAAAGAGGAAACTCTGTGCACTCACTATATTCCCTTTCCTAGTATTGTTTTTTCCAAACTTCAGATCCTTGGCACATACTTTACATTCCGTCATATGCATTTTTTTTAACTTACAATGCAGTAAACAGACTCCTCGGAGCGGTGTACGATTTTTAACGATGTGGTTTCGGGGCATTAAGGGAGCATCTGATTTTGAATCAAAGCAGCTCTATGTTAATAGACAATAATAACCCTATTAACTGCCCACTTCCCTTCTGCATGTCCTTTAGTACGGAGGAAGTGCAAATCAGGTGACACGGCGTCTTGGTCAGATGGTAAATTCTTTCTCAATGCGTTTGACGGTCAAAAATATCTGATTAATGTAGAAAACATCTGCACAGCAATGTGTGTGGGTCTGAGCGTTTTTTTTTTATGTTAATGAAAAATAAATTCAATTTTAAATAATATAAAACAATATGACGCTATGAAAAAAAAATAGTCAAGGCCTCTATTAAAAAAAAACAAAAAAAAAAACAGAAAGAATCATGACTTTTTTTTTTCCTCTATGAATAAGGCAGACGAGGACACATGCACGAGGTGTCCCTGTTGCAGTTGACGTTAACGCCTGTGAAGCACTAATGTCAAGGTGTCAAAGCCTGATTAAGTTCCTCTTGTGTACACGCCACTAAAGCACCCAGGCACAGTCGCAGTGCTCACACTTCAGAAAGGGGAACTCGACGTGCCTGGTCCGTCACACCTTATTCCCCTCCTGGGCTGATAAGAGACAAGTTGATAACAGTTCAGAAAGGCTCGTAAACACAGCCTTTTTTTCTTTTCTTTTCTTTTTTTTTTTTTTTTTATTACACCGATGCATTGGGTTTAAATGTGTTCGGTCGTTTCGTTATCAAATAAATCAGCACGTAAATTAATTTCGTGTAGAGTTAACAGCTTTACTAGGGAGGACTTAAAAATGGAGAGGCAACCTCAGGGAGGATATGAACCACAGGCCCTTCACTATTGTTTAAATAGTCTGTTTCGAGACGGTAGGTTTTTCTTGGCACCTGCACCGATGGCAAAGCTCCCTAAAACAGACAGTTTCACAGGCCTTTGTGTTTTCAGAAAACATATTTTTTTGGCATCAGTCTGGGTTTCTCTTTCCATGGCATTCTCGGAGACGGTCAGAGCTCCACTCGTTTGAGGTGACCTCTGCTCGGGCCTCGTGTTATTTTTCGTCCTTTGTCTCCAAAAAATATAGCGGCGGTGGATGTTTGCACAGACGCGATCGCGGGAACGAGCGTGTGAAAGACGTGATGGCGCGTACTTTCAATTACCTTATACTGTATATACATACTTTCTCGTCTTCATGTGTCTCTGCCACTCCCTGCGTTGTAATAATTCACCAGGACGGAAAGCTTTGCTTTGAACCTGGGTTTTCCTTCTTCTGGGAGAGCCTTTAGCTCGGGAATGAATGAATATGACTTCCGTCCGAGCCGCTAATGTGATCGGAGCGTGCTCCCAGGAGGCGGCGAGGGATGAGTCCTGAGGAAGTGGAGGAACAATGGCCTCCTCAATATTTACTGCGGCTCCTCTTAAAGTCTGGCTCGTTGTATTTCCAGCCAAGAAAATGCTCATTGCTTGGTGTGTGTGTGTGTGTGTGTGTAAAGCATAAAAATAAACCTGACCACTTTTTGCTCATAGAGTGAAATTGTAGTGTGTAGACACAATAATAAGCGGATAAAAATGTTTCTCTTTTTCCTCATAAAGGTGTTTGTAAAAGCGCGAGTGTGTGAATACACTCCTGACGCCTGCTGAATGAGGAGGGGGTGGTGGTGGTGGAGGGGGGGGATCTCGCTGTAAGCGCCAAAGTACCTTTTGATTACAGTAATCTACATTCTAATTATCCACTTTAGCTAATTATCACCTTGCCTTACCCCAGGTGTGTTCCTGTAAACAGTCACACACACACATACACACACACACGTTCACTTTCTCACTCTCAGGCGTCCTTTTAATCCTCTCCCTCCCGCAGTGAGCCAGAGATCTCCTCCAGATGTTCCTCGCTAATAACAAAGCTATTAATAAATCAGATGCGCGATTCCAGATGTATAGCATCTGTTTAGAGTGAATCGGTCGCTTTAGAAAGAGCACACGTAAACTCAAACTCGCCCGTTTCTGTCTTCCGTCTTTGCGCGTTCGGTCATCAATCCTGAGAGCGCGGCGCAAGTCTCATCAGCTTCATTTGCCTTCTGGCTCGCAGTATGAAAGGACGCGATAGCGAGCCCTGATGCACGCCGGGTCGTTCAACTTCCCTGCGGCTTTGTGGGCAAAGGGCAGGGCGTGAGGTCGCGCAGGGGTGGCGGAAAAGGTCAGAACTGAGGCCTTCCCTTGTCCGCTACCTGGCAGGGATGCTATTCAGGTGACGTTGCTGCGGACACGAGCGTATGCGTGCGTGCATGTGTGCAAGGATGTGTGTAGGAGGGAGTGCCGAACAGATGTGTTTTACTTCCTTATTACCATCACAAAGAGCTGCTTGAATCTGGTCGAAGGGGGCTCTAGTTCTCTGTTCTGGGACGTCCCCGTTCATACACACACCGACATGCGAAGTGACCCCTTTAGAAGGCTTCCACCTACACTGCCAGCTGGTAACCGGAGGAGTTGTTGAAGCGCCGTTCCACGTTTTCCAAAGCCTCACGAACGCACGAATACACGTGCATCCGGGATAAAAAAGGACAAAAAAGGAAAAAAGATTTGCGTTCAGGAAAGCGGATCAGGTGTGAAATCCAACGTAGCAAACTGCTACTTTCTCCCAATCGAGAGCGGGATTCCTTCCCTAATTGTTAAAGTCATTCAGCTCCTCATCACGGCAAAGAAACAGGGCTTACTCTAATCTGCACCGGCAGCGCCGTATGTTATTGTAACGTCCTAATTAATCTTACAGGAGGTGTAATGCGACCTCAGATTAGGCCTGCACCTCGAACGGATTAATTAATGCTTCTAATCAGCGGCAGCGAAATTAATTTTGCCCTGATTACACGCCTTTGAATTTGCATGTGCTGCTTAATGCTGGGCTTCTTTTCTTTATCTTCACACTATGATACCGACACGCATACACACGCGTAGACACAAGTACACACTCATATACACACACACAGCAGTTAAAAGGAGATAGTAAAACAAAATACGGATCATAAGCAGTCGCATTAATACTGCATTTGCGTGGACGGAGATGCGTTAATCGTGACGTACGTTTGGACAGGCGTTGGGTCGGCGATGTCCTGTTGGGAGCCATTAGAAGCGGAGTGTTATTGATGTTATTGAGACTGCTGTTGAGATGATGGAAGGCTAAAGAGGTGTGTAGCTGACAGTTGCTCAACCTGCTGCTTGTAATTCTTCCATGGTGTGCCTGAGGAGCCGTTTTTCAGACAGTTATTAAAGGCAGAGGCCGATCATGGCAGGTCCTAATGACTTGTAAAGAGAGGATGAATAGGAGGTGGTGTTTTTAAAACTGGGGGAAAAAACACCATCCAGACAGTTACGGCTTGGGCGAAGCTCTCGTCTAGTTTTTTTTTCTTCTTGACTTTCTCCTGTGCGTCATCTATGGAGTTGGATATCTATAATTGAGGCACTTGCTGCCCAGCCCAAAACCAGGGAACATCATTTTCCTCTCATCGCATGGCCGAGAGCTCTCTCTCTCTCTCTCTCTCTGTCTCTCTCTCATTCTCGCTCTCTCTCTCTCTCTCTCTCTCTCTCTGTCTCTCTCTCTCTCTCTCTCATTCTCGCTCTCTCTCTCTCTCTCTCTGATGCTCTTACTTTCTCTCTCTCTCTCCCTTTCTCTCTCTCTCTCTCCCTTTCTCTCTCTCTCTCTCTCTCTCTCTCCCTTTCGCTCTCTCTCTC
>JAOVVF010000047.1:7459259-7474020 GCA_028565595.1 Duopalatinus emarginatus
CTCTCTCTCTCTCTCTCTCTCTCTCTCTCTCTCTCTCTCTCTCTCTCTCTCTCTCTCTCTCTCTCTCTCTCTTTGTGCCCCTGCTTAGGCCGCTGACCTCTCAGCCAGCCTGGCCTTCAAACAAACAGCGGCTCTCTCGCTCACCTCGTACACCCAGAAACGTCCGAACCGCTCGAGGCCGGTCTTATCGAGCATCAAACGGAGAATTAATCAGAAATTTTGGTTACTCTTGTGCAGGAATAATGTGTGTGTGTGTGTGTGTTTTAATGATCGAATCTGGGGTAGGTTCAGGATTATTACCTGTTATATAAACAGGTGCACTAATAGAGGGGTTCCTCTAATCATAATTTGGTGTCTGTGGACGTGTCTGGTGGCGCATTGTCCTGTTAAAGGAACGAACGCAGGACACGACCTGGTGTAACTCGTCAGTCATACACATGACACAATGACTAATCACCTGTCAAGAGACATTTGTCATATCAGGGGTTTCATGAAATGCCAGCTTAACAAACCCCATCCAACCAGAGGCTCGTCTGCACCAGTTTTTTCTGTTATGTAAGACACACTTGACCTCTTGGTGAGACGTTGGACCAGGTCTAGCACAGGTACAGTGCTGGGTATGATCAGCGTACACTAAACTAAATGTGTATTATAGCTTTCTCATCGCTTTCGCAGGTGAAGTGTGTGTCATCATTCTCTCCACTCCATCGTTGTTCTCTCTTTCCGCTGCCTGATTTGATTTATGTGGATCATTTCCAGGCTGTAGCCGCTAGGCAGCGACCTTTTTTTTTTTCTTCTTCTTTTTTTTTTTTTTTTTTTTCAAACGCACCGCTGCCTCACCTAGTTGGTTCCCTTCCCCCCTCCTTTCTCTCCCTCGCTCAGGTGATGCACAGGAGAGAGAGAGAGAGAGAGAGAGAGAGAGAGAGAGAACCGAGAGCGGTTATTTTCCACCGCCTGTGCAGGCTGCTTTCATTACCGTAGCGGACGACAGGAGAAGAGGAGACGTACCTGGCTGCCGTTTGATACGGATAAGTGGTGCCTCGTCTGCTCGTGCGTCTGATGCCTGATTGTTTTTAGCGCGTGTTTGGAACAGGGATATTGGCTTTCGATGGAAAGCAGTATAGAAAGCGACGGAGAGCAAGATGACAACGGGACGGATAACGGCCGGATGACCTTCCGAGGCGGGAACGCAAGGAGGTGGAACGTCAGCTTGGCTTGCAGGATCCTGACTGACCCTCTGCTTTTCCAAGAATGCATATGTTGGATATGATTGAACCCACGTACGATAGGATGGCGTCTTTAGTGCTGGTGGAAAGTGATCCCGACCTTGAAAACGTTCCTCAGGTGAGGACAGCGAGGACGGATCTTGTTTTTGTGGCGCTCGGAAAACATGAGCGGACATGAGGGAATGCCTGGGATATGTAATGGGTCGCACACCTGTCGGAAGGGTAAACAGCTGGGAAGTATGGAACGAACACACACACACACACACACACACACACACACAGCTTGGAGCTGTGAATCTTACTCCAAGGCCACTGGGAAAAGAGAGAAGGTACTTTTGTTTGGATATGAAGCCTTTAAATCCGATCTTTGGGAGTTTTTACGTTCACGAGCATCGAAACACACGTGGCACGTATTTGCTTCCTTCGGGGACATCGGATATGCATTTCAAAGAACGAGAAGGGTGAGGAGCGGGTGAGGGTGACGACAGATAAGATGATAGGTGGGGCTATGCACCATACTGCCACTGAGAAGATAGAAAGAGAGAAAGAGAGAGAGAGAGAGAGAGAGAGAGAGAGAGGGGTGGCCTCTTTGTCTCTAGGGTGAGCACAATGGGCCGTTCACTGCAGACATTACAAGGCAGGACAGCTGGCAGGATAGCAGGACAGACACGACAGCCAATCGGGTGGCTAAATGGGCGGGGCACACGTTAAACAGAAGCGTCTGATTGGCAGCTTTTTGCACTCGTATTATATTCATATATTCTTCTAGTCATATTGGAGGAGAGAAAAGTCTTCGGACATTCTGGCTGTTTTTGTGTAGCTGTTAATTTTCTCACTCGCTACTTCGTTGAAATGTGTCTGTAATCACACACACACACACACACACACACACACACTCATATTCCCATCTGTCACGCCACCAGACTCATTTGACCTCTGAGGTAAACAGTGTGATGGATTGCTTTTGTGTTGCAGGCTTTTTGTGTCTTTTACCCACACACACACACACACACACACACACACACACACACACACACACACTTGTGCACATCCAGCGATTTGACCCGATTTCTCTTCCTCAAGCCGTCCTTCAAACCTAAACATTTTCCCGGGTTCTATTTGCAGCCGGCGGAGCCAGGCAGTATAATCAGAAGGAAATTAGAGCCACGCAGACTGTCGCTCTAATGCGAAAAGAGATACACACTCCTTGTACTCGTGCATTCATGCTATGTAATTTGGAATGCGCCGCCTCTGTAACTAGTTCATCCCATGTCTGGGGGATGAGAGCGGTAAAAAGGGAGAGGCCGATGCTTGTTGGTTCGGTATTTTGTGTGGGCATGTGTCACGGTTCCTCTTAAACAGCTCAGCGGTCGCCTATTATTATTATTCAGCTCCCTGACCTCTGGATTCACTCTCTTCGGCCTTCCCTTTCCCATTCCATCCCTTCCCATCCCCCTTCCCTTTCACTTTTCTTGCACCATCCAGCCAGTAACTTGTTTTTCCAAAAACATCGTGTGTAACATCGTACCTGGATACCAGGGTTTTAGAGCTGTTCCGAAACCTGAGAAGCCTATGAAGATGTTTGAAGATGTTTAAGAGAGAAAGAGAGAGAGAGAGAGAGAGAGAGAGAGAGAGAGTGAGGGAGAGGGTGAGCAGAATCTAAAGTTGCAATATGATTAAGGTATATTCAGACCACACACAGGGCTACTTATGTCTTAGTTTCCATTACGCCCTTAAAGCCTGCCTTTCTCGCTTTCACTCCAGCACGGACAGGACTTGGGTGTCTTTACCCCCGCTCTCCTAAATAATCCCACCGGTCACACCTCTTACAAAAAATTTTTTTGTCCCACGCCCCTCCTCAACCCCCTCCTCCTTCGTCTCTCTCTCTTTCTCTCTCTCTCTCTCTTTCTCTCTCTCTCTCTCTCTCTTTCTCTATTCCACCTCTCCCCTCTCTTTTGGTATTCAGCCAGCGGCCGGCGCGTTTTTGCGCCCATCCCTCGCTCCCCTTTTTAATGTGCACCTGTTGCGCAGTTGTCCTGGCCCTGGCAAATGTGGCCGCCGCCAATCACACAAAGATCATATTATGATCGGCTACGTGCTGGCTACTCCACCCCCCCCCCCTCCTCCTCCAAAACCTCCCCCCACCCCCTTTTTTACCCCCGGCGAGTCCTTAGAGGTACAGGCTGTCTTTTTTCCGCCTGGGAACCTGCGAGAGGGAGAAAAAAAGAAACCCAGGTCACTGCTGTTTAGTTAAATGAATGGGGTCCTGCGGACAGATTAGGGGGTAGGACGAAGGGAGCTGGGAAAATGAACACGGCTAAAGAGGCCGAGAAGGAGAGCGTGTTGTTTTTGTTTTTTTTTGAAGCCGTGTGCCGTATGAGGACGAGACAAACATCAGCAATTAGGTCTCCGATTTAGAGCCATTAGAGCCATTTCCCACAAAACTTCGGCCGGGGTTGGCAGAGTGCCGTGCTGATAAGGTGCTGCCGGGGAGTTGGGGAAAACATGACCACAGCGCTTCCCATGAAATCATGTCCATTTGTACTGCAACACCTCACTGCGTAATCAACAACCTTGTATTATGTATCATTTTGGATACTGACCTAAGCCCCAGTGTGAGCATCACACGGGCATCATCCAAATACGTCCACGTGTAAAACATGGCAACAAAAGTACCTTAGTCGACAAACCACTCTGACTTGCTTAGTTAGGCTCCCTAAGCGGCCATATTGTCACATCCATCACGCGAACACGAAGCGTTTTGGCGCGTATGAGAATTTCCATCCGTCCCTGGGCCTGGCTTTGTTGTCGCTCCTGAACGGGAGCCATGCATGTAAACTAGTGGAGAGATCCAAACTGTGAAAGCTCTTTGTGGAAATGATGAAGGATTGGTGATAAACGTCAGCGGTTTCCTGTCTGTCTTGCTGCAGTGCTCAGCTCCGATGAAGAGGACAGACTGCAGGGTTCGGAAGGAGAAGGGAGCCCGGTTGGCGTCCCCAGCCTGGAGCCGTCGCCCCGAGTGGCACATGCCCTTCTTTCGTGCAGAGGAGACGAAGAGGACGAGAGCCACGACATCTGGCAGCACACGGACCTCAACGGCGCAGGTGAGAGCTTTCACCGCTGTCGTGATTATATGTCGTGTGTATATTTTAATATAATTGTATTTTTGTCATTTCATTTTTCTTTTCTTCCCCCGATTACCTCGCGTCTGACTTACAGAAACTTGTGCGGAGTTAAAACTCATTTCTTAGTCATCCCCTTGCAAGTTCCTTACACCTGACCTTATGCATCATCCCCACTCCCACACAGCTCTTCTTTTGTCTCTTTCATCAAATCTTTCTTTCCATCCCCCTTTCTCTCTGTTTCACAAGCATAAATGACAAGCTTCGTGCTACGCAAGGCTCAAAAAGACAAATTCTTTTAATTAGGATCTGAGAGACATTATTTCGCCCAGGCAGGCCATGACCGAGGCCTCATTAAGAGCATTAAATGAAATTTTTAGCATTATGATATTATGATATCCATTTACATGCATAATAGGGGCACGGTTCCTCGGCTTGTGCTGACAGATACGGAGTGGAAGGGGAGAACCTAAACCGGGTCATCCAGAGGTTTTAAAGCACCCAGTCCTCAGTGATCAGTCATGCCTAATGACTTAACCATATGCTTCTCCTTCTGAAACTTATAAGAATCACAGCATTGCTAGTATACTAGTACTAGTATGGAAAAGTCCGTCTAGAGACCAGGCCTCGTCTCGGTCAAGTAGCATCAGACGCTTGATTCGGATTACCGAATCATGTCATGTACACTCCGGGATCCTGATTAGCATCTCTATATAGACGCAAATACATGAACGTTATCAGGATTAGCCTGCTAAAGTCAGGTGAATGCATTTCAGAATGAGTGAATTCTAGATAATAGCTCAGAGATGAGAAAAAAAAAAAGCGCACTGTAGGTTAGCGGTGTACATGCTGGTAAGTGTGACAGCTTTGAGTGTTGCATGAATCATCATGCACAGTTATACCCAGTCGCGAACTTCCTCTTTTTTTTTCACCATGCCGGTAAAGCATCAGCTCGCCGTCCCTGCGCCGGGTTTTCCTCATCCGAATGCGGTCTAATGGTATCTAAAAATAAGAAGAATACTAATACACCCAGTCTGACTAAGCACCGGTTACTACACCATACGTCTGCTGTGGACGTTACTACTACAGTTAGCATGCTAATCCATGTTTATGTAGCTTCCTCTAAATATCACTAGCAAAAAAAAAAAAAAAAAAAAAAAAAAAAAAGAGCGGGTGCCACATTTCTCTCACCACAAGCGCGAACAGGCTCGAACAAGACTTAGTATCGCACTGATACTTAGACTGGAAAAATGAACTGCAACTACCGCAAGCAGAACTGAGCCGCTCGTATTGTGGTGGTTTTTTGGGTCTCTCGAGGAAACTGTACGCGTTAGTATTAGCTGGAGGACTTAATATAAAGGTTTCCAAGTCAACGTGGATGGCGACGATGATGATAATGATGTTCATGTGTTCGTACGAGTATGATGAAATACTCTTATGCTGGCTAAAGGAGCTTAGCATGTGTCATGAAAATAGCACTACTACCATTACTAGTAGTAGTAGTAGTAGTATTGGTACTAATTACTAGGCTCCAGGACGACTGATAATTATAATTATAAGGAACCAAAGAAATGTCTTTCTGAAGCTTGCTCCCAATTAGAGAATGAATTTTGGATTTTAGAAAACGATCCCAAGGTTGTTTTTTTGAATATGGGAGAAGTGAGATTAATAATAATAAAAAAAAGGTGGTGGTGGAGGGGTGGGGGTTTCAGTTGTCATGCTCAGATAGAAGGAAGGAAACTTGTGAGCAGTTCAGAAATTAGACAGCTTTAATGTTAACGAGGTCTCTCTCTCTCTCTCTCTCTCTCTCTCTCTCTCTGTCTGTGTGTGTGTGTGTGTGTGTGGAATATGGAGTTTTCTTCTTTTCCTTATTGTGGTGAAGGTGCTCTATATCCTCCTTTTGAAGGGGAAGCTTATGATACTTGTGACTGCCGGTAAGAGGTCACATGAGCCCGAGCAGGAGGAACAAATACAATAACTGCAGTATACGAGCGAGATCTCTTCAGAAGCCGCAGCCCTCCCTCGGTTAAGAAAAAAAAAAAATTACCTTGATTCGGTTTCCTTAAGCCGTGATTGGAACGTGCTGTGTTCCGTCCGTTCGCGTGTAATTCTGCACTATAGAGAAAAAGTAAACCGCAAAAGCCTTTGGGCTGTGTTCATGTCACCAAACACTTTGTTGCTTTTATCCTTGTTTTATTGTTAAATTGTCATCACAGTAGGAGAAGAAGAAGAAAAAAAATGAAAGGAGTTGTTAGGGGTTTATGAAGGAGCCTAGCAGACTGGTGCTAGTACATTTAATGCTGTTGATTCATGCACTGTGGTCTTTCTTTTTGGCTGCTCTGTTTTGTGGTTTGTCTTAAGCCCTACATTTGCTAATATTCTCTCTTTTTTTTTCCACCTTATTTCTCTCTCTCTCTCTTTTCAGATGAGAGAAAGGACGAATACCATTCTCTCAGCCCTGACGTGTCCCTCCACGGAGCTGGAAACGGTACAGGTGAGCCCACCTTTCTGATTTTAGCAAAAACGCACCGCGGCGCATTTGTCAGTTTGCGCCATCGTCTCGGTGGCTACGAGCTATTTTTAATTCCAGAGGGATTTTTTAGCTTTTTTAGCTTATTCCTGGAACCAAGTTCTTTTCCATCCTTATTACTAATGAACCATTTGCAGTTTTTTTTTCTGTCTGTTAAGAAATTGAAACATTTTCAACTCTGGAAAATACGATCTGAGTCATCGGTTTATCTCCTTATCGATTGCTGATCAGCTTACATCGATTAGCTTAGCAGCAGAACAGAACGTAGGCTAGTCAGAATCGGCAAGCGGGCCGCAAAGGCGCGCACGGAGGCATTCGAGATAATGCTGGCTCACGTGTGCCAGGAGGAGATGGAAAGTAAACATTTGTAAGTTGAGCGAGAGTGCACCGCAAATCACATTTTGCCACCAAATCGAGTTTGGGATGAAATCAGATTTGTTCTGTCCATGTACTGTCCAATTGGTTTACAATGAGACAATTTTCATTTGCCTTCCCTAAGGTCCATGTGTCGTAGCTCACTGTTACAGCAGACCAGTCAAGGACAAAATAATGGCTCTAGGACAATTTACCCAACTTTTATTTTATTCATTGTTGCATTTCGTGTAATCATAGATCTCACTAAACTTTAGGACCTCCTCCTCCTCCTAACAGTAATCATTGCTACTTCTTATTGTTTATCGTAACATCCCTCGATCTGTGCAATTCTACATAACGCATGGCTCATTATTAGATTTTGCATCTGATTTTAAGTATACAATGGGCTGTGCAAAGTGAAGATCGGTTACCCAAGTGAGCCTAATTGCCACATAAACCAATTACCCACAATGCTGCAAATGTTTAAAACCCTTTCCAACATGCAACAGGACGCTTAAAGAGTGCTCGCTGATCACGCTGACTCCTATTCGTCTTTGAAGCGGCCATTACACTGTAACTTAAATAAATACTTCCACCTTTAAAGGCTTCCTAATGGTTTGTCCCCCACTACATCACATTTAGAGCAGTTGCTTTCCTAATGTCCAGCTGGGGCTTTTCCAGTGACAAGCAATGTAAACCAATGGGTCGTTTTGCTTTTTTTTTCCCCCTCCCCATACACTTTCCATGTGCAGTTAAGGGTATTGATGCCACTGTTGAGCTGGAGAGTTTCTTCTCCAAGAGGAAGCTGGAGGACAACGAGGGATGTCCTGCCAGCATCGCCGAGTACCTGCAACGAGGGGACACGGCCATCATTTACCCCGAAGACCCGGAGGAGAGCACCAGGCTGAGCACTCCAGAGGCCAATGGGCAGGACGACAATGAGAATGGTAAGTGACTGTGCTGAGATTATTTTTTTAATTATTTAAACAGACTTTATTACAGTTATAGGTAAGTAGATTCCGACGTTATCTTGCAAGGAAGTCAAATTAAAGATAAATTTTTTATTTTATTTAAAAAAGCATGCCAAAATGTAGAACCAACGATTCATTTGCTGATCTTGGCTTGCTCTTATTTTTGAACAGATCTGGCATTCAGGACGCCAGATGACTTCGCCCAACTGTTGACCTGCCCCTACTGCGACCGCGGCTACAAGAGGCTGACCGCCCTCAAGGAGCACATCAAGTACCGGCACGAGAAGAACGAGGAGAGCTTCCCCTGCCAGCTCTGCAGTGACACGTTCGCCTACCGCACGCAGCTGGATCGCCATATGGCCACCCACAGGCCTTCCAGAGACCAGGTGAGTCCAAAGCTTATCTTTGGGGTAACTGAGATTGTTCAGGACGCTCATGAATTTCATTATTACACCGTAATAAAGAATGCGTCTAGAAAATGAGAAGGCAGCCGTTTGTAGAAAGTTGTACAAAGACTAAAATGTATATTAAGAGGAAAGTAGGTCTAATTTAAAATAAATAAAGCGATTGAAAGGACTGATACGTTTCAAATTTGATACAATGCCGCTCCTACTTTTAAAACAAGGTAAATCTCACGGAATCATCTCACTACGCACACTGAAGTGCCAGAAAAACTGGTACATGAGTGTAATACTTGGAAGGTCCCTCACGGAGCATGGACTCTGCGAACTTGCGGAAATATTCTGTACCCGATGATTACAGAACGAGTGCAAAAAGTGGTGTAGGATTTCTGTGTTCCACACGCCTTGCATGACACCCCAGATGTGTTCGATAATATTGAGATCAGCTGACCTAAGTGAGAATGACCAAACCCAAAACTCAGATGAGACGAATTCAAGACATAAACTCGTCAGAAAGGAGCCACGCGTAGCTTTTAACTCTCAGAGATGTTTGTAGGTGTACCAGGGGTCCTGTGGAATGCCAGCTAAACCAAACCATAATCTACCATTATGGAGGCTTGTCTGTACCAGTTCATCTGGCATCTTAGTCTATACAGTCTCCATTTGTTAAAATTCAGGCTCTGTTGGCTTCACATATTAAACATGTTTCTCTGGAGCCTCCTTAAAATGCAGATCTCTCACACCGGAGCCACAGCTGTGCACGGTCGTCTGCCCACGGTAAGGCATGTGTGGGATGTTCTAGCACATTGAGTTCTATAGACTTTCTGCCTCAGCTGCTGTTGGAGTGGAATCAAACTCCAAACATGCGCCCAACGCTGACATTCGTTTCGGTCTTTCGCACTGGTTTTAGGGCAGCGAGAGGCCTGTGTGGCTGGAAAGCAGTTATATGGGCTGGTAAAAAAAAAAAAAAAAGGAAAGAAAAGAGAAAAGGCCCTGTTGCACCAAAACGTCTGTAATAAATAAACACTCAAGCATTAAATTGGATCGAGATATGATATTGTACATTCGAATCAGCCACATAGCACAAGGAGTGTGTGAACAACCCACCTTGCCTTGTTATCTGTCTTAATCTCATTCAATCTTGGTCGTACATACACACACACACACACACCTTTCCAGACCTACAAACTTAAACACATCCAGATGGCTTTGTTTTCACAGATCTAGCCTATCCTAATCCCTAAATGACATTAAACGTTTGTTTACTCACTCTCTAGGGAGATTTTCCTGAACAGTTAATTCCCAGGTTTACCTAGAATTTTAGCTATGTATAGTGTATGCAGTTTTGTGTGTGTGTGTGTGTGCATGTGTGCGTTTTACATTGTACATATAACTACTCCCAGAGTACAGATATTTGAACTACGCTCTCCCACTATCGGTGAACTTTTGACGAAGTGGGTTCTGCATGTTCTGCGTACATTTTGCCCATCAAATACACACTCCAAGACTCCCACATGTTTTGCACAGACCTTTGTATATGTGAGTGGGGTGTAATAGTGAGTACTGTTGTTTTTCTTGTGCATCCAGGGCCCGCCCACATTTTAATTTCAAATTCAGAAGAAAAAAAAAAAAAAGTACAGACGTCGAACATAGATAGCGATTTAGCTCACGCTCTGCTGCTGAAATCTAGGCACAACATGATTTACGATTTAAGACATTAATCTTGTTCTCACTAAAATAATGGTTTTCTTTATGTACTTATCTCTCCATCGTTCTTCCCGTAGCCTCCAGTACTCAACGAAGGGGCAGGCAACCGCAAGTTCAAATGCACCGAGTGTGGGAAAGCCTTCAAATACAAGCACCATCTGAAGGAGCACCTCCGCATCCACAGTGGTAAGTAGCCAAGTGTCAGTGGTCACCATTTCCTGAGATTTTGAAATAGATGACTGATGATTTTTACGTCAGCAAAGCAAAAAACTTTACTTAGCTCTTTTGACGTGACCTTTCAAAAAAGGATGATTAACTCGACAGTTTGATTCAGAGCTCGTTTTAATTCTTTCCTATTTTTTTCTTGCCTAGGTGAGAAGCCATACGAATGCTCCAACTGTAAGAAACGCTTCTCTCACTCCGGCTCTTACAGTTCACACATTAGTAGCAAGAAATGCATTGGCCTCATCTCTATAAATGGACGGGTACGACATGGGGTCAGCACCAAGTCTGGCTCATCCCCAAACTCTGCCGCTTCATCGCCAGGCAGCCCCGCCTTGGCTCAGCTAAGGAGCAAACTGGAAAACAGCAGGTGCACTGGTCTCCAGGACCCGTTAGCCCACCCCGATATAAAGTCTGAGCCCATGGACTTCAATGAATGCCGTCTCATGATGGCTTCGCCACCTGAATTTGGAGGACCTGCAGGTTTTCTTAATGGTACTGGCCATGGGAGCCCGCTAGGGGTGCACGGTTCGCCACAGAACCCCTTGCAGCACTTGGCTATGAGACTGGATTCACATCCATCAGTCTACCCAGGCCTGAGCAATAACCTAACTAAAGTTCAGCGGGTCCTCCAGATTGTCGACAACACTGTGTTTCAACAGAAATTGGACAGCAATCCTGAGGATACCTCCAAGTTTAGGGCCTACATGAAGGATCTGGGCTCACAGGCTGGATATCATGGGATTGGACACAACAGTCCTAACAAGAGCATTATCGACTACACGTTGGAGAAGGTCAACGAGGCTAAAACTTCACCACGGAGCATGACTGAAGATGCAGAAAAAAGGGCTCTTGACATTAAGAAAGAGAGGCCCAGTCATATAAGTGATGCTGTTTCAGATGAGAAGGCCCAGGAGAGAGATAGCCAATACACATCATTCTCATGCCAGTACTGCAAGGAGTCTTTCAATGGCCCCATTCCTTTGCACCAGCATGAGCGCTACCTTTGCAAGATGAACGAGGAGATAAAGGCAGTCCTGAAACCTAACGAAAGCTTACCTGTCAGCCGTAGAGGAGTGTCTGGCATAGAGAACCAGGGTGTTTTGGTATCATCTGCTGTTCCAGATAGAAATACAACTAGCCCGATCAACCTGTTTAAAGATCACTTGACAGTATTGAAAGCTTACTTTGCCATGAACACAGAGCCTAGCTCCGAGGAACTGAGAAAGATCTCAATTGCAGTAGGTCTTCCTCAAGAGTTTGTAAAGGAGTCGTTTATTCAGTGGAAAGCTCAGTCTCTCCATGGTATGTCCAGGAAAAGGTCTCCACCTCCGGAATGGGGCAGCGGGGACAGCAACCATGGTTTGTCCAGAGAATCGGCACATGCAAGATCACCTGCTTCTGTTGGCCAGTATAGTGACTCAGCAGCAGAACTCCAAGGTACTACAAATGGTGAAACTGGGCACCGGCTATCCAAACATCACCAGTTACCAAACATAAGACACGTAAAAAATGAAAAAGCAGTTGACTCCATGGACCACTTGAGAGGTGAGACCCCCTCACCCTTAAATCTTTCTTCAACATCTTCAAAACACTCTCACAGCAGCTCCTACACGCCTACAAGTCTTACCTCTGAGGATGCCCATGGTGAACCTCTAGACCTGTCCTTGCCAAAACACCTCTCCAAATCTGACAGGAAGCCTAAGCCAAATGGTTTCAACATAGATGGTAATGGTGACCCTGCTAGACGAGAACAAGGAACAGAACCTTTGGACTTGGCTCACATCAAGAAGGAGTTCAACGGCTTGAACAGTGTGGGCAATGAAACCCAGTTAGACAAAAGTTCAAGCCCTATCTTTGGCATCAACCCCTTCAGCACCGGTCCTATTTATACCCCTCTACCACCTCATGGAGCATTCCCTCCATCTACCTTCATGTCCCCAGCACAGGCCAGCATCCCAGGACTAAGGCCTTACTCAGCACTAGATCCTATGAGCTTCCTTCCACACATGGCTTACACTTATGCGGCAGGGGCGGCCACCTTTGCTGAGATGCAGCAGCGACGGAAATACCAGCGGAAACCAGGCTTCCAGGTAAATTAGACTTCAGGCTAATATGACTAAATTAGACCATTTTGGTGGTTCTTAATATCTTTGTGTACTGGTGCTAATCCGCTAGTCAAGCATAACCTACTTAAAGCACATTTCTTTGAAAAGCCCATATGTTGCCTTTTTGAAGGTCTCATAAGGGAGACGCTCCTCCCAGTCTTGGGATCTGACAGATGCTGTCTCCATTAAGGTGGCAGGTGAGGATTTCTGTGCTAAGGCCTTAAATCGTTCTTTCTTTCTTTCTTTCTCTCTCTCAGGGGGAGCTGCTGGACAGCACAGCGGACTATTTGTCAGGGTTGGAGGACCTGACAGACAGTGAGTTGCTGCTTGCCCGGAAGAAGATTAAGAAGACCGAAAGTGGTATGTACGCGTGTGACTTGTGCGACAAAACATTCCAGAAGACCAGTTCCCTCCTAAGACACAAATATGAGCACACAGGTATATCACATTTAGACAATTCTTTTTTTTTACCCCTCACCCCAAGTTATCTCTTTTGTTCCCCCCCTCCTTTCTTACATAATTTCCTTCTGTTATACCCCCCTCCATTTTATCCTGTTTTCTGTTTGTTTATTTATTTGTCCATGAGCACCAATAAAATGTTTGTCTCCTTTTGAAGGCTTTTAGTAGATCCACTATTCGAGCATCAATTTTGCATAGGTGTAGTAAATCCTATTCGGGCAACTGAATGCTCCGTGGTAAGCAGCGGACATTCAAGCAATTGCATGCCCCCCTGTTACTTAATACCCCCTGTATTGCTTGAATGCAATACCCTGCAGTGTTAGAAAAAGTGGTACACAGTTCAATACCTGGTAGATCCCCCACAGGGCATGGACTTGGTCCCCAATTCTGTTGCATTCTATGTATGGTGCTGCATTTTCCTATTGGAAGAGGCCAAACCTTTCGGCATGAATGCAGGACACGAGTGGGTGTAACTCATATAGTGTTCACCAGTCAAATATGTGGACCTGTGTAGACTTACCGAGGTCCCATGGAATACCAGCTAAACAAACCCCCTACCATTATGGAGCCACCACCAGCCTATGCATTCTGCATATGCTCGTCTATACCAGTTTTCTCTGGCGCTTTATTGAAATGGAAGCCTGTCGTGTACAGGGTTTACAAATCATGCTAGCCTTTCGTGGTAAGCCAGGTGCATAGGAGCACGTGTGGCATTTCGATGCCGCGCCGTGACCTCCCGTCCTGGGGGACTCCACTCTTTCACGGGCTTGCATCATACCTCGTTCACATTCCTCCTCAGGAATGCAGGGCGGGGAATCTGCGCTCTCGTTTATTTTTGAACTTGATGAGGGAAGGTGGGAGGTGGTGGTGGTGGTTGCAGGGGGGTAGTGTGTTGGGGTGGAGCGGGGTGGGGGGGCATTTCAAGCATGGTAGCTATGGAAGGTGCTGCAGGCATTCCAGTACTCTCGACAGCCAAGAATACCCTACATGTGTTCAAAGACGATAGCGAACTTGTGCGTGGGATGTGTACGCGTAAGTAAAAATAGGGGTTAGCGATGAAAATGGTAAATGCTTCGCCATTGTTTAGACTTACTGTATTTCCGTGTGCTCAAGAGTCACAGCAGAGCCTGCCAAAGGACTTGGTGAATGAATACAGTGGAGAGGATGTTTGTACCTCCCTTAGCCTTCATTACAGTATCACGAGGGGGGCTGTCTGACCTAAGCGTTTTATAATCTGGAGACATGATGTCATAAAAAGCATGCTCCATCAAGGATGCTGACTGCCTCGGTTTCACCTTGTGCGGTATGCCGTGATATTCACCTGATCTCCTTGGCTGCATTCAGCGAGGTCACGTACAACCTCAGAATAGCTCATCAGGATCATGGCTTCCCTCTTGACTCCTTATCCTGTTTATGGCATACAATCAAAAATAAACCCTGTTGTCTATTCACACTGAAACCAGTTTATGTTATTTTCTGGCATGCACTTACTAGGCAATTTCACAAAGGAGGGTTTGTCAAAATATTTCCTACTATTAAAATTGGTCTTGAATTTTATTAGCGCCAAATTAATTGTTTTGGATTTACAAACCGGATTCCAAAAAAGTTGGGACACTAAACAAATTGTGAATAAAAACTGAATGCAATGGTGTGGAGATGGC
>JAOVVF010000047.1:7508883-7522343 GCA_028565595.1 Duopalatinus emarginatus
CTAGTAAATTCTTGTAGAAAGTACTTCAATAATCTCCACTCAATTTACTAAGTCAAAAAATCATTTTTTTTCAGTGTAAAAGCAACTCTGGGCTCATTTTTTTTGTCACTTACAGTACAATTGTTAAAACACACAGTTTGTTTTTTTGTTTCTAGTGTGTATTTGTATTTTAAAATACCTGTCAAGTTTGTAGTGTTTCACAATCCGTCCACAATCGCTGTAACACACAAAATAAATCAGAACTGACCCACTAATGCTTCAGAAGAGTTTCAGCTCGTTATCAAATGTTATAGATTTAGTGGTCAAATAAGAAAAAGTGTTAAAAAGACGACTTGACAAAAAGGGTTTTACTGTAACCTCTGATAAGGACTTTTATCATTATTTTTTAAAATCTTTTTTTAATGCTGAAATTTTTCTAATAATGTCCTTTTTGGACTTTAAACAATTTTGCTTTTATAAATATCAGTTGTAAAACTGTAATAATAATTAGGAAAAATCAGTTCATAATAATAATAATAATAATAATAATAATAATAATAATTCTTTTTCTTCTTCTTATTATTATTATTATTTTATTTATTTCAATTATTATTATTTTCTTGTTGTTTATACCTGTAAGTATCACCTTTGTTGAGACTCTTATTTTGCCTTTACTGATATAATTATAATTTGTTCAGGTCTTATACTTGTCTGTCCACATGTCTGTAATGTCTCAGTGTTTTGAGGGACCCCTGAAGAAGTGTTTATTAGACTTTATTTTTCTAATGTTTAATAACAGATTGATTTGTTCTATAAAAACAGAACCATAAAGAAGTCGAGTTTTTTTTTTTTTTTTAGACATGTTTGGTGTTTCTACTGCTGCTACATTTAGTTCCTAAATAAACCACTGAAAGCACTTTTGTCTCATCAATGATCTTTTTATTACTTTCTCGTTTTTTTTTTTGTTGATTTTATATCAGTAAATTTGGGTTTTAGAATGTAAATTAAAAGTTTCATTTTCCAGACGGTAATTAGTTAAATCATATATTACAGTTTTAATTTAGTAATCAGGAATCAGTAATTCCTTAACACTGATAGTGTTCACCTGTCAGAGACGTCCTGTAGATGTACAAGGGGTTCCATGAAATGCCAGCTAAACAAAACCAATACCATTATGGCGCCACCACCAGCCTATGTATTTTGTCTATGGCTCATCTGTACCAGTTTTTTTTTCTGGCACTTCAGTGTATTACTGTATACAGGTACTATAAGATAACTTCACGTTAACACAGTTTTTTATTCCAACTTGAGCTTGTTCACTAGCTTTTTAACGGCGTCTTAGCGTCTCTTGTTGCATGTCGAGGAATAAAAACTTCAAACCTAAGGATCCACATGCAGTCTTAACCAATGCACAGTGTCTGTTGTTTGTAAATTTGCCTCATGTACGGTTTTGATATTTTTAATATTTAGCAGTCTCACATTCAAACGTTTGTGTGTGTGTGTATATGTGTGTGTGTGTGATTTGAACCAAATTGAAAAGATGCATCAGATTTCCCTCATCACCTTAAGTTCAAAAGGAGCACATCCGTTTTTTGGTTTTTTTATTAGTACCATAACCGAATGTGTTGCCTGGCCTGGACCCTCTCCAGCAGGAACACGAACCAAAAATAGCGATCCCTCATCTGCTTGGGTTCTGCGTCTCGGTTTCGCTGCACACAGGCCGCGTTGTGTTCCGTTGAATGCATAAAAAAAACAGCGTGTTTTTTTTTTTTTTTTTCTCCCCGACAGTTTGAGAACAGACCCATGACTCGTGATACAACGATGGAGGTTAGGGTTTGTGTAACAGAGACCGTTCCTAGATCAGCACGAGAACGCGAGTTAAACCCAGAGCGCGCCGTGGTCTCGAGGCCACAAGCTCGCCACATCAAAGAAGCCGAGCTCGGAGCACAGCGAACAGGGGGTTGGGTTCATTTAGGGAGATGAATGACAAAGCTTCAAAGCTCTCTCTCTCTCTCTCTCTCTCTGTCTCTCGCTCTTGCTCGCTCGCTCACTCACTTGCTCGCTCGCTCTCTTTCTATCCTAAAACTCTTAATGCAGACAGGGACACAGCCTCGAGTAGCACCCTTCGCTTCACTTCACCTCACTTCACTGTGTCCCAGCGCACTCTTTATTGCCCATCAGTAACACTCCTAACGTTGCAATTTGACACTTTATTTATTTATTTATTTAATTAATTATAGATATGACACATGGATGCATGCATACGGTGTGTTTAGGAGCATGTTTATACACTTAAAGTGCCAGAAAAAAAAAACTGGTACAGACGAGACTATAAACAGGACATATTGTGGTGGTGGTGGTGGTGGCTCCATAATGCTATGGGGTTTGCTTAGGTGGTATTCTACGGAACCCCTGGGACATCTACAGACTACTGTCTGTGACAGGTGATCGCTGCGCGTGTTTCCTGCATTTGGCTTTTTCCAACAGGACAATGTGTTGTTGTACATGCCTAGAAGTGCCAAATTATGGTCATTTGAACTTGACATCTGGGATGTCATGCAGCACGTTGTACAACTCCGAATATGACAGAATTGTGGACAGGACGTATGGTGTTCATTGACTGTAGAATAGCTCAGAGCATCCATGCCCTTTGTGGAATCTAAGTGTTAGACTGGTGTATGTTTTCTTTCTTTTTTTTTTTGCACTTCATTGCATAAACTAATTATAGTTTTATTTTTCTTTAGGATTTTCTTTACAAGCTCAGTGCTAAACCTCGCCGAATTGGACGGCCTTAATGACCATTGACACCGAGATGTATTTTTATTTTTTTATTCTAACTTGAGCTTATTCATGAGCTTTTTAACAGCGTCTCGTTGCATGTCGAGAAACAAGAACTTCAAAACTTTCCTGCTTATGGCTTCTTCCAACAGGACAACGTGTTGTTGTGCACGCCTAGAAGCGCCAAATGATGGTCATTTGAACTTGACGTCTGGGATGTCGTGCAGCACGCTTTACAACTCGGAATATGACAGGATTTTGGACAGGAAGTATGGTGTTCATTGACTGTAGAATAGCTCAGAGTGTCCATGCCCTTTGTGGAATCTACCAAGTATTAGACTGGTGTACGTTTTCTTTCTTTCTTTCTTTCTTTCTTTCTTTCTTTCTTTCTTTCTTTTTTGCACCTCATTGTATAAATTAATTATAGTTTTCTTTTTCTTTAGGATTCTCTTTACAAGCTCAGTGCTTAACCTCGCCGAATTGGCGGCTTTGCGCCCGGACCTCGCCTGTCTGAAGAAGATTCTCTACTTCCACGAAAACCAGCTGATTTATCCGGTCCGCAAAAGCCAAGAAAGAGACTTCCAGTATGGCTACAACCAGATCCTTTCATGGTAATTCATCAAGAGTGAAATAAGCTTCAGCTGAATTCTGCCTCACTATTGTTCTTTTTTTTTTTTGTTATTTGAAGTGGTGCATTTCCTGTAAACCGCAACCTCAGATGTACGCGTAACAGTCATGTAGAATTTCCAGCGAAGAATTTAACGGCGCGGCAGTCGGATGGACCGTTAAAAGCATCTGCTGTCTCACTGCAGTTGCTTAATTATAGCATCTCGTAATGCAGCTCCCGCTATGAATCCTGGATCATTCAATAACCTCGTTAATCTCGATGCTGCAATTAGGACTGCCTTTATTTAAAAGGCTACTGTGTAATTGTTATGCCGTACGCTTATCGTCTGGCCACTTTGCTTGCTTGGTTAACTCGTCTGTTTGTTTGTAATTACGACAATATGGCGATATTTAAAAGGCTCACAGTTTATGTCCCGCTAATTTGAATGCTAATTGAGTGCCGTGGCACGAGTCGTTCTTTAATCGGCGTTCATTTGTAGGACAGTTAACAAACAACCTGTCGCTGTTCGGTTTTTATGTTTTATCCGATGTAATTAAATCAATATTCCTCGTCCTCGTCCTCGTCTCTAATCCACTCTTGCGTGATTTCTATTATCGTGTTTGTTATTTTGACTCCAGTTCTCAATTTCATTTTGGATATAAAGGCTTGTTCTAATTCCAGCCTGGTGGCAGACGTGGTGCTCTTCAACTCGGCGTTCAACATGGACTCGTTCCTGTCCTCCATCTCCAGCTTCACGAAGACGATGCCCGATCACAGACCCAAAGGCCTGGAGCAGCTCATCCGACCCAAATGCCGCGTCCTTTACTTCCCCATCCGCTTTCCCGATGTCACAAGGTCCGTTCCTTTTTCCCAGACTTTTCCTCAATCTTTCTGCTAGCTGCCTTTTAGGGAGCACTGATTAAAATGATAGCCTTGTCTTTCTTTCTTTTCTTTTTTTTTTCTTTTATTATTTTTTTTTTTGTAATCCACCACCAAGGAGTTACTGGCAAGAGGACCAGGTTGTGTGAGAAGGTGATTATCAGAAGGTGTTCGTGGGATTTCAGAATGTGTTAAACAGGTCACACAGCTGTAAGTGAGGCAGAACAAACACTCGAGCTTACTCGGCGTCCGTTTTCTGTATTAAAGTACCTTTGCGATTTCATCAACATCCTGAGTTTTACTGATTACACTTCCTGTGTTCTTCGAAGCTTTACGGTGAAAACTTGTTCTCTTTATAAGTCTGCAAAGATCAACATTATTAGGTCTTTTGTGCCTCATAAAATCACACTAATACCCAGAATCGTTAGCAGGTCAGGTCAGACGTTTATTTATATTTTTTTAATTCTGGATCTTTTTTTTTATATTTCTTTTTTTATATCTTTTTTTTCAATCTGTGATCGAGAGCACATGTACGTACGTAGGGCAGCTGTAGGCTTGTGGTTACGGAATCAGCCTCGGGGACACGAAAGGTCCCCGGTTCTGTCCCTGCAACCGACAAGACTTGAGTAAAGTGCCCTTCGGCAAGGCCCTTAACCCCCAACTTATCTTGTGCTGCAGATAAGGGCTGCCCACTGCTCTGGGCATGTGTTCTCACTGCCCCCTAGTGTGTGTGTGTGTGTGTGTGTGTGTGTGTGTTCACTAGTGTGTTTATGTGTACATTTTACTGCACGCACAGGTCAGTTCCACTGCACAATGGTCAAACGAGTCACCAATTTCAACCAACCTCTATTGTTTTACATCATTTGCCAAGTCGTCTGCTCATAAGTATGTGGACAACTGCCTAAATCACACCCACAACATTAACACCACCCACTTAAACACGCTTGCAGCAGGTCATTCTGTGCGTCTAGCTAGGCTAACCTTCACCCCAAAGCACATGGCAGCCATGACCCTTTCAACTGTTTACTGGTTTTGTCTCTCCTAGGACTGCTTTTGGTAGATGCTAACTACTATATACTGGAAACATCTCACAAGACCTGCCCTTGATACTCACATCCTCACGCTTGCCCATTTTTTCTGCTTTCAGCACATCAACTGTGATCAACATATTTCAGTGTCAGACAGCATGTGAACAGTCAGTTCTCAGTTCTCAATGTCTATAAATCTGGAACGATATGGTCAGGTGTCTACATACTTTTGGCTGGACTGTGCGTCCTGTTTAAACCTTGGACGTTTGCGCTGTCATTTCATTGTCATTTTATTTTAAAGTCTGTGATTCTGATAAAGCAGGTGGTTTATAGCTGCTGACTGATATATACACTGACGAGCCAGAAAAAACAGACGAGCTAACACAAACCACACAGGCTGGTGGCGGCTCTATAACGATACGGGATATGTATCGTATCGTATCTTAGTATAATTTCTCGCACAATATTCATTACCAAGTCCCGGCGTTTTGATCGTACAGTAAACACGCTCACGCCTAGATGCCGGCCCAAACTTTTCCCCATGCCGCTTTAATTGCTTGAATGTATCCCTGTGCGTGTCACAGCTAAGAGGCACCGTCAGCGAAGCGACGGCGATGACGCGAGGCTCTCGCCTACAGTGTTTCGCAGCTCATTTTCAGATGCTAATTTGCCCCATCCGCGGCAAAATCGCAGAGTGTAAGGGAGCGATTATACGCATGAGCGGCCATGCGTCAACACGCCCGAGGATTACGACCAACATTGTTTAAGGATTTTGAAAACATATAAAGTAAAATATGCCATGAGACAAGAGACGAACACGCTTTGAGTTTAAAATGTCTTTTTACTCGCATGTGCCTTTTGTTATCTTTATATAATGATGTAAAATTAAACTGGTCCAGATGACCCTACGGAACATGTATAGGACGTGAGTGGCACCATAACGATATAGGGTTTGTTTAGCCGGTGTTTCATGGGACCCCTGGTACATCCCTTAACAGGACAACGCACCAGCACACATCTCGAGACGCCACATTATGGCGAGAGTTCGGGGTTTCGCCGTTCACACCCAAGTCACCTGATCTTAACGTTATCGAATACGTCTGGGATGCCATGGTACATCAGTTAAATACTTGGTAGGTCCCCCATGGTGGGGCACGGACTCTACAAGGTTGTGGGAATTTTTGGTAGGCACCATATGAACACCATACATCCTGCAGTTTCTGTGTTCCACATCATGTTGCATTGTCGTGTCCAACGAAATGCCAGCCGAACAAACCCCATACCGTTACGGAGTCTCCACCAGCCTCCAGCGTATTTGGCTCAAGTAAGGTCGTGTGGAACAGGTTATAGAGCCGAGAAGCTTCAGAGAGGTTTGTAATTGAAATGTAGGGATCCCGATGACAGCTTCGTAAAATAGGCATGCAGGCTTCGATTTCAAGGTTTGCACTGAAGTCAACATGTAATCGGATTAATCTATACCACTGGACGCTGCTTTGCTACATTTCCAATCGTTCCAACGCTCATTTCTTCATTCAATTTACTCCCCAAGCTTCAAATGCTTTTTCCACTCAAGTGGCATTAAACGTTTCCTGGAATGACCACACCATTTGTCTTTGAGGCACAAAATGGACAGTTAGTACCGTATTGATCCTAAAGCCAGGGATTTAACAATGACACCCTCTCCCATGTGACTGAAATCCCACTACAATTAGCCTCATCAAGAGGAAACAGTATCTCGATGATCTCTTACCAGGATTCCATTGTCTGGAGAGACAGGTTTTCATTAGCCCACTTAACTCAATGCAGATAACTAAAGCTATTTTTTTAAGCGTTGTAGAGGGAAAAGAGGGCTCTTTGGCCGGGTTTTTAAAAAAGCGCTTCAAAGCCATTGATGTGACTCTCCGAGGAGTGGCCCGCCTCCAACGACTGACTCGTGGAACGATTGTGTTGCCGAAGCAGATGGCAGGATATCCTGCTGCAGAGATTCCTTCAACGTGGTTCAAAAGGAAACGGCTCCATATCAAAGTTTCACAATGGCAAAGATGGAAATGAAAGCCACTTGGACGTGGAGCAGGTCTTGTTCTGCGCCATGTTCTTTCCCTAATGAAAATGCCTTTCCGGTTTAAGACTAGGCAACTGAGCTCTGGATGGGAATCGGTGGAACATTCGGAAGCTTTGCATCGGTTGCGTTGATCTGAATCTTTTTTTTCTTCGAGAGATATTATTATTAGAGATTAGAGATATAATTCAGTGTCGGGCATAAATTCCGGGCAAGTCCGTTTTCCATCTGACTAAATGTTTTTCACCGAGGTACATTCATGTATGTTCATTTAACACGGACATGCGTAAAACCGTTGAATACCTTTTAATATCGGATCTACATTTGAAATGATTCGCCATGAATCTTCAGTCTAAGCACTAAAAATATCAAGAGCCGCCGTGAGCGATATCAAGGACACACCAGAACCTCCTGTTCAATTTCGTCCACAAATCAGGACAGACAAAATCGTAGCACTCGCTCCGTTCGGCACTATCCTTCCTTAAACTCGGATCTGACCGGAGCGTGGCCCGATGGAGGTCAGGAATACTTATCAACTTGGCACTGAAACTCCAAATCCTTCTACGCCACATCCCTCATTCTTGCAACGGTTCCTTTTTTTTCCCCCCCTCCATTTGCTCTGAAGCCTTAATGCGGTCAGAGCGAGGAGATGAAGAGTCCGGGGCTTTCTTAATCAAACCGTCAAGCGTTTAATCTTGTCGGGGGAACATCTGGCAGGCACCTTTTCTCATTTCTTTCATTTAAGTTCGATTCTACCTCGCGGTTTTTTTTTTCCATAGGATTGGTTTTAAAAAAAAAATTGAAAAAATCTTCAGGCTCGGAGTCACGATGACTCCTCAGCATGTCCCCTGTGAAAATAATCCAACGGTAAAACCCAAAGGTACAGCATGCTTCTGATCTGCAGATTGCATGTGCCAGGACCGAGCCACAATCGAGTCCATATGGTGCTTTGAAGTGCTCAGAGCAAACCGTGATAAATAGGAATGAGACGAGGACGAGGATGAAAAAAAAAGTCGAGATATTTGTCCTAAGTAATTGGTGACTGGCCATAGGTTTGGAAATGCGTAATAATAATGATAAATCATATATTTATTTATTTATTTTTTTAAAAAGACATGAAAAGCGGATGGATTTTTTTTTTATTTATAGCTTTAATGAGTCGTTTTATTCAGTAATGTGGAACAGTAAATGACATTGAAAGACTTTTTTTCTGAGTTTCCCCAAAAGCCAGAACAGAAACTGTTGATTTCAGCTCGTACTGTGGAGAACATACCACTTTTAAAGCCAAAGAAACGGACAAATATATAAAATATCCTGAAAAAGTTTACTTATTTCAGTAGTTCCATTTAAAAAGTGAAACTGGTATATTATACTCATTCATTACACACAGACTGATATATTTCAAGTGTTTATTTGATGATTATAACTAACTACTAATGAAAACCCCAAATTCAGTATCTCAGAAAATATATCAGTCTGTGTGTAATGAATGAGTAGAATATACCAGTCCAGTTTCACTTTTTGAATGGAATTACTGAAAGAAATCAACGTTTTCATGATGTTCTAATTTTATGACCTGCACCTGTACACAAAAATGGCAAAAAAAACCCAAAAACAGGTTCTATGCTGGTGGTGGCTCCTGGTTTTGCTGGACATCTGGTACCTCTGGTTCAAACACGTCTGAGTTGCATCCATTCATGTCCTGGATTCATTCTCATGGGTCTCTCCAACACGACGATGCACCACCACACACGTCTAGAAATAACAAATTGTTTTTTTGAGTATGGGGGTTTTTCCATTCCCACCTACGTGAACAGATTTCAATGCCATTAACACATTTGGGATGCAGTCCAGTTCGCTGTGGAACACCTCGAAACTCAACAGAATTGTCGAGCGTCCTGCGGGAAGTGCGGTGCTTATTGGTGCAAGCTTGTGGAGTCTATGCCAAGTATGGGATCTCCCAAGACTTCATCCGTCTAGACTGGTGTACCTGTTTTCTTTTTTTCCTGAGATTTTAGTATATGTAACTATTTCACTAATAGAAAGTCAGCTTGTATCACTTTTTTTCTGTAGAATTTTAGGAAGCTGAAAAGGTCCATGTTTATGTTGCCGGGCCTGATAGACTCCTTTTTGTCGTTATGTAAGATTTTTATTTAAGGACCACACTATTTGTCCCTTCTTGTCTCACGCTTGTCCCATCGTCCCCATTTATACACATTCACCCTCTTTAAAGCTGCAGCTACAAAAACTCTGGAGCTCCTTCAGGTACTTCCCATCTGTCTACCCCCATCCCCCAGTGTACAAAAACGTCTGGCACATCGTGTACAGTGCACTGTACTTTTTTGAGAGTTTTTGCGGAGAACCTTGCACTACACATTTCTAATTTGACTCACTTGCTCACTTACGGTGCCAGATTGCCGCTTTAACAATCGCATTTCATGTGGTTTTCTTCGCTTTGGAGTCTCATGAAGCTTGCGCTTGACTCATCTTTAGTACCACAAGCTCCACCATAAAAGTTTCAGAGTCACTGAAAAGTACAACTGCTGGATTAGGAGCGCAAACACGTCAGTGCGTCGGACATTTTTATTTCCCATGATGTTGGTACTTCCTTAAAAACAGCTCTATAATCATATAAGGGTGGCAAGCGTTCCGGGTGGCCGGTGCATCTTTTACCGATATTAACAGCTGGTTAAATAATTAGTCGTGGCGATGTTTCCTTTTGGTGAAAAAAAAAAACGAGTTGATAAACACGCTTTGTGTGTAATGGATTACAGGTTTTAAGAGATGACACATGCGTCAGTCAGCCTCATTCATTCACCCCATTTTATTGGTTTGTTTAGTAACTGGAAGTGTAATAATTAGTACCTTGTGTTTTAACTATTTTACAGTTTCTTTTCAAGTACAAGGTCATTTTCAGATCCACTTTGGGCTTTGACATTATTTAACCCCCCGCCCCCCAACCCCCCCACTCCGTCTTTCTTCATATGCATGCATACAATGTCAGATAAGAGATAACTTATGTTTAGTTTTTTTTTTTTTTATTAATTAATGGCTTAAATTGTTAATTAAGAATCGTCATCTGCCTAGATGAAGAAAACATGGGATTCAACAAGTGGTTTAGGTTTGACTTCACTTTGTATGTCAAACGAGGCCTTATTTGAATAACGCCACCTCCATCCATTTAAATAGCTCCACCTACTGTGCAAGTATCTTCACCTACAGCTTAAGAATCGCATTTGTGAAGGGGCACCATTTTTTTCTTTGTTTATTTGAGATGAGTCACAATTGCTCTAGCATTAAATTAAAGTTATGAATAATGAAAATCTTAAGCTTTAAGGTGAACAGGCCAAAACACATCACTACATCAGTTCCCAGTCTACACTGGGAGGTCCTGGAGGTCCAGTGTCAAGCACAGTTTAGAGGTTTCCATACTCACACACACCTGATTACTCTTTTAACCCCCAGTATTAGAGGGCGTGTAAGAATAGGGAAACGTCTAAACTGTGCCGGACATCGGGCCTTTAGGACCTGAGTTGTACACCCCTGACCTGGAGGATTTTCTAAAAAAACTTAGCTTAGCTTCCTGTTACTCCACATCCTAAATATTAAAATGAATTTGACAATGTTAAGGTGTTTAAACTGTTAAGGAAAATTGTAAGGCATTATGACAGTGTACCTTTAGAAATCCCTTAGTTATAGAGCTGGGCGATAAGACGATAATGATAATTATCACGATATAATGTTTCCTCGATACAATTATAAGACGTCGATAGAATTTGTTTTGTTAATGCTTTGACAGACACCACGAATTGCCAATAAGAATAAGAATAGCACCGCACCGAACCGATCATGTGGCTGAACTACAGTTCCAGCCATTTTATTTTCAGTTGACGCGCCTAGGCCACGCTGTAATGTTTGGGTTATTGCAGGTGTCCAGGCCAGAACTAATTCACAACTCTGTAAATGTTCGTTTTTTTGTTTTTTTTTACATTTTAAAGATGCTTTAATTCATACTGAGGATTTATACAGAATGTTTTTATTTATTTGTTTGTGTTTGTGTTTTCCAACATTTTAACCTTTAAACAATAATAAAAAAAAACAAGTCATTCAAATTGCTTGAGCAATGGAAAATGGATAAAAACATTCTGTCTTCAGGCGTCTAAAGAAAGTTGACCTCACTCCTATCAGACAAAGCAGCATTACATATTATGTCTGGTAAAGGAGGGATGGGGGCGGAGTGATCAGTGACTCATTATCATTTAAAGCAACAGGCACTGAAACTGAGCATTTGGAAAGAGCTGATTTAAACAGGGTGAAAGGCCACCTGTAGGATTTGATCCATGTGATATTATTTCTTTAAGACCTTAGTGAACCGGACTGACTTGTGGTTAGGGGTAAAATATGTCTCTCTTAAAATAAAAGGTGTTTATATTGGTAGGTAAAGTAATGCCATATAATAAGCAGACACTATAACTGACCCACTCCAAGGCTTTACTTCCCTTTCTCCTCTCTGACCCACACTTTTCTCCTATCAATCTTTCTCACTGACAACGTAGTGAAGCACTTTCTCCTCAGGCTTCAGAGGTACAGTTTTGTACTCGCGTCATAGTTTAACAAGCTGCAGCAAAGGCTACGAGCCAGATCCGGGGTGGGAGTCCTGCCGCCCCTGTGAGGTCAGTTCCAAGTGATGAATGTGGATATTAATGTGCAATAACGACCTTCTCGGACCACATTTCCGAAGCTCTCTTCAGGTCTGCCGTGCCCGTAATGTTCGACCTCTGTCAGGCCACCGTGCAGGACGCCGGTTATGATGAGATTAATGATGCCGTGCGGTACAGTCGCAGTTCTGCCCTTGCCCACGTTCAACCTCTTGCACGATCAGTCTCTTTCGTTTAACGCGCAGGGAGCGGTTAAGTCATCCTGAGAGTTTTTACTTGAGCCCGCTTTTGCAGCGCTGCCCAAAACGCAGCTCGCTTCCAGCCCTTTCAGTTTCTGAGCTATTGCGTCGGCCAACCTCAAGATCAATGGCGTTTTTCATTAGCCCGGGAAAGCGGAACCGCTTGTGATTATTGCCAATAAAGGAAATTAGATCAAATGATTTTTGACTTTGATTTTTTTCCCCCTCCCCTCCTCTCTCTCTCTCTCTCTCTCTCTCTTTCTCTCGCTCGCCCTGCCATCCTTTCACATTTAATCAAACGTGAGGTAAAGTCATCACCGAAATTGCCGTTGATTTATAAATAAGCTAATTGGTGGCATTCTCTTTAAGTACCTCTCTCTCCGGCGGACATGGCCCTGTTTTTATTGCCTAGTCAAAACTGGCTTCATGTAATTTTCAAAATGGCTCTCGAAATGAAATTTTCCCCCCCGAGCTCGCGAAGCACCTCCATCGCTCACGGCTCTCTCCAACTACTTCTTTTTCATCTGTTCGGTGCAGTGTTTCACAAGCCAGCTCCCTGTCCTTATTTGTTTGCAAAATCATCCATCCCAAACTTCAGCTTCGGCTCCGAGGCGGTCGAGGTAAAGCTGTTGAGTGGCCCGTGTTGATGTTTAGTCTTTTGAGGTTTGGTAGAGTATATAAGGTTCATCATTTCTGTGCTGTACTAATTTGGAGACGAGAATGTCCTGTCTAAAATTAGCGAGGGGAAAAAAAAATCTATACTTTTAAAAGACATCGCTGCCAGTTTTTCAGCTTCTGCATCAGAGCCTCCGGTTCTCCAGCTTGTTTAAGAGGAGAAAAAGAAATCAGAAAATAAAGCTGAATATTGTGCAGTAGGTAAAATGTTCATAAGTATTTGGACACTTTTTCTTTTGGCCTGTGTATACCATAGTGTACTTAAAATAAAGGAGTCAAGATGTGGTTAAGGTGGAGGACATTCAGCTTTATTCAAGCAAGTATTACGTCCATCTGAGTTCACAGGCTCAAAAGTAATTGGACAAACTTGTATAACTATAAATATTACAACAGCTGTTATTATTTGGTTGTAATCAATGACCATCTGATTGGTGTGGTCTGGTTGGTGTGGTACAGTGGTAACATCATTGGCTCCCATGTCAGAGACCTGGGTTTGATTCCCAGTCTGGGCAGCCAGTCTGTACTACACCAATAAGGGTCCTTGGGCAAGACTCCTAA
>JAOVVF010000047.1:7608472-7622934 GCA_028565595.1 Duopalatinus emarginatus
AAAAGCCTTTTTGTCAAGTCGTCTTTTTTAAAACTTTTCCTGATTTGACCACTAAATCTATGACATTTGATAACCAGCTGAAACTCTTCTGAAGCATCAGTGGTTCAGTTCTGATTTATTTAGTGCGTTACAGAGATTGTGGACGGATTGTGAAACACTACAAACTTGTAATTTATCTTCATTAGACATTTATTTTATCAAATACACTTTAGAAACAAAAAACACAGCACATGTATTTTACAGATTATACTTTAAGTGACACAAAAATAAGCCCAGATGAGCTTATAATTGGCGAACCTGGCAACCCGCGGGTGCCACAGCCCAGACAGAGAACAGCTCAGGACATCTGTGTGAGTAACACAAATAACGTGTTTTATCACGTTAGTAACTGTAATGAGATATTGTACTATATAGTACTAGTCTTTTACATTACTTTGTTACTGAGTGAAGTACAAACTAACACGTTACCCCCAACACTGCTGAGCAGCTTCCACAAGGACCAGACTGTGATGTCTAGACAACTGGGTCAGAGCATCTCTAGAACTGCAGACGATGTAAAGGTGCATCAGGTGTACAGTGGTTCGTATCTATCTAAAGTGGTCCAACGAAGGACAACTAGTGAACCGGTGACAGGGTCCTGAGAGACCAAGATGTACTTCATATGCATGTGATGTGAGGTGTCTGGTCCAGTCCTGCAGAATTCTGGGGCAGTGAAGAGTCTCGGGAAGCTCTATGTAAAGGTAAAGCAGTAATACAGAAATCATCTGAGCTAAAAAGATGAACAGTTAAAGAGTTTAGCTGGAAGTGAACCAGCTGACGCATGAACACCTGAAAAACTGAAACAAAGGTTTATGTTGTCCTGGAAGAGAGAGGTTAACTCTGGTGTTAATGATGATGAGAAAAACATGTGTGTGTGTGTGTGTGTGTGTGTGTGTGTGTGTGTGTGTGTGTGTGTGCGCGTGCCAGCCAGACGAGGTTGGGTTCCTATAAAAACATAAGGTTCATACGGTCACCCGTTTACACTTAACTGTGATGAGGTGAAGCTGTTTTGCCATACACAATCATAGACTAGTTAAAAATTATGATTATTTTGTTATATGTCAATATATTATATCAATTATCTAGTTTTTTTTTTCTATTTTACAAAACTTAGGTGGTAATTCTGCATTCTCTAACATGTATAATTCTGCAGTGCTATTTCAGGGCTGGGCAATAATATTTCTATATCCCGATAAATGAGGCCACAATTAATAATGTAAATTAATTCTGAGAAATTACGGGTATTGTAATGTATTTTTATATATCTTTTTTTTATTTTTATTTTTATGGCAGTTACTCTGGTAACCGTGTTTATTTCTGTGAACTTGTAAAAATGGGAAATTTTCACATATTTTTTTTTTAAATAATACTTTAAATAATAATAATAATAATAATAATAATACTTTACTACCATTTTTTTCACAAATTTAAAAAATATTTTTTTAACAATCAAAAAGCTCAGTACATTATCATGCATCATGTACTGTAGCAATATCTTTGTGATATAAATCTTTAATATGTCTTTTTTAATATAAACTTAAATAAATAACTTTTAGATATTTAAGTAATATCACATGATCCAGAGTGCAGTTAGACTGAATATCAGCATAGCTGTGATTTTTTTTTCGTAGGTATTAAATTTATTTTCTACCACAGTTCTGTGAACAAGAAATGAATATTGAGTAAGTGACATTTCAGATACACTGTGGCCACACTGTCTGAAATGTCACTTACTCAATAATAATTACATCATCTTTTATTTATGGCTTTTATTTGTGTTTTTTTTCTTTGCTTGTGGAAACCGATCCAGAAGAAGTGAAATTTTATACTGACAACCAGACACACACACACACACACACACACACACACACACACACACACACACACACACACACACACACACAGACATCCAGATCCAGTTATAGGACATATAAACACTCTTGGAGTGCTGCTTGATGTACTATAAACCGAACCTATGCTACATAGTCGAAGCCTGATGTGTACCAAAATCCCTTTGTGCTTGAAGTACTGCTCGGCTTGATCCCATCATCATCCCAGGGCAAACGAGACGGAAGCATCCGGACTCATCAAAGTCTCATTAAAGTTTATAATTAGAGGTATAAACGAGAAGAACATGAATTTAAAAATATGCAAATTAGTTCACAATAATAAATTATTATTATAAACTAATGTGCATTTTTTTCTAATTATTACAGTTTTAAAACGGATATTTATAAAAATAAAATTTAAGAAAAGGAAAAGTTTATAAAGGACACGATTAGAACTAAATGTAACAGCAGTAGAAACACCAAACATGTCTAAAATAAACTCAACTTCTTCAGGGGTCCCTCAAAACACTGAGACATTACAGACATGTGGACAGACAAGTATAAGACCTGACAAATTATAATTATATCAGTAAAGGCAAAATAAGAGTCTCAACAAAGGTGATATTTACAGTATAAACGACAAGAAAATTAATTTAGAAATATGCAGATTAGTTTATAATAATAAAGTATTATTATTATTATTATTATTATTATTATTATTATTATTATTACTAACTAATTTGCATTCTTCCTAATTATTACAGTTTCAAAACCATTATTTATAAAAGTAATTTTAAATTGTCTAAAGAAGTTAAAAAATGACACAATTAGAAAATACCTCCTGCATAAAAAACCATTAAAAATAATAATAAAAGTCAGTGTCAGAGGTTAAAGTAAAAGCCTTTTTGTCAAGTCGTCTTTTTTAAAACTTTTCCTGATTTGACCACTAAATCTATGACATTTGATAACCAGTTGAAACTCTTCTGAAGCTTCAGTGGTTCAGTTCTGATTTATTTAGTGCGTTACAGAGATTGTGAAACACTACAAACTTATATTTAATCTTTATTAGACATTTATTTTATCAAATACACTCTAAAAACAGCACATGTATTTTACAGATTATACTTTAAGTGACACAAAAAAAAAAGCCCAGAGTCGCTTATAATTGGCGAACCTGGCAACCCGCTGGTGCCACAGCCCAGACAGAGAACAGCTCAGGACATCTGTGTGAGTAACACAAATAACGTGTTTTATTATGTTAGTAACTGTAATGAGAGACAATATAGTACTATAGTCCTTTACATTACTTTGTTACTAAGTAAAGTACTAACACGTTACCCCCAACACTGCTGAGCAGCTTCCACAAGGACCAGACTGGGTCTAGACAAATGGGTCAGAGCATCTCTAGAACTGCAGACGATGTAAAGGTGTATCAGGTGTACAGTGGTTCGTATCTACTGAAAGTGGTCCAACGAAGGACAACTAGTGAACCGGACTTTTTTCTGTCCTGGAACCAGAGTCGGCCCGAGGCATACTTGAAATACGCAGCCGCTTAGGGCCCCTACGCCACCAGGGGGCCCCCCAGAGCACCAAGATATCATAATAAAAATATATATTTTTTAAAAATAAAATTGAATAATAAAACGAAATGGTATTACACAGGTAAAATGGATTATAATATTTCTTTATTTTCATAGTTGGCACACCTATATATAGGTTAATCAGTTGCAGCTGTTGGCTGCTGCCACTGTCGGGCAAACGCAAATATGCACCACTTGGGTGGACGATAAAAGCCCGGGCACTTCGGCGTATTGCACAATATCTCTCTCTGGGCAAATCGCTCTAAAAAAATAAAATAAAATAAAATAAAATAGAAATAAATAAATAAATAAATAAATAAAAATCAGCTTCCACTTTAGGCCTTCCACTGTTTTTGTTTTTTTTCTGGCGCAGGGAGAAAGGTAACTGAGCGATATGCAGAGGTGGTTGGAGGTGGTATGGGGGGCCTCAAATGAAAATCTGCTTAGGGCCCCATAAAGTCTTGAGTCGGCCCTGCCTGGAACCAAAGTGAATCAATCCTACACTCCTATGTCCAGTATGTACCAGTGTTCTGGCACTCCATTGTAATAAAAAATTTAACACTGACATACTGTATTGCTCTGGAATAAATAGAAACGTCACGACACCCGTCGTTCATTATTTTCCATTAACCGCACAAAAATGTCCTTTTATATAAATCAGCGTACGTACTGTATTAGCACATTATTACAGTTCAAAGCTTGAAAAAAGAGTTTGTGTTTGAATCCAGTAGCGACACAAAAAAAAAAAAAAAAGATAACGTTGTTTATAATTAATCTAAGAAGCCTGAAATTGTGCCTCACTATTATTAAAACACTATCTTACGTTCTCACACACGGGAACGTTTCCCTGTCTCTATACCGCAGCCAGATGAACCGTAGGCACCTGAAACTCCTTCATCATATCTCCGAAATCCCAAACACTCGAGCGCGGTGATTCTAATTAAATCAGGCGTTCGGTGGCGCCGTTAAATCTTTAATAACGGCACTATGAATAAATAAGTGCTTATCTGTCCTTCTGTTTGGATGACGGCGCTAAACAATATTGTTTCACTCTAAACATGCCAACTGTAGATAAAGAACCCGTTTTAATTCTGTGCTCCATCAGTTTCCTTTTATTTTAATTTTATGGCTCAGCGTAGTTACTCAAAGTCAGTGATTAATAATATGGGAAGTTTTCAGAAGCAGATTCTGATAATAAAATGCAGATAAAACCGCGACAGTGTCGATTTACGGCGTGAAAAAAAAAAGCTCTGGGGCGACTCTTTAAAACCGTTCATTTAAAACAAAATGACTCTTTGATTAAATCCTATTTTCAGAAATGGATTTCATCAAGTACGGATCAGGGGAATTAAAAGCAACGTTAAAACGTTTTCATTTTGAATCATTGAGTCACTTCTGACTCCTCAATCATTACATGATAATCATTTGACTCTCTAGTGACTCACATGTTTCTAATTGATTCGTTTTGAATCGTTTGACAAGTATTTCTCTCGCACGTTCTCAGGATTTGATGTCCCGGGCATGCTTTTCACTTTCTATTGTTTGAGGTAGAGGGGGTTATGCAGGTCCTGTCAGAGAGACGGAGGAAAAGAGAGAGGCTGATGTTTTCTCTCTGAATCTAGAGAACAATAACAGACTAAGGGTGTAATAACAGGAGGCAGGAGGACCCGAGCCCACTTCATCATGGGGGACAAACTAAACATGGAGCTAATGAGCTAAACAGTAGGTCACTAGAGTAGGGGGATGGGGGTCAGTAGAGTAGGGGTTGTGATAGGGTGGGGGGTGGGTGAGTAGGGGTTGTGTATGTGTGTGTGTGGGGGGGGTGGGGGCAGTAGAGTGGGGGTGGTTAGCTGTATGTGTGTGTTTGTGTTTTTGTGTATGTGTGTCTTGCTCAAGGGGACCTCAGTGGGCACCACCCCCAACTGGTCCCCGGGCGACATGGCTTGGGCCTGTTTACCCCAACAACACCCCCCCACCCCTGCTCCGGGTTAGTGTGTCCACTGCCCCCTAGTGTTCACTGTGTGTAGGAAGGTTATGTTCCTCTGTGTGCAAGCTTAGTAGTCAAATAGTTCACTTTCACTTTCACATTTTTAAAAATTTGCTTATTATTTACTATAGGATGCATTAAAACGTCCCTGTGATTTAGTTATGTAGAAACAATAATATAAACCCATTCAAAAAATAAAGCACACCTTCCGACCAATCAGATTCAGATTTAAGAAATCAACCACACTGTGGTATAAACTTCAGTCCTGAAAGACTGCAGGTCATGAAAACGTCTGACTGGGAGCGTAATTCCTAGTGATCACCGTATAGCAATAATGAATTTAAACTGGTAGAGAAGAAAGAATTTACTCCTGATGTGCTCTTTTTGTATTATTATTAATTATCCTTATTATTCTTCAATTTCCTTTTGCTTGTTTTAGATCACCCCTGGGCTGTGTGATTAAGAGCAGCCAAGGCCGTGGGTGTGTGTTTGTGTGGTGGGGGGGAGGGGGGGTACAGGGCGAAAAAGGAATGATAAAAGCATGAACGATCACAGGATGGGAGGAAAAGCTTGGATTCGGAGGAGGTGAAGGCGCTTTGTGCGAACGTCGCATTCCACAGTAACAGTAACTTCGCCCCGGTTGGGTTTATGATCCGAGCGAGAGAATCGGAGTGGACGAGAAGTGGACGGGGCGGGGGAAGCTCAGAGTTTCGGGAGTGGAGGAGGAAAGAAGGACAGAGCCTCCAGACTGTATCGGAGGAGCTGATCCGAGATTAGGCCATGTCATTCCCATTAGGAAGAGAAAAAGAAAGAAAAGAAAGAGAAGTGGAAGAGAGAAGAAAAGAATGATCAGGCATGCAGGGGTTAATCCAGGAGTTAGGGAACAAACACAGAGACGCAGAGGCTTAACTCATTAGCATGTTGTGCAGTTTTGTTAAGATTTGAAAAGAAAAAGAAAGCTCTGAGCATTACGTAATCCTCATCAGTGCGCTCGGACGAGTGTGTGTGTGTGTGTGTGCTCAAGTGAAAGCTGACAGTAGCAACACTGAGGTTCTGACCTATTCCAAGATAACGAATCAACCCAATAACACACACACACACAACCTGATAACATCACCGGGTGGAATTAGGCACAATGGGGCAGATTTAGGGGTTAGAAGCGAGGTCGAGGGGCAACATGGGAAGGAGGTGTGTTATCTTTGAGTGCAGGGGGAGGAACGTCGTTTATCTTTGGACAAAAATACCCGCTTTTTCGACTGGGAGCACTTCAGAATGACACACAGGCAGTAATTGGACGTGTCCCATATATCCTTAACACGCACAAACACACACTCGCACGTATTCTAAAATTAGAAAAGTCACATGACGTAGAATTGTGTTAGCGGTTAGCGTTTGTCTCGCGTCGAAATCTGGACATCTGTAAGGGAAAATACGACCCATATATCAGGTGGAATAAGAAAAACTGGAGACCAGTCAGAGACAAATTTTAGTTCGGTTCACACACACACACACACACACACACACACACACATGCGCATATACACTGAAGTGCCCGAAAAACTGGTAATACTGATTCGGTTGAGGTCTGAGGTGTAGGATTTCCACAGCACGTCGCATTGCATCCGTTTGACTACGTTACGATCTGGCAACTTACGTGTAAATGACTAAACCCCAAACTCAGATCAGTGTTCATCTAACCATCATCTGGTGTCTCTACAACGAAAGAAAAAAAAAACTATTGAACACTAGGGGGCACACTCACCCGGAGTGGGTGGGGGGCAGCCCCAGACTACGGCGCCCGGGGAACAGCTGGGTTTGTTAGGTGCCTTGCTCAAGGGCACGTCAGTCGTGTCTTGCCCTGTGCGTGGCGCGGACTTTGGACCGTCCGGTCATGTGATCGGTTCCCTTACCGCAAGCCCAAGGCCACCCCCAGACGTGTGTGGTGGTGCATTGTCCTGTTAGAAGATGCCAAACCCCTCAGAATAAAAGCACGACATGAACCTGTGTAACTCGTATGGATGTAGATGTCCCAGGGGTCCTGTCCTATGGAATGCCTGCTAAACAAAACCTATAGCATTCTGAAGCCAACAGTAACAGTAACAAAATACACAGTTTTATACTATATAGTGGTGTGTGTAGGACCCTGGGTGTCTCTGTGGTCTTTGGGACGCGAGGTCTCCAGTGTGTCCTTTCTCAGATATAATGTTGAATTCCTGAGTCAAATTGTCTGTCAGCAGGTTCCTTCTTGAAATACGACACAATGTTCAGGTAAAACAGCATCAGCATCATCCTTCCTGTAGCTAGGTCTTGACTTGTGGTCTTACCAGGTCTTGTCCTGCATTTCCTTTCGCAGACGTAACCATCATGACTCCAGACGGCATCTTCTACACAGCTCTCGTGGTATCATGGGTTGCACTGACAGAAGACAACGCAGTCTCTGTGGCCTTTGGGTCTTTCCCATCTGATCCTACACCTTTGTTCTCACCTTGTTCTTGGGCAGCACGATGGCTTGGCGGTTAGCACGTTCGCCTCTCAGCGCTAGGGTCTTGGGTTCAAGACCCCATCTGGTTGAAGTTTCCATGTTCTCACTGTGTCTATGTGGGTTTACTCCGGGGACTCCGGTTTCCTCCTACAGTCCTGGAGGTTCGATAAATTGGCTCCTGGTGTACGAATGTATGCAAGTGTTTATATGCCCAGATATGGATTGGCTGTACGCGATTGGCTGCCTCTTCTCGCCAGTGTGTGTTGGTTGGGCGTTGATTGTAAAGCGTCCTTGGATTTCTTAAAAAGCACTATATAAGTGTAACTTCATTCATTCTCTGTGCTTGTTGAATGTAGGTAGGTTGGAGGGCTCGGCTTTTCTTCTGAGGCTCCTTTCCAGCTTTGGAAAGATCACTTGAGGTGACTGGTCTTGTTCTGTCCTTTGTAGAAGACCAGAACTTAAGGGGTTGTTCATCAGTCTCCTGATTTATTTTTTAGCTGCCTTGCTCAGGAGTGAAAGACTTTTGACTGAAGACCTCTTCATATTCTTTTCAGAGACCACACCAAAATCAATGTATCTTCTATATACCATTGAGTGCTCCATGGTATAATGGTCATGGTGTTGCAGGGTTTACCAACAAACCCCAACCAGACACATGGAGCAAAACTGGTCTTGCAGGTCAGGCACGTCTCCAAAACAGCAGATCTAGATCAGAATACATTGGATAGTACGTACCAAAAGTGGTCCAAGGAAGGACAACTGGTAAACCAGAGACATGGTCATGGGCAACCAAGGCTAACCCGTCTGGTCGGTGCCCACAGAAGATCAACGGAAGGATCTGTTGGCGCCAGATACCACAGAACACCTTCAGAGCGATGGATAAAAAGCTGTTTTCTTTTCGGGAGCTGTTTAGACAGGCGGTTTTAATGTCATGGTTGATCAGTGTATCACGGAACATCACCAGTACCTCCAGTGGATTTCCATATTGTTGAAACCACTTTGCTATCACCTCAGGGTTCAGGCCCCACTGCTCTCGCTGCTGAACCAGCCTTCGGTTTTCTTAATGCTGCGGTCTGGATTCTATTTCAAAACATTTTCAAAACCCGCAGTGCCTTTTACTTCAGAGGAGCCTTTGATATTATTGGCCTTCGCATAATTAAATGCGATTCCCCCGACATGTCTTTTGGTAAGAGGGAAACCTGTTTTGGCGAGGAGTTCTGAGAGACCGGCCAGTTCGTTTTCAGATTATTCTGGCAGGTATCGCGTCCTCCCACATGTATAGCAGAAGCCAGCAACTTTGCAGCTACTGCGTCTTTGCAAAATGGTCTTTGGAATGTTTTGAGCCATCGCAAAAACGCGAGCATTTGGTATCTGCCCTTCTCCTGGTATTCATTACTGGCAACCGTAATTCTGCCCTTTTTTTCCTTTCTCTATTTTTTCCCTTCTCTTCCTGTCCTCTGTCTATAACCAATGCCTGAGATGCAGAATTTTATGGTTTTGTACGGATCCACATGTAGAACCATGAACCTGTTTTGCACGCTGATTGTCATTTTGACATTGGTCAAAAATAACCCGCATTCGTTTCCCAGGTTATTTCAGGCTGGCTGAGTTTTTCTCTGTTCTGTCTTTTGAAATCAATTTATTTTATGATTGAATATTCCAAGTCTTCTTTAAACGTCTTGTTTCTGATCATCTCATCCATTTTTACTTTAATACTTTATGAACAAAAATAGTTTTTATATTAGTACATCAATATCGTTATACACATATGGGTCAAAAATGACCCATTCATCCAAGTGTGATATAAAATAAAGGTAACTCAATACTATAATAATTAGTTTTAAGTAGTTACTTGAGCAGTGAATGAGACCAAACTCACTCACTTATTTAGTATTTGCAACGTTTGTCATTTTCAGGTTTTCAGGGTGGCGAAGCAGATGGAGCCGAATGCAAACACCAGAGGAAGTTTGAACAAAGCATCTTTAATATATTGTTAATATATAAATGGAAGAACAAGGCAAATAGGGAAAACAGGAAAGGACAATAAGATCTTAAGATTATGACGATGACTATGACGACTGCAGGACAAAGACACAAGCAGGACTTACTTTGGAAGACTAACAAAGACTGAACAGGAAACAGGACTTAAATTTACACAGAAAATGAATGCAGGTTATTTTTGACCCATGTTGTGAATCGGGGTTGGTGATACAAAAAGAGTTTTTATTCAAAAAGTAGGAAAGTAAAAAATAAAATGAGGATGTGTGATGATCTAAAACAAGTTAATTGATGAATACCTGGAATACTAAATAATTAAATTAATTTATTTTAAAGTTATAGAAAATAAAAAACTCGGCTGGGTCACTTTTGACCCACTTTTGACCCAAATGTCAGAACTTAAACATGTTCATAAACATTTTGCTTTGTTGGTACGCTTACATATAAATGCGTATTAGTGATACATGAGTCGGTGACAAATGAAATTGTTTACTTCGTCCTGACTCATGCAGCAGCCCGACGCAACTAAATGCCTGGTGCCCGTTCATTTTCAATAAGATGCAGCATTTATCAGCACCTGGAGGTGGAAGCACGGATATGAGTGACGTAAGTCAGTGGAATCGGCGACGTGACCGAGTTGAGTGGAGTTTTATTTTATGCAGATTAGAGCAATGTGGTGATAATCAGAGAAGCGAGAAGCGAGCAGAGTGCTGCAGGTTTTTTGGGCTCCTAAATACTTGTTGCTACTAGAGATAGAAGAAAAGCTCACTGTGGTGGCCTCGAACATAGCCGATCTGTACGACGTGTCTTCAGGTTTATGAACCCAGACAGAACCATGGCAACGGTTTTGCCACAAACGGACAGCAGCCAAAAATCGGACTAACACACTCTGTCGTTTTCGCATTATAGACGAGCGGTTTCTCTGACTCTGCTATACGGATATCTAGGGGAAGTTCATTCCACCTCCTTGGTCCCAGAACAGAGAAGAGTCTGGATGTTTGCCTCCTATGTGTCTTGGATGATGGCGGGTCAAGTCAGGCCATACTTGTAGCCTGAAGAGCTTTAGGTGCTCACCTGGGCTTAACCAGTGCCATCAGGTAGAAAGAAGCTGGACCGTCTTTGGCTTTGTCTTTGTAGGCCAGCATCAGGGTTTTATATCTGATACGAGCTGCTACAAGAAGCCAGTGAAGGGTTCACATTTGGGGTGTGACATGGCTTAATTTGATGAGGTTAAAGACTGGATCAGTTGCAGGGGCCTGATGGGACTCATGGAAAGACCAGCATGGAAGGAGTTGCAGTAGTCCAGTCTTGAGATGACAAGAGAATGAACAGAGATCAATGACATGATCATGATGACAACCAGTTACTCCTGGGATGTCGAGCAGCTCCGTCTTGTTAGTGTTGAGCTTGAGACAGTGGGCAACCATCTATGACGCTAAGTCTGCTAGACGCGCTAAGATCCAAGCTAAGACCTTAGTATCAGAGGGAGGAAAGGAAAGGATAAGTTGGGAGTACAGCGAATCTCCATGGTAACCAACGACAAACGGTTCGAGTTTAGAAACGCCTGCAGAAAAGCCCACAGGTGATGATGAGAGGCGGAAAAATTGCTGCCGGTGTGAACGTCTGGGTTACTGTACGATTTCTCTGACGTATTTTATGTACCAATCTGCCCCGCCCACCATTGCGTCCCCAGACCAATGTAAGAAAGTGAACTATTTTGCCTTACTGTGTTTTTGCACACAGAAGGAATGTGATGGCTGCCCCAGCATCAGAACTACAGTTCCATGCTGACTAGCACTGTACCAACAATTCCAGACCGGCTGTTGTGATCGGCTGTAAGGATTTTAAATGGTTATGACGCTCCAACCATATCAGGCCTGTTTATTCTGACTCCATCCTCTATGTTACATTGTCTGTATATTTTTTCTGGGAGTATGAAGTGGGAAAAGATCCCCGAGGCCTGGGAACGTCCGTTTGTGTGTGTGTGTGTGCATTTGCTTTGCTTTTGTGCCTGTCTGTAGAGAGTGATCCCTCACTGATAAGAGGAGCCAGTGCAGGAAACAGGACAATGACAGACAGACAGACAGACAGAGGAAAGGTGTTAGTACATTTCCAGCTGATCCAAACTCTCATCTGTGTTATTACTTTTTATTACTGGTGTGTGTGTGTTTTTTTCCAAGCTTAAATCCTGTGAAGCGAAGCCACATGAGGGAAAAGAGAGAGTGCGAGAGATGAATCCCGTTCATTGCCTTTTGTAAGAGCAAAATCAATACAACAATTTGAGGGTTAAAAGAGGGGCTGTGTGGGAAAGAACATTTGCGAAAGCCAAAAAAAGAAAGATACAAGTTGTTTTGCACTCTCTTTCAGAGTCCGGCACGACCCCCAGATCCGGGCGTTGAAAAAAAATGGGGCAGGTTCGGCACGAACCCCTGGCAAAGGTTCCAGTCTGATAAAAACTAATGAGCACATTTGAATCCCAAAGCCTGTTCACCAGAAAGGGAGGAGTGAAAGAGAGGAAAGTCCCGCGGTGAAGGGACCAAAGAGAGGGTCTCCCCCCCTACGGCTAGTGCCATTCTCCCTCTCTGTCGCGCTCTCCTTTTCTCCCTTTCTTCGGCCTCTCAATCAGATCTTTTCTCTCTTTTTCTTTCTCTCTCTCTCTCTCTCTGGTTAATCCGACAGAGCTGAGAAACACGATCATTAGAGAGAGCGAGAAAGAGAGATGTTTGACTTGTGATCCCTCTATGTTCATGAGAGCTTGCTTTCAGTTCTTAAGATTCAGAAGTTCATGAAGATACTACTATATATATATATAGACATATAGACATATCGATAGATAGATAGATAGATAGATATAGATATATATGAGGAAATCTTTCAGGGTTCAAAGAATTGATTCTGTGACTTTGGAAGGACATCTGATTAAATTCTGATCAGATCAGAAATAAGATCATTATATGGTGAGTTTAGGGATGCTGAGAATTAGTGCTTGAGTAATGATCCTAGCACTTTAAGAGCTTTGTTTTCTCTAGAGAGTGGAAGAAGTCCATCTTAACTTTCTCCTCTGACTACACACACACACACAGCTAATGCATGTCCCACCTGTAAACCACAATCACACTCAGGTTTCAGTTTGCTACTCCCGAAGCTTTGCACAAAGGGCACCAGAACCGGATTCCGCCCAAGGGCCCTTCTCTGTCTCCCTTTCCCCTTTTCTTTCCCTCCCTCACTGTTTTCAAACACTCGCCGTAAGCTGGCAAGTGTTAATGCGTCTAAACCCAGGCGGTGTCAAAGGTCGACGCACACATCCTCGCGCACGCATTCGCGCGCACACACACCTGTAGGGAAAAGCTTTCAACACAGGTAACAGGACCGGCTTCCCGTGGGGCCGCGCTGCTCTGAGCCGCCGGTTAACGGTGTTGTGACAGGAGCAGACAAAAGAGCCGTCTCTCCTTCAGCCAGCAGGAGGACGAGGACAAACAGAGGGATGGATTACAGGAGGGAGAAATATTTCTGTACTCAGTCGACTGTACTGTCCGCTAAGCATCGCCGGGAACTACAGCAGGCAGGACGTTTCTGACATTTAGGACAAATTCGTATCAATTTTTAAAATTTGATTTATAACATGTTTGCTTTTGTTGTATTCTGTTTAATTCTAGCATTTAATTCTAGGTCATTTCAGTCAATCTGCTATGAATGACATGTAGCGGTTTATACCTAACTAAAGTAATCCAACCAGGTTTTGGCTGCTCAGTGCTCACTGATATGTGTGTGTATTTGTGTGTGTTAATGTGTGTGTGTTGGGGGGGGGGTGGTCAGATACCACAGTGCACCTTCGGAGGTCTTGTGGAGTCCATGGCTCGACAGGTCAGAACTGTTTTGGCGTCTGTTTAAGGAGGCGGTTTTTTAATGTTATAGCCAATCAGCATACACTGTAAATTAACAGTACAATATTGGCAGCAGAGACGCCAGCATTCTACTGTTATTTTACAGTTTCACCTAAAGCTTACCCTACAATCATACAGTACCATGTGCATGTATGTTAAGGTTAGACATGAGTATTTTCACAACTTGACAGAAAATACTGTATTATGCTGATAGATTAACAGGTATCTACTGTTACAGGTTAACTGACCGCATTACTGTTAATTTATATGCAAGAAATGTTTATTTAACGCTATTTTACAGTTTTTATAAAATACAGTAAGATACTGTTGAGGATCTACCGTAATTTAGGAGTCATTTTTTTTACAGTGTACGACAGTTTAGTTTTATTTAAGTACCACTTTTAACAATGGATTTGTCCCAAAGCAGCGTTAAAGAAACATAAAATGTGGATTTTAATATAAATAAAGACGTTTATATTAATTTTATCTCTGATGACGGCTACAGAGAAGCTCTTTGAGATGATCCTTATTTGGCTGACATAGACAGTCAGGGGCGGTTCTAGACCAAAATGACTAGGGGGGGTCACCTTTAACCCAACGGTGAATGTGTGAAATACACACAGCACACAGTGAAGTGTACTAGCCTTCACACTACCCCAGCGC
>JAOVVF010000047.1:7623034-7643104 GCA_028565595.1 Duopalatinus emarginatus
TGGTAGATGCTAACTGCATTTCGTTGCCTTGTACTTGTACCGAGCAATGACAATAAAGTTGAATCTATCTATCTAAAACAGTTTTCACTATTCCACAATGAGCAGTGAACAGTAACTTTGCGTTTGTGATTAATAGGAGTCCCAGGTTAGGATGATATAGTGTTATTAGAGAATTACAGGAATTAGATAATCAGTTTTACTGAGCGTCCTGGAAAATCTGTAACAGTTTTTCTTCATTTATTAGTTTGTTTTTTTTTTTCATTTTTTTGTATCTTATTGTTATTATTAGTAGTAGTGTTTATAATCATTGGAAATGTTCTGACTCAATAAAGCAGAATTATTTTTAAAACTTAAATTTTTCCTTTTATCTTTTTTTTTTATACCTTATGCTCAGCATTCAGATAGGTCAGGAAAGTAAGTGTTTTATTGTCTGGGGAAACATTTAAAGGGACCCCCCACCCCCACCCCACCCCTGAGGTGACAAGAAAACAAAGGAAACCCATCAGTATAAAGTCAAACAGTGCTACATGTGTTCAAAGAAACCGGAGTAGAAGCATTACTAAAGCTTTACGATTCTTTAATCGTTTTTTTTTTTTTCTTGTATCAGACTGAAGTTATTAATTGTGTCGTAGTTAAGATAAACTTTCTAAGCAATCGCTAGCTTTAGGCTAATAAAAGAAAATGCTTTAAGAAAAGCTACAGAGTTGAGAGAGCCTGTGTGGTTTCGTCCGAAGTAAAAGGGCTTCCTTCTAGAAAAGGCTGGAAAAAAACCTATAAAAATAAATAAATAAATAAATAAATAAAACTAATCACGGAAATTTGTCCTGAAAATTAACATAGAATTACGTTTTCAAATGCCTTTTATTGGAACTGCTACTGAAAGCAGACATTCAGCATTTGTTCAGTTGGAAAAATCACAGCAAATGAAACACAATATCTGTCTTTTTATTAAATTATTTAGCATCACTGCTGTAGATATTAGCTGAACGTCAGCGCTAATTCACGACCGCTCGTCTGATTTAATGCCGTGTTAAATCCAGCACTGATGACAGCAAGAAGCTTGAAAAAATCTGCCTAGTTTGTGTGTGCCTGGCTTTTCGTACTGTATTTTCTAAAATAAACATACACACACTATAGTGCTAGAAAAACTGGTACACCAGTCTAATATGGGGCATGGACTCCATGAGCTTGTGGAAATATTCTGCAGACAAAGAACGCTATACTTCTTGCAGATGTTCTACAATTCTGTTGCATTCCGAGGTTTAGCATGTCTGCACTCCACAACGCCTTGCATCCCAGATGTGTCTGATAACGTTGTGATCAGGTGACTTATGTGTGAATGGCAAAACCTCACACTAACGTAAGTGTTCCTCTAACTATAGACGTGTGTGACGGCACACTGTCCTGTTACAAGAGGCCAAACCCAGTAAAATGAATGCAAGACATGAATTGGTGTCAGAAAGAAGGCAAACACACAAATGCACAGCAATCACCTGTCAGAGATGCTTTTAGGTGTCCCAGGGGCCCCAATGAAATGCCAGCTAAACAAACCCTATAACATTATCGATCCACTACCAGTCTGTCTAACTCACCTGTACCAGTTTTTTGGTGGCTAGTCGACCGCTCTGTTCTCATCCTGTGCTTAAAGATTTCTTAATAACTCTGTGAGTTGGACATAACTTTCAGGTCTCACCACATTTACATTTACATTGCATTTGGCAGACGCTCTTATCCAGAGCGACTTACAAGTTTACTGGCATTACAGGTAGGCCATCGTAGTGTTAGGAGCCTTGCCCAAGGACCTTTATTGGTGTAGCGCAGTCTGGCTGTCCAGACCAGGAATCGAACCCAGGTCTCTCACATGGAAGCCAATGATGTTACCACTGTACCACATCTCTTCACATCCTTTCAGTTTTTTATTGTGTTTCTGTTGGCGGCTTTTGTCTGCAAGAGAACGAGGCTTTGTTGGTTTGTTGTTATGTTGCTGTGTTGCGTCTCGGTGAAACAGTTCTTTATATTTCAGTAAGTCAGCTAGTCAGGGTGTCAATGTCGAATTTTAATGCGTAATGTTAGCCGAAGTAGCTAGAAAGCATTTTAACGGCGTTTAAATCAAAACACAAACAGTTATAGCAGTTAAGTCCACTGGCTAATCTAGAAGATAAGACGTTGTAGGGAATAAGTCAATCCTGAGATAAACACGACGGACAAGGCTGTTCGGGATGATGGATGAAGAGGAGGGATGAAAAAAACCATGGAAACTTGCTCTCTATTATATACACTGGATTTATCTAATAAGGTTCAATTGCATTCAAATCCAACAATGCACTTCATTACCTCCTAAAGCACTCATAGAAAAACCCTCAACTTCTTTTGTTTTATACACATTCAGTCATTCAGTGACTGAAAAAAAAAAAAAACATGTTGCTTTATATTTCCTTGTTCTTCCCTCCTTCCTGCAGGTCAATGCACCTGAATAGGTTTGTGTTTTGCAGCCCCAGGTGTCCTCCGCTCGCTTTCCTCTAGCGTTTGTGTCGTCGCGAGCGCCGTTCCACACCAGCGGACGTCCATTCTCCGTCGCACGGCCTTATGGGTAGTCGAGCCCGCTCTGCGTCTGATAGGCCAGTTCCCGGTCTAATCCCTCTCCAGATGGAAACAAGAGATTCTGTCTTTCATTCCTTTGTCTTGCTTTTAAGGTTTCTTTCTGCCTGTTTTCCCCCCTGTTTGTTTTAAAGGAAGCTCGGGTTGAAATAGCACAAGAGAAGAGAAGTGATAATGCTGTTACTCTGGCTTTTCTCTTATTGTTTTCCTAAAGTGCCTCATTTTACTTCATTTCTTCTTTTTTTAGCTTTTGTTTAACTTTTTCTTTTCAGTGCTTTATAGGTTATAGCTTTATATAGCCGTATTGGTTGGGATTCGATAATTAAAAATCAGTTGTATAATAATAATAATAATAATAATAATAATAATAATAATAATAATTATTATTATTATTATTATTATTATTATTATTATTATTATTATTATTATTATATTTATTTATTTGTTTGTTTATTTATTTATTTATTTGTTTGTTTATTTATTTATTTTCTAATGTTCTGTTTGAGTAACAGATTTCTCTTGATTTCTTCCATTCGCTTTTCTAATTGTAAAATTTACAAATTATAAAAAGAATCGCTTTTAAAGTTTTTAGAATCTATACATCTTAATTTTATTTCTCCTAGTATTGAAATATGCTATTAACATATTAAAATTAAAACCCAAGATTTTATATGAAATATGAGCTTAGATGTACACCAAAGTAAAAAAAACAACTGGTACTGATTTTTGGTGGCTCCTGAAGTTTATCTGAATTTTCATGTGACCCCTGGTACATCTACAAACGTCTCTATGTGTGCGCTTCCTTTATGACGAGTTACACCGGTTCATGTCCTGAGTTCATTCTGATGGGTTTGTCCTCTTTCATTTACTTTTACGTTTACGGCATTTGGCAGACACTCTTACGAGAGCGACTTACAGTTTACTGGTACTACAGGTGGGACAATGTTGTGTTAGCAGTCTTGCCCAAGGTCCCTTATTGGTGTAGCACAGACTGATCAACCAGACCGGAATTCGAACCCAGGTCTCTCACATGGGAACCCATGACGTTACCTCTGTTCAACAGGACAATTCACTGTCACACACGTGTAGAGACACCAGATTATGGCTAGAGTTTGGGGTTTTTATCATTCCCACCTTGAATTGTGGCACGTTCTACAGGAAGTACGGTGGTGTTCATTGCCTACAGAGTATCTCTGCAAGCTTGTGAAGTCCATGCCCTGTAGGGAATCCTACCATGTAATAGACTGGTGTACATGTTTTTTCTAACACTCTTTGAGTCAAAGTCACTCATTAACCTTCTTCTCTGTTTTATTTTCCTATAGCTGCTTCTACTTAAACATCCTCATACCCTCCACTTTGACCTGCACATATTTGGAGAATCTAAAATCTAAAATACTTCCAAACTATCACAAACCTATAAAGCTTCTCACAGTGCTTTGAGGAAGAGAGACGAAACCACAAAACGCACCACAGACTCAGACAATCACCCTTGTCCGTCCTGCCTCCCTTCCTCCATTACTTCTCTTCCCTTCCTTTCTTCCTCCATCTTTTTCCTCTTTCTTTTTATGGGCCCCATGCTGCCATATGTCCACTGGGGAACACTGAGTGTTAAAATATTAACTGAAGGTTCCTCATTAGTCCTGAGTGCCGTCTGCAGCAGCAATAAAGGCCCTTCTGCTCTCCGCAGCACCACTAAGACAACGAGACGTGTGATCCCCCCCCTGTTGTTCCTGCGCCCTTTACCCAGCATCCTTAGCATCCTTTAACCCCCCACCAACCCCACCCTTGCGTCCTTAAGAACATGAATTGTGAGTACTGTTGTAAATCCTACTTCACCACATGTTAAAGCATTAAGGCAGTGAAATGTAGAGGACGTTCCATACGACATGCATAGTGCATGGGGCAGGAGGGGGGGGGGGGTGCTAAAAGCAATGAGGAGGCTATACTGAGATCTAAATTAAGACAGAAATGTTATAGATGATAGGCACTCATTAGCCGGTTTAATGGGAATTGCCATGGGGAGGAGTGTGAGAACAGCGGGTGGAATGATGGTGTAATGTCACTGAGGCTAAGAGCGGTTACATGTGTTTAAATGTGTTTTATATCGTAGAAATAATATAACTACACATCGATCGCCAAATCAAAATACAGAGCTTGTGGGATTTCCTGTTTTTACTATCCGGTTGAAGCCCAGTGGATAAAAAACAGTCCATTTATTCATGTTTTACCCATCAGAAGATCCACATTATATTTATTATGTTCCCTTTGCCCCATAGCGTAATCCTAGCATGCTTGTCTTATGATGTCTGTATGATCTTATGATGTGCCTTATTACAAAATTCTGTGTCTCATTGCTCTGTTTCAGGAAGTCGAAATTCCATCTACATTATACATTTAGAAAATACACTGATTAAGATTACACTGTTGTTATCCAAATTATTATTATTATTATTATGATGTCGCATTTTGTTGTCCGGCTATTAACTCCTGCAATTTTCAAGATATCGTCACCGTTCCAACTTAGAAATTAGATCCTGTTGATGACATGAGTGCTTGTATACAGCTTCTGAATACCCACACTCGTTCACAATCCACTCCTGTTTTCATCCCTCTCCCCCCCTATTCATTTCTATGGGGAATCACAGTATATGCTATTTGTACAGGTTAAAAAAAAAAGAAAAGGTAAATCGATCTGAGAAATCGACACCACTTCAACTTTAAACCCATTGACACACACAAACACAGATACAATCACCTGTCGGAACAATAGTATTTGCACCCCAGTAGTATTTTATTCTTTTTTTATTTAATTTTATTTTTCATTTCATATCTACTGCTACAGCTTTTGAGAAATCAATGTACAACAAATGTGTAAACATCAAGCATGTTAGGGAGATGTGTGCTTGTGTACAGTTTGTGAAAAACTTCATCCCTTCTTCTGCTACACATGTTTTACTGGGGAAAAAGTTCCCATTCGCTTGAGTGGGGATTTGATTTTAGAAAACTGCTGTAATTCGGTCCATTTTCGAGCTACAACCATGAAAATTGGCACACTTAGACATGGGTACGCAGAGACTCTCTAACACACGGTGAAAAGAGAAACTGTACTTTCTGGTTGTTATCATAATAATGTCTAAATCCTAACGCAAAAGTCTGTAACACTGGAAAATTGATATGTTTGATCTATCTATCTATCTATCTATCTATCTATCTATCTATCTATCTATCTATCTATTTTATCATGTACTTATTTGTTTATTTTTGTTCCTACCAGCCCGAATCATCTCTCAGACCTACAGCCTGACTCAGACCCTGGCAATACTAGCAATAAATTAACGAACCTGGTGAACGCGCTGCACCGCGACTCGCGTTAACGCTAATCATGGTCTTCTTTTACCTGCTACTTCCAGATCCGTTCACTCACTCATGGTCACAAGCTGTATATCTGACAGCGGACTTTCTAGTGTCTCTAGTCTGTTGTTGTAATCTCGGCCAGATGCCTGCCAAACATTTCTGGTAAGCTTTTCATTAAAATGTTTAGTTTTCAATTCGTTTCAGTACGCGTAACTGTAACTACGTTACTCATATTCAGTTCCGTTATTACAACAAACCTGTCTCCATGTTTGTAAAAGCATGAACGAGGCTCCGTTCTACTAGAGCAGCAGTGGATTCGTACACGATGCTTTAGTCAACACCGTGAACTCAATAAATGCACTCGGTGGCCTTTGATAGCGGAGCACAATGATATGTGAAATATGTTGGATAATGAACCCGGTAAGGATTCCAGATCGTTAACACGGTATCCCACATGTGAAAACAGGCTAATGATCACTGCTCTCCAGGACTCATTGATAGGGGATTAACTCTGAGCTGTCAATCAAGTCGGCCGCCCCAACCCCCTTTCCTTTCACCCCGATCCGGCGCTCTGAGGGCATTTAATTGACCCTGAGCACGGGATACGCCCGTCCGTGTTTTTCTTTCTCCTTATTGCTCTCTTTCTTAGCTCTCTTTTTAATCTGTTTGCTCCGCTCCGGGTCAGAGGGACGGAAGAATAGACCAGGGAGAGGGTGATGAAAGGGGAAAAGAGCTTGCAGAAATGAAAGGATGCAAGAGTTTTAACAAGTGCCTCATGCCGAAGTAATGCTTATGATCTTACGGTCTGTAGTAAAGATGTAAGGATACATGAAGTGAATTGTTAACACACACACATGCACAGAAAAGATACCAGTGAGTATTGATTGTTAGAGACGTGTGTGATCAAACTCCCCAGAGGTCTTCTTAATGCCCTTAATAACTAATCAATAAATCAATAAGGGCTCTGTTTAGCTTGTTCTCTATCACGTGCATACAAACCATCCGTCTGTCTCCAGCTAATCTAGCGCTCTTACGCATAATTAGGATGTGCGGCACCTGGTAAATATTCCCAGCCAGCATTTCGCAAACGCTTATTCACGGCCGAGTCGCCTTCCTGTATCAGGTCGCTTTGCTGTTCGTTCTTGACAAGCGATTATCCGTCGATATTGTGACTTATAATGATTGTGATCAAGGGCAGAACGTCATCGGAGACACCAGGTTGATTCAGAATACAGATGATGATAAGATTTCCCTGTGGATTTATGGGTAGTTTGTTGACCTTTACTTAACACACTAGTCAGTTTCATCCATTAAACACACGGAAGTCCTGGAATATCATGAACCAAACTTCCTGCAGAGCACTACACAATTTTGTTATATTCCGAGATGTAGAATTTCCGTGTTCTACAGTGCCTCGCATTTCAATAACATTGATATTTGTTTAAAATGGCAGAACTCCAGACTATTTGGATAATTGATCCTGCAAACATAAGTTTGAGTCTGTTCACTCTCCGCCATCTTTGCCAAGTTATTTTGAGACATACAAGACCAAACTCCTGTCTCTTTGAATGCGGAGACGTCTATTTCTCTGAAACTAAAATAGTAATTAGCGATAAAATACATGTTTGAAATCTCTGTAAAAATCTGATAGAGATTTTGTTCCTTACCTTCAGTGGCAGAGCTAGACTTTTATCCTTGGGGTGGCCAAAGCTATTTTAGGGGAGCACAGATTAGGACAATGAATATTCAAAAAACACAGTTAATTTCAATCGAAATCTGTAAATGTTATAATGTAGAGGCGAGGTCACGATATTAAGGCCTTGAGACTCGCTCGACTTGACATTGACTTGGTATTCATGACTTCATGAATCATTAAGAAATAAATGATTATATATTATAATAATTATAATATATTGTACTGTATAATGTATTAAAGACTGTATATAGTCTACAGTCATAGTATTTTTTTTTTACAATGCACATAAATCTGGCAACCCATCAAAACATGGCAAACCAGCGGACACCAGCATATAAAGTGAAAGTACGTATTTATATAAGCAGTTTATATTTCCTACAAACAAACAAGTCATTTCGGGTCATCTGTCCCCAGTCTAAGTCAAGCCTCAAGTTATATATACTCTATTTTATTCTATATGGATATATTATATACTCTATTTTATTCTATATGGATATATTATATACTCTATTTTATTCTATATTTATTCTATATGTATATATTTTTTTATCTTATTTTATATTTTATTTTATTTTATATTCTATAATTTTAATCTAGGAATATTTAATTTTACTTTAACTTTATATTACTGTTTACAGTCAAATGTCATTTCACTGCATGTTGTACCGTGTATGACTATGCATGTGAAAAATAAAACTTATTTATTTAATTGAATTGAATAAATACAAAGTCAAAGTCGAGTCTTTTATCAGTCTTAATCTGATTTTAAGTCCCTAAAATCACAACTCGAGTCTCCGCCTCTGCTGCCAATTACAAAATGCAACAGGCTCTTTTCAACAAGACGTGCTGTGCTGTGACATCTCAGTCATCTAGGGTGGCACCTGGGGGGTCCAACCAGATTTCAGGGGGGTCCAGTGCCACCCCGGCCCCTGCTTTGCCTCCGCCCATGTTTACCTTTGCTCTTGGACTGATAAGATATTTTTATGTTTGTCTGGCTACTACATATGCGCATAACTGGAGCCAAGACTACAACAGGCCCCCATATTCCCTCCTTTGACACCTTTACTAATATTCTGATTGGTTCTTTCTATTAACAGGCGGGACTTCAATGGTGGTAAATCAGTCGCCATCTCGGCCGCTACAGGTTTCACTATTTATTTTTCATAGAGTGGCTTATCTCTATATATTATCTATAAGATCTCTGGTGTAACTCGTCACAATTGAGTGGCGCACAGTGTTCACCTGTCAGAGACGTTCACCTGTAGATGTACCAGGAGTCCCATGGGATGCCATAATGGAGCCAAAACCTGTACAGGTACCATTACAGTCAGTTTGATCCGTTAAATAAGTCACTTAACGTTTTCCAGCCGTGTTCATTTTTTTTTTACAGTCTATACAGTTTCTAAACTTCAATCTAGCCAGCTTTTATTTTTTTGCCAGTCAGCAGCACAGAGCAAATGATCGTACAGATGCTTAGTCAGTCTGTGTTTTGTACTTTCAGCACTGTAGAAAAGGGCTGTGAGTCCTCGTTCCCACACCGACTCTGAAAACATCTGATTTGAGGAGAAGCGAGGAACCAGATGTGCTTTTAACTTTACGCTTTTAATGAACTCGATTAAACAGGAGACAGAGAGAAAACAGAGACTTATAAACATGTATGTGTGTGTGTGTGTGTGTGTGTGTGTGTGTGGAGGCTATAAAGCACAAATTATACTCACTATGTCTATTCAGACCCAAAGGCTTATATCTTTAATATCACATAATCATCATCATGGTCACAAAATCGCTCGGCTTCACCTAAATTCACCACAAACTATGGAAACCCTAAAGGGACATTTTCGTGTCTATTAAAACATCGTGTTGTGCATGTGATCCGACTGATCTGGTCAAGAGTATGGAAGACATTACAAGCCCGGTCCTTACTGTCATTTTAGTCGACGTTGAGAGTCATGTAGTCTGATACTAACAAGCCTATGCAAAACAAACCCTGGTGGTGGCTCCATAACAGTATGGGGTTTCCATGGGACCCCTGGTACACCTACAGACTACTGTCTCTGCCTGGTGAACACTATGTGTGCGTGTGTCCTTTCCGTCCTGATGGGTTTGACCTCTTCTAACCAGACACACATCTGGAGACACCAAATTACGGTTAGAGAAACGCTCATCTGAGTTTGGGGTTTTCGCCGTTCCTACCAGTCACCAGATCTCAACGTCATCAAACACATCTGGGATGCCATGCTAGGGGCTGTTGAATACAGAAATCCTATACCTCGGAATATGGCGGGATTGTGGAAGTTCTTCAGGAAGTCTGGTGTTCATCCATGAGCTCGTCGAGGTCCTACGCAGAAGTACGAGTTCATATATTTAAACGTTATATTATAAGGATTTTTTTAACAATAGTAACGCTTCGGTTTGCTTTAAACAGGAATGCCGAATTGCAGCACGCTGTCTTCTGTCCTAGGACAGCGTGTATAGGAATCAGGTTAAAGCTGGCGAACGAATTGAAGAACAAAAAGATCCAGAAAGACAAAGAGCGACTATTCCAGCCTGTGAGTCAGAGTCGATATAGCCGGCGGTACAGTGGGTGGAAGATCCTCGCTCCAGGACTGGATGGAGATAAAGAAGGGGAGATTGAGTGTGCGAGACGGAGACAAGAGATGGAGAGATGAGAGCCGGGGACAGCTTTAGTAGAGCTGCTCTGCTCCACGCCAGCATGAAATAGAATTTTCTGCTGAGAATCCGACTCTCAACAAAAGCCTCTTCCTCCCTAATCGAATGACACAGGCTTAATATGTAGGAAACACTCAGGGCTGAATCGGGCCTCTCTTCTCTTCTGCACACCCCGGAGTCTGATACTATCTACAGCTCTGTCATGTTTTCCGAAGCAGATGCTGAAACACTGTGTGCCGTTTGTGTCTGTGTGTTTGTGTGTATATGCAACATGTGTGCGTCCTCAGGATTTCCCCTCTGGATGTGACTGTTACCACTCAGTGACCAAGTAAATCAACCCAGGTTTTTTTTTTAACCCCTCTGTCTTTATTTCTCTGTTCCTCTCATAAAAACCACACCATGGTTACCCTTACACAGACCCTTAAAAATGGCCACCGGCTGTCGCCATAGCGATGGGGGACTCCGGTTCTTCCTGTGCGAGTGGTTGTTGTCATCGGTCTCGCTTAGCCTGGGTGGTAAACAAGTACTTATGTTAAAAAAAAAAAAAGATACACGTGGTGAGATTCCGCTATTCATCCGACAACACTTACACTTATTATGGTCTGTCAAGTCTGAGCCCGTGCTAAAAAATCCAGCCACAACATTAAAACACTGACCTATTGAAGTGGATGTCGACTCTACGATACTTCTGTCTGAAGGAGTTCTGGGAGCAAAACGTTAGCGACAGATCCTTTCGTGGATCTTCTGCGGAATCGGACCAAACGGGCTAGCCCGTCTCTACAACTCCACATCTACTCCCCACCCCCCCTCACATCAGGGACCTTTGGGTGTGCTATGGACCTGTCACTGGGTCACCGGTTGCCCATTCTTGGACCACATTTGGTAGGTATTAACCACTATGTAACAGAAACACGCCAACAAGACCTGCGGTTATGAAGATACTCTGACCCAGACGGCTAAGATATCACAGTAACATGGCCGCTTGTCAAAGTCACTTAGGTTGCGTCCGAAACCGAACAGTACGCGAAAGCAGTACGCGAAAGCAGTATGCGAAAGCAGTACGCGAAAGCAGTACGCGAAAGCAGTACGCGAGTGTGTCCGACTGTGCAGTATGTGAAAAGTTCCCAGATGACACACCGCATCGGGAGACATTTCGCAGTATGCGAACTGAGCACACTGTTCTATCCCATAATGCAATTCGAGTAGCGCAGACATTTGGAAGTATTTTTATTTTAAAAAGTTGTATAATAATAATAATTTCTTCTGAGGTAAAAAAACAAATACATTCTAAGGTTAAAAAAGTGGGGATTTGGGGATCAAAAAACGTCTGTCATGTGACATCATGCGTCACATGACATTGGAAAGATAGCGGATCTAATGCGTCCGAGGCTGTGCATACTGCTCGCTTGCATACTGTTTAACGGTATAACAGTACACGCTGCTTCGAATTCAGTATGCACTGCTTGAGTGCGCGATTTCGGATGCAGCCTTAGGTCTTTACGATTGCCTGTTTTTCCCTCTTCCAACACATCAACCTCAACAACTGATTGTTCACTAATAAATCCCACCCCTTGGCAGTGCAGTTAAGAGATAATCAGTGTTATTTACTTCACCTGGCAGTCGTTTTGTTGCATTGTTGTTAACACAGCACTAAACACACATTTTGGGGGCAGTAGGCAGCCCCTATTTGCAGCACCCGGGGAGCAGTTAAGGGTTAGGTGCCTTGCTCAAGGGTACTTCAGTTCAGCCTATCAGGACTCGTTCCTTGAACACAAGTTTGCAGCTGCCCCCTAAAAACCTGGTATTCCCGGACGGTCTTCTATTAAGAGGTGGATCCTGCTTAGCTTCCGAGATCGGACGGGATCAGGCGTTCTCAGGGTGTCATGGCCGTAAGCAATATTACAGTCATAAAGTACAGGTCATATGATGTGGCGCAATCAGTCAGTCGCTTATTTCAGCCTTCTAATGGAGGACCTGAGTACGGGAAAATGACGACCTATTGGACATAGTAACCTTCCTGAACTGCGTGTGTGAGTATGTGTAAGCCACAGCTAGTAGCGGCATAGCATCCCTGTTGTGTCGGGCATCTGGCGGTGTCCAGCTCGTTGTACCGATGCTGATGATGCACTGATCCTGACAGCCGCCGCTGCATTTACTCCAAGACCTTCTTTGACAGTGACTGACGATGCCGGCATCGACAGCGCCTCGAGAGGCCAGGCGTCGCTGTGTGGCTGCATTAGGGAAGTACAGTAGGGTCTATGTATATGTCAGTGGGAGTGGGGGACGGGGGGAATGTGATCGGTGCCATGTGTTCCCCATGAAAAGGACAGAAGACATCAGCTGAGGCTATTGTAGCCTCCAGATGTTTCCCTGAACCACCCAGAGAGAGAGAGAGAGCAAGAGAGAGAGAATGAGGGGGAAGGCAGTCTGTAAAGGAGTGCAGTAAAATTGTCCATTTGCACCTGAATAGTAACGAGACCAGGGGTCACTTCTTGGTTTATGGTGCCTTGGGTACACACACGTAAAGATAAAATACCTAGGATTTATTTTACAGCATTAACACCGGGGTGTGAGGGACAGTCCATAGCTTCCTTAGGAGAACTAGAAAAAGCCCTGCTTTCACTTATCTGCTCCAAACAGATGCTGAATAGCCTCAGAGCAAAGGAGGGACAGGGAATCGTAAAATCATAGATGATGTCGGGATAAAACTCGCTAAAACCGAGCCCGTTGTGTTTTATATCGAAACCCAAGTCGACACAGTCCTCCAAGGCAGCCACGATGGAAACGGCGCTGTCGCACAACCAACAGGATCTTCCAGATAGAGCTGTGGAAAATCTGCTAATTCTATTAAGTAATTATCATTATCTGTAAGGAAATGTGACGTGGGAGGATTTAATTTGCCCGAGGAAGCGTTTGATCCTCTCTCGGCATTACTGCAGCGTTACTAACCCAATGTTCGCTCTTTAAGTGTAAACATCTGTTCGAGTCCACCGATGGGACGAGTCGAGCCCAAGCGAGAACACATCTGTCTTGGTGAACCCACAGAGTCCATAATCCAGCGTTTATTGGGATTCCTGTGACTCCTAGGTCAGATTTTTACCAGGTCACGAGAAGAAAGGTAGAAAAAAAGTAACAATCACGTGAGCAGCGCGGTTATTAGTTTACCCAAACGTAATACTTTTAAAATAAATAATTCAGTTTTTAATTTATTTTATTATAAATGAATATGTAATATAAAACATAAAACTGTGTCTTATGACATGATAACTCACACTTACAAATAAATAAATAAACAAATAAATATGATTGAAATCTAATTATTTAATGTAGCACCGTTGATATCTAGCTTCGCCCTTTTGATTAATTAATTAATTTATTTTTTATTAATTTATTTTATTATTTATTCATTTACTCACTTCTTTACTTACCTAAAGTGAAGTGAACCACTCATTGACCGCTGTGATTGCACACAGAAGAATTTGACCTTGTGATGAAACACACTCTAACGGAGAAGCGAACACACTTGGTTGGAGCGGTGGGCAACCTTATCCACAGCCCCCGGGGAGCAGTTTGGTGTTTGTTGGCTGTCTCGAGGGCACTTAAGTCATGTCTTGTCGGTTGCGGGGATCAAACCGGGGACCTTGCACAAAGCTTTACAAGGCTGGTTGCTTAACCACAAGCCTACAGCTACACCACATTGATTTATGTATATATTTATTTATTTTAGCTCAGCAGTACCACTATTTATTATTCTTACGATCGTAACTGCAGTGCAATTTAGTTGTGCATCATTTATGTTTTAGGTTTATGATTCCTGGGTTTTTATTTATTTATTTATTGGTTGGTTGTTTATTTTAAGTAAATTATTTTTTACTTTAAATATATTTTTATTTTTAATTTTTTATTAATTTTTTGATTTTATTTGACATTGGTTTCTCTTATTTATTTACCTACGTATTTATTAAGTTTTTGTTTGAATTTTTATGAAATTAATTAAATTTAATGTATGTATAAATTTTTTTTTTACTACAATTTCTATGATTTTAGCTCGTCTGTGCGTTCCCAATTCCCTCCTTTATTTAAATTCTTGTCCGTATTTGCGCAAGAAATAATTAACGATGTACGTGGTCAAGGTTGGCTGTGTCAGTTTGTCCCCGACTACTCCTTCATCACGATGGTTAACGCGTTCTTCCGTTGAGCGACTGCCTCGGGGGTTCCTCTGTAATTAAAAACGCCCAGTCTGGGATAAAAAGTGCCTTTTCAAAACGTATTAACATTGACGCTCGTAACAATCCAAGAGAAAGCAAACCCGTCTGATTGAACTAATACGTGGCGAAATTCGACGCCGCAGGTGTTAATCCAACACTGGGGACTTTACTAACCGCAACCTCTATATTCATCTGGTTTTAAGTTAAGCGAGTGTGAAGCGGGTCGTATCGTGAACTACAATATGTCACGAGGGACAAAGAGCCTGAGAAGTAATTCGCAACATTCAGCGTTTCTGTCTCTCCGTTTAAAAGCGTCGGCTTGCCGTTTGTGTACCTTAGCCTCAGAGCCAATACCCCCACGTAATTTAAAAAAAACAGTGTGCAGGACCCCTCTGGGCAGATGGGATCAGCAAGTCAAACACAGCTCTGAGCCCCTGGTGCCCCCTCGTTCCGTGCCTTATCCAAACAGCCATTAGCATTTCCGCAGTGGTAATGACTCGCGCTGAGAAAACAACGTGGAAAAGCTTGCAGCTCGCTTCCCACACACCGCTCCAGAAGGGAAGGCTTAATGCACACATGCCGTTTACTGACACGCACACGTTATACACACCCAGATTTCTGCTGTTCCCATGGGCTCGAGCTGTCAGGTAGTGTAGCGTAGCAGGATTAGAGGCCTCGGTCCAGAACGAAGATTTATCTCCAGGAATATGTTTCGGTGAAAGTTTTTCAGAGTCCACGCATCAGGGACACATTGATGGCATCAGTGATGAGAATTCGTACGAGATTGAGATCAGGAAAGTCATTTCCTGATCTCACGTTTGTAGCAGAATTATAGTCAGAGATTTCTGTCGCCTCTGAATACGGTCAGGTTTTGTGAATTATAGGGTAATACTGCAACTGAGGGTAATATACTACTGTGTATTATACTGTACTATACTATACAGTACTGTGTACTGCAACACGTGGAGGAAAACAAAAATAATTAAAGATCACAGCACAGTGTACAGCAACACACTGAATTCACACAACAAAAATACAGTGTTTTGTCTGTTATTTCTATTTTGTCTGCCTGAGTTTTGTCTATTTTTGTTTTCATATATTTGGATGTTTTGCCTTTTTTTGTAGTTTGTCTCTTTGTGTGTCTTTTTTCTGTTTGTTTTTCCCATCTGCGTTTTGTCTGTCCGTATGTTTTGTCTGTTTATTTTGTCTTTTTGCGTGTTTTGTTTATTTTTGAATTTAGTCTATTTGTTTATTTGTGTTTTGCCTGTTTGTATTTTGTCCGTCTTTTGTCTATTTGTTTGTGTTTTTCTATTTGTTTTGTCTGTGTTTTGGCCATTTGTGTGATTTGTCTGTTTTTGTGTTTTGTCTGTTTGTATGTTTTATCTGTTTCTTTTGTCTTTTTGCGTGTTTTGTCTATTTTTGTATTTAGTCTTTTAGTTTATTTGTCTTCTGTTTATTTATGTTTTGCCTGTTTGCATTTTGTCTTTTTGACTTTTGTCTATTTGTTTGTTTTATCTATGTTGTGGCCGTTTGTGTGTTTTGTCTGTTTATTTTGTCTTTTTTTGTGTTTTGTTTATTTCTGAATTTAGTCTGTTTGTTTATTTGTGTTTTGCCTGTTTGCATTTTGTCTGTCTTTTGTCTGTTTGTTTGTGTTTTCTATTTGTTCGTTTTATCTATATTATGGCCATTTGTGTGTGTTGTTTGTTTTTGTGTTTTGTCTATTTGTATGTGTTGTCTGTTTGTTTCATCTTTTTGCATGTTTTGTCTATTTTTGTATTTAGTTTATTTGTTTATGGCCTGTTTGTCTTTTGTCTATTTGTTTGTGTTTTGTCTGCACATGTTTTGTCTGTTTTTTTTTTTGCATATGTGTTTGTATTTTGCCTGTGTGTCTATTTAATTTGTTGGTCTGTGTTTTGTCTGTTGGTTTATGTTTTGTTTATTTGTTTGTCTTTTGTTTATTTGTTTGTATTTTGTCTGTGATTTGTCTATATGTCATCTGTTTGTGTTTTGTCCATTTCTCTGTGTTTTGTCTATTTGTGTCTGTTTCACTAAGTAACTGCGTGTTTAGTTTCTCAGGGCCGCAGTATGATTCGGTTTATTTACACTACTTCAATATACTACGTCTCATCTTTCTTTTCTCCTTTCCTGCGCTCTTTCTTTACAAATCTATGATGATGACTTCAGTCCTTAGCCATTCCTTAGAAACCTTGCAGGGGCTTTGGGGTAATTCCCTCCCTGCCAAATGTGGTTTAATTTAGACAAGAAGGGCACATCAAGGGCTCCTTGGGGTCCTCGACCAGCACCCTTGTGTAACACAAGAACAGACACGGAACACTCTTATAACTCTCAGTGGTGCGAATGTACACATTAGGGAACCGAGAGCGCGAGAGGAACTGGTACGAGGCCAAAAGTGCATTTAGTCATCGAGTCTGTGGAAAAGGAAGGGGCTAACTGTACTGTACCAAGTCCATTCAGTCGAAGAGAAAACAATGATAAGTATCTTCCAAGAACGGCTAATTACTCACCCGAGTTGTATTGTGAGTAATTGAGCAGCTCGGTCCCACCCCGAAGCCCGGGCCTACTCGCTGTGACTGCAGTTGAATGGAATGGCAGCTGTGTCAATGCGGTTTTGCGGCTCAGTCGCAAGGCTTCTCACATCAAAGCTGAGGCTTTTCTGCTAACTCCCGCGAAGCGAGGGTCACTCATGGTGCATACCGCTCGGCTTTTAAATTTCCGCCGGTTGGTAGCTTACCATAGAAAGAAAAGCCTCCGCTGGGTCACGTCACTCAACACCGCGGATTTTGTTATAGACTCCGCCGCTAGCTATCGTATCACCTCATTAAACGTGAGGTTTAAAATAAAGCAGCGGTGGTCTACAAATGTGAGACGGAGTGTCTTATTGTACAGACAACTACAGATGACAGAAGCGCCTTTAAAGTCTGTCTCGGTTGTTATTACTCCGATTCGCCGTAAAAACTCAGAAACACTGACAGGTGATGGGAATAACATCGATTATCTCCTTACAGTGGCACGTGTCCAGGGGTGGGACGTATCAGGCAGCAAGTGAAGAGTCAGTTCTTGCAGTGGATGTGTTGGAATGGAAGCAGGAAAAATGGGCAAGTGTAAATGCATAAGACTTTGACAAGGGACTAAATCGTTATGGCTGGAAGATGTGACTGGGTCAGAGTAGTGATGTGAAGGACCTACCAAAAGTGGTCCACAAAAGGACAACCAGGGAACCAGCGACAGGTTCACTGGTCCCCAAAGCTGATGGATGTGATTAGAGGGGTGAAGACCAGCTCATCTGGTCCGACCCCACAGAATATCCACATAAGGTCTGTTGCTAACATCTTGGTGCCACTGAACACCTTCGGATGTCTTGTGGAGGCCGTGGCTTGAAGGGTTAGAACTGTTTTGGTAGCTCTTATCCAGCCAGTTTCAATATTATGGTAGGTTGGTGTATATTTATGCAGAGGAATCTGAGGATACAGATGGATACAGATGTACCTAAGGTGGAAAGTCAGCCACTGACTGACCACTGTGCTTGCACACGAAGGAATCTGACCTCTGGGCAGTGACAACACACCTACCCAGGGTTGGAGGAAGCCCCTATCCGCAGCTCACCAGGAAGTAACTAATGGGGGGGTGGGGTGGAGTTGGGTTGGGGGTTGGGTTGAGGGTTGGGTTGGTGGTTGGGTTGGGGGTTACATGCCCTGCTCAAGGGCAATTCAGTCATGTCCTGTTGGTACAGTGGATCGAACCAGCAATCTTCTGGTCACAATACCGGTTCACTTACCTTAATCTACGGCTGGACATCTAAAGTGAAAGTGAGCACAAGGGAGGCAGTGAAGACACTTGCCCAGAGAGAGGGGCAGCCCCATACCTTTAGCAGTTGGGGAGTTAGGTGCCTTGCTGTTCAGTGGTGTCTTGTCTGCCGTGGGGCCACAGCTGCCCGTACATACATATATACTGATCATAAATAATCACCTGATCCTTTTCCAATCTTCTGCTGTCCACTCAGATTCCTGTTCTGATGAGGTCTATGACTGTCTGGACACCAAGAATGTCTTAAAAGGGGGGACTGCTCGAGGTCAGTGGCGTACGATGTCCACGAGCGATCGAGGCGCAAGCATATGTTCGGACTAATCAATCGGAACATGACCATCGGGCTAATGGCTCTTGTACATGACAACTGAGACGGGAAATGTAATATTATCCAGAGGGCTATAGTGGGCAGAATACATGAATGAACAGATAATGGTTTGTGTGTACGTGTACGTGTGTGTGTGTGTGTGTGTGTGTGTGTGTGTGTGTGTGTGTGTGGTACAGCAGTGCTGGTGAAATGGACTCACTGGGAGTCTGTCTAACAGCATCAAGCGACTCACCACAGAGAGGACAGATGGCACCCCCTGACACACACACAATCACACACACACACACACACACAGTGGCAGACAGGTCCTGGGCTCCAGATGGTGACATCACAGCATGGATGTGAATTCACAGAAGTTGAGAGCAGAGGCAGCGGGTGAGGGAGGAAAAAATGGTAGTCATGCAAAACTTTCTATATGTGAGTATGTTACAATGCATTAATGTCCTGCAGTGCTGTGTAGCACGCGTGTGTGCGTGTGTGTGTGTGTGTGTGTGTGTGTGTGTGTGTGTGTGTGTACCCGTGTATCTTCGCTAAGTTCTCAGGACTGTCCTTTTGTACGACTTCCTCCAAGACACAAAGGCTGAGCTATTTTAGACCTTCCTGAGACACACACACACACACAGACACACACACACTCTAAGACAAGGGTGTGAGTGTGTTCGATATGTTAATTAGTGATCTATGCATGTGTCTCACACTAAAAGAGGGACCCTAAGTAGATGACAGACACACACACACATATTCGGTTTTACACTGCAATCACATGATCAATCAAATAATTGGATCCAGAAGGCAGTGTTAGGATCTGTGACATCATCAGGGTGTTAAAACGGAGATCAGTGATTGGTCCACACGGTCGACCACTCGTCGTGTTTTCCGAAGTGGACTTGAGTGTAATTTGCGTGACGTTTTCTTTTTCTGACTACAAAGGAGAAGATTGCCTCTGTTGGGTCAGCAGGGTGGAGAGGAAATGAACACATTGTGTGTGTGTGTGTGTGTGTGTGTGTGTGTGTGTGTGATGTACTGGATGGATGGTGTGTTTGTATGCATTTTCCCACAGCTTTCTAAATGCATCACTATTGTTCTTTTCAGTGTGTGTGTGTGTGTTTATCACAGTCACTGTCTTTTCCCCCCTTGTCCTCAGCTTGTGTGTGTGTGTGCGTGTGTGTGTGTGTGTGTGTGTGTGCGTGTGTGCGTGTGTGTGTGTGTGTGTGCGTGTGCGCGCATGGGTCATCAATTTCATCCTAGATCATCATCATCTCTCTCTCTCTCTCTCTCTCTCTCTCTCTCTCTCTCTCTCTCTCTCACACACACACACACACACACTCTCTCTATCTCTCTTTCCCTCTCTCTCATACACTCTCTCTTAGTGCCTGTCTGTATGTGTATGT
>JAOVVF010000047.1:7697192-7709411 GCA_028565595.1 Duopalatinus emarginatus
TTACCAGTAGCCGACTCACATTTGAACCCGAACCCGTTCACAGCTCGGCACTAATCAGCACATCTGTTTAATCGAACGTCTGGATGTTGCGGCGCTATTTTTAGCGTCAGACCGCTTTGATTTCAGATCGGGTTTAAAGGAAATGAAAACCTAGTAAAAAAAAAAAACCCACCAACCTCAGTATGGCTTGATTAGATTATCTCATCTCTGAGCACCTGGTATACCCAGACACTCTTCCAGTACAGTACTGGGATCTTGGTTTGGATCCCAGTACAAACCAAGCCTGACTCTCTTATTGACCACTGAGCTTGCACACAGAGGAATTTAACCCATCCGCACACTAATGGACTTGGGCCGGTCAGCACGAGTCAGTGCACAACTACGTGTGCTTAAGGAACCAGTCACCTGAACAGAAGGTCCCGCAACAGACATGACACGACTGAAGTGCCCTCGAGTAAGGCACCTTAACCCTGGCCCTGGTTGCAACCCTATAGACGGCACCTAGGGAACGGCCAGGGTTAAGGTGCCTTACTCGAGGGCATTTCAGTCGTGTCATGTCTGTTGCGGGGCTCAAACCGGGGACCTTCCGGTCAGGTGACTGGTTCCTTAAGCACTTGTGGGCAACCCTATAGACGGCACCTAGGGAACGGCCAGGGTTATTAAGGTGCCTTACTCGAGGGCACTTCAGTCGTGTCATGTCTGTTGCGGGGCTCAAACCGGGGCCTTCCGGTCAGGTGACTGGTTCCTTAAGCACAAGTCCACAGCTGATTTACTACTCTCTTTCTTTCTGTCTCTCCGTCTCCGCCCTGTCTTCTACCTCTCGGACTCTTTTTGTCTCTCTATCTTTTTCTTTATCATATTGAACGACACGTCCTCCTCAGGTTCTACATACAAACACTCGGATCAAACACACCATGGACTACAATATAACCTAATACAATATAATACAACCAATCGGATAACTGTGCTAAAATATGTAGTCAACGTTGTTACCCCAGTGTGTCTCTGCGTCTGCACACGCAGCAAATCCATCCTGCAGCTCCGTTTTTGGCCAAGGTCTCAGCCAGGGAGCAGCAGGTGTTATTCCGGGTACTCGCAGCTAACCGTGCGAAAGTTCGATGCGACGTAGCTCGAGCACACGTCAGCGCGACCCGTACGGGAAAAACATGTCCGCTTTGGTGCGTGATGTGATGCTCAGCAGGGAGTTTGACCTTGACGTCTCTCTCTCTCTCTTTCTCTCTTATAGCAACATCGAACGGCACGATGGAAGGCCTGGAGAACCAGGAAGGAGGAGTGTGTAAAACGAAGTCCATGAAAATCGTCATGAAGGTCGGACAGAGTGAGTACAGTCGACGTTTCGTTCTCGTTTTGGGATTGTGTTCGGGCGGGGCTCGTACGCGCGAGAGCGGTGTGACGGAGCGGGAGTCTTTGTGTTCGGAAAGACCCGCCCTGTAATTACCGATTAATCAGCGACACATCGGCACAATGATTAGAACAGGTCACACCTACCTCTTTTTCCCCCCAGTCCCTGCATCTCCACACACACACAATGCTCACTGAAGGTCAATGAATTACCCCCCGAGTGCCTGCCATGTTAATTAACCTCCCCGCCTAACCCACCACACACCCCACTGCACGTTCTCCTTTACAAATACCACAAACACACACACACAACTTTGTTCATCCTCCTGATTTGGGATCTTTATGTTTTTTTTTTTTTCCTATTTAGACCCGTCAGACCCTCTACCTCCGAAAGAGTACCCCACCAAACATCCGCCCAAGCACTCCGACACGGGCAAGGATAAATCCAACGAAGTGATCGACAAACCAGGTACGTTTCCGATCTCCGCTCCCTCTGCCGGTCCCCGAGAGCTCAGCTGCTCACGCATCCATCCGAGTGTTGTCGCATTCACAAATACTCCTGACACGAAAAACAACACACACACACACACACACACACACACACACACACTCTGCATACCTCAGCATCTCTGTCTCTCCACCCCCCTCCCCCCACTCCCTCCTCTTCCGTCCCTTCCAAAAAGCAGCATATGGGTGTCAAAGTCATTTGAGTGGAGTGTCTTAGGCAGCATAATCCGCTTGTAAAGCAGCCCAAAGCACGAGCAATCAGTCCGGCGTGCGACGCCGAGTCCCACGAGGCCCGGGAAACATAATGCCTATAAATGTAACGCGTCCGAATTTCAACCTGAAGCAGCATTTCAGAATCGAATTATATATAATAACAACAGTGTTTAGGATAAATCTGATGATTTCAGCGACAACGCATTTGCGCTAATAATAATTCCCGTATCCCTGCACATCCTGAGTCGACGGGCTCCGACGCCGTGTCCGGAAGACAAATTAAAATCAGGACGACAGGACGCATTCTGATAAATCTGCTGACCATGCATTAGGGGACCGTATCTGTCTGTTTGTGTTGTAACACGTCCCTGTTTTCTTTTTTCCCCATGGCAGGACTGTCTCAACATGGAGGCGAGACGGTGGACGGCGGCAGCGGAGGCAAATCGTCGTCGATGATCGGTTCCGAGGTGGCCCTGTTCGCCGGCGTGGCCTCGGCCTGCGTGATCGCCGTGGCCGTCGTGGTCATGCTGGTGGTGCTGCTGCTCAAGCACCGGCGGCGCCACGGCAAGCACTCTCCCCCGCACACCACGACGCTGTCGCTCGGCTCGCTGGCCACGCCCAAAAGAGGCGGCGGCAACAACAACGGCTCGGAACCCAGCGACATCATCATCCCGCTGCGGACGGCCGACAGCGTCTTCTGCCCGCACTACGAGAAAGTCAGCGGCGATTACGGCCACCCCGTCTACATCGTCCAGGAGATGCCTCCTCAAAGCCCCGCCAACATCTACTACAAGGTGTGAGGGAGACCGAGGACTCGCTTACGAACTCTTATGACCCTGTCGCGCCCCCAGCCCCTCAAATGAATCAGCCCCTCCCTATAAAAGGGGGCACGGCTGACGAAGCTCGCTCTGCGCCTCTTCTTGTGGCTGTCCTTTGAAAACAAAAAAAACAAAAACAAAATCCGTTTTTATTTTTTTTTTCCTGAATATTCCTTATTATTCTTCAGTGTAGAGTTTTTCGAGCGGCGGAGTCAGGCTGCTGCTTTCAACCCCGCCACGAGCAGTGAGAAAAAAAAAACGAAACACGTGCACTAAACGATGTGTGTTTGTAAGGCAGGGGTGTGTTTTTTGTTTTTTTTTAAAAACAAATGAGGTGAGGGGACAAGAGTGAGTCTTCTTACGAGGACGAGGACAAAACGAGAGCGACAGAATGAAGTGACTCGAAGGAAATACTGGAGGAAACCCCCCTGAATCTCCGGGGTGGGGGGGTTTCAACAGACACAGGAAGTGGACTCTGAGGAAACAGGACTCATCGGACGCACTGTCGGACCTTAACACGGACGTCGCCTGTTTCGCTCGCCTTCTTGGTCACCGTTTTTTTTTTTTTTTCTGTTTTCGTTTCCACTCTCCCTTCATCTCGGAAAAGAACATTTTTATCTCCTGCTAAGTGACCCTCACAGTCGTTTACTTGAAGGCTTCGTTGTAACGCTCGCGTGTCTTACTCGCATTCCTCTTCGTCATTCCCAGTACGGTTCCACGTCCAGATCCGTTTCGATAGATCTAGGTATTGTCATAGAGATCCTGTTGTGCTGGTTAATTTGTGCCGTTCGTACGTTGTGTGGGACACGCACACATACACACACACACACACACACGTGCACACACACACACACACACACACACACACACATGAAGTCATTTCGAAGCCAAGGGCTAGAGAGAGAAACTAAAAAAGAGGTTATTTAGAAGGTAGGGGGTGAAGATGTGGACACTTTAGGAGCACTTTTTAAAAAAAGAAAAGTTATCGCCTGGACCATATGACACACACAAACACACACACACACACACACACACACACACGAGAAAGACTAAGAGAGAGAGAATGTGAGAGAGTGGGATAATCGTCCAACTGCCGTTAGTATAACATAAAAAAACCCCTTTCTGAAAAAGTGGTGCTGTCCTAGTCATGCGAAAGCACAGGGTCATGTGACGCATTGCTATTATTATTATTATTATTATTAGAAAAAGAAGAAGAAGACCTAATTAACATTTTGTTCATGATTTTGTTTAGTTGTACGTTAGAAACAAAGTATACGAGATTAAAAAGTGAGAAAGCGAGAGCGCGCGTGAGAGAAAGACGCGAAAGCAAACAGACAGAAGTAGAAAGACGTTATTTATGATATCCACAGAGCAGAGCACACAAACGGCCAGGCAGATTTTTTTTACTAAACATAGCAAGCAGGCGCATTATGCAAACCTTTTGTAGACCTTTCCTTTTTTTTTTTTTTATTTTTTATTTTTTTTATTTATTTCATTTGAAACATTTCTCGCCCCCGCACCACTCGCACCACTCGCGATCAACCCTTACACAAATAGTTGCCTTTTTTTTTATTTTCAAGAACCACAACGCCGTACCGTACTACACATACTGATACATATGGCCAGGGAAAGGGGCAGCTTGGGAAAGCGAACTCGAGAGAAAACAGCATGTCGGGTTTAAAATAGCCGAAAGGAATGAGAAGGAAGGGCCAAAAAAGAGTCTAGAGGAAAGGCGAGTCTGGCAGAACGCTGCTCAGCGCGGAGAAACTAAACCGGCTCCTCTAGCCTGGCTGTCTTGTTTGATGAAGCTCAGAGAGCTTTTGGGTTGTTTCTCAAGTGGGAACGAGGGCCGCGGACAAGAGTTACGACGCCAAGCCAGACGGGAATTAGCTCAGGCTAAAATTGTGGATCTTAAAAAACAAAAAAAAAGGGCAACATTTGTGCTACTCCCTAGGCAAAGAAACACGCTAAACACAAAGAGAGCTGCTGGCAAGGCGAGGAAGCAGTCCGTCAGAGTCTGTAGCCGCACCCACGGGACCGACCAGTGGGGGGGGGGGCGGATTCCCACAATCACGTCGTCCCTCGGCTCTGATGAGAAACCCCTCTGGTCAGTGTAACAGTGCGTGTGTGTGTGCGTGTGTGGTTTGTACACGTGAACCTTTCTATCGAACTATTCGTGTATTACTGTCATTGACACTCGACGAGGTTCACTTGCGACGAGGAGATTTCGATGACTCGGGAGCGATCCGGCCGCGGTGGTCGCCATGGTCACGTATTAATTGTTCATATTTTTCATGCCCATCTGTTTCACGGAGATTTGTCGAATCTCGCCAAGAAGCCAAGCCTTGTGGGATCTGAGGTTTTGTGCCTCTGTAAGAGGCCGCGAATTAAGCAAATATGCAATTTTTATTTATTTTTGTAACAATTGAGAGACAAAATGAAATGCTTACACCTATGGAAAAAGTGTTCAAGTGTTCTTATCCACTGAGTGAAATTAAACAAAAACAATACAACATAAACAAAACAACACAATCCTGTTGTGTTTCCTTTTTTTCTGATATAGCGTTCTTTTATAAAAAAAAGCGGTGACGTTTTTTTTTTTTTTTTTTTTTTTACTTTGTGCAGTGGGTTCGAGGTAAACTGAAAAAAAAACAACAACATATTGACAAAATTGAGCAGTTGCTTTGAATCATATATTACAGAACACACACACACACACACACACACACGCCAGTGTCTGGTTGCTGTCTGATATATAAAAAAATAACGACAATCTTCTTAGTTTCTTTAAATCTGAAGGCTGTTTTTTTGGACTAGGCAGCTCACAAACATCCTTATGAAACTTTAATGAGAGGAACGGGATTCGGCCAGCTTTGCCGGGAATCCGGAGGCTTGGGGATGTTTGTGAAATGTGCAGCGAAGAAGCGTCTTCAGGCTACTGTAAAATGCCTTGCTCGTTTCGTCATCCCGGGTTCAGATGACTCAGTAAAAAAAAATTTTTGCACCGTAAAAACCTGTAGGTAAGAAAGCTGTAAATAGGTTCTTGTTTGTATTGTATATGGATCCCTGGTTCAAACGATAGCCTTATTATTATGTTTTTTTTTCTTTTTCTTTTTTTTTAAATAAAGTAAATAAAAAAATAAAAAAAAACAGGACGGGGTTAAAAAAACACAAAATATTACTTTTTTTTCCGGTAAATAGATTGTGTATATACCAACTGACCCAACATAACATTTTTATAAACGCATAGTAAGATGTTTTTTAAAATAAAAAAAATAAATAAATTTTTTGCTATGTATTTTAGCTAGCTCGTCGGCCGTTCCCTAACGCCCCGCCCCTTTTGCACTGTTTCCATGGCAATTTGGTTTTATTAAAAAAAAATATATATGGAAAAATGAAATAATAGAATTGCCAAACCGACTGCTGCATATTTGTGCCATACGTCTGTACCATAGATATTTATTTAATTAGTTCTTTGTTTTTGTTTGTATTTGACTTCATTTCTGTCCGGTTTGTACGCAAATTCGGTATTACAGTTGGGTTGGTCTTTCCTCGCCGTTCCCGTCCCGTTTGTCCGTCTGTCGCTGTGGTTTTCCCAGTGGCTGTAGCTCCGCCCCTTTCCCTTCTCTTCTCTTCTCTTTTCTTCTCCCCCCTTCCCTCCCCCTCCACTGAGATCCGGTCAGGCCATGAAACAGTTAAAAAATGACACCTACACACACATTCCACCAATCTGTTACAAACTGAAAATGTTTTTCAATAAAATGTTTTTCCTATGGAACTTTCTAGTTGGTCTCCCTTCCTTTTTCTGACAGTCTCCACTATTAAAAAAAATCACTTCTTTATGAGTCACGTTATAGTTTCTACACCACGACTCGGTGTTGACTTACTGAAGTTCGGATTAAACCTGTGCAACTCCAGCGAGCGGTCAAACAGGTTTAGAGCCGTAGAAATACAATCGTAAATATAATAGCACTGATGAAGTCTGGGCTGTGATTCACCTAGACGCAGGGGCAGCCGTGGCCTAGTGGTTAGGGAAGGTCCCGGGTTCGATCCCTGCACAGGGCAAGACACGACTGAGGTGCCCTCGAGCAAGGCACCTAACTCCCCTACCTGCTCCCCGGGCACCATGGTTTGGGGCTGCCTTCCACCACCTCACCTGCTCCGGGCAAGTGTGTTCACTGCCCCCTAGTGTTCACTGGTGTGTGTGTGTGTGTTTCACTGCACAGATGGAGGTCACATTGCTCCGTGTTTATATTGATATATATTACCAGTTTTTCTGGCATTTCAGTGTAGCTCCTTAGGGTCTGCTGGGGTTTATGGAACCAAGGCAACCAACAGGCTAGGCTTCAGGATCAGTGAGCCTTGGGTGAGCCCCTGAATTTCCACATGGACCAGGTACCTAACTCCACCAAATGCTCCCTGGGCAGGATTTGGGGCTGCCCCCCGCACCCGTGTTAACTGGTGTGTGTGTTTCACTGCACAGATGTTTTAAATGCGGGGGTCATGTTCCTCTGTGTGCAAGCACAGTAGGCATTCATTCATTCATTCATCAACTTTGAGAACTTTGAGACCTGATGTCTAATGTACACCCCTCTCTTTGACAGGTGCCAATGGAATGAGATAATCAGTTTTGTTTAGGTCACAGGTCAGTGGGTTTGTGGTGTTAATGTTATGGCTGATTCACATGTCGAACAATAGGTGAACCGTTTTGGTTTTTTTTTCATCCGGAACCAATTCGGACCCTAATTTGTTTTGTAATGTAATGATACGTCCAGAAATTGTGTATGTTCACATCCGGATATTGATATTTAGGCAAGACTGGGTTGGGGAGACCAGGAAGTGTCAATCCCGAGCCGTTCCGCTGTATTAGGTGTAGTAGCTTTTTAATCAAATGAACAAATGCAAATCCGATTCTCTGTGTGTTTGTTTTCCTTCCTTCCAGTCTGTGAACGCTGAGTTACTGTATCACCATGCAAATGAAGTCCAACCTGTTTTTACTAGTTCATTCAATACACATACTTTCAGCCTGCTGATGTTTGACTTCCAAGATGAGGAGCAAGCAGAAATCTGCAGGAGAACGTGAAATGAATCATCGCTCCGAGTCTATCTGAAGACCGTTGTGCCGGGGGTGAGGGCGGGGAAAAAAAAAAAAAACCTTTTTCTTCTGCAGCAGCTTGCTACGTTCCGATCTTTGTTGTGGCACTGACGAGTCGTCGTGGTGGGTTCTTCACAGAGCGATCCTCCTCGCGCACTCCCACGTTCCTGCCGCGTTCCCGTGTCTCTACGTGCCTACTTTGAACCTGCTTCCTTTACACCTCAAGCCACAAATGGGGCATCTGAAAAACGTTCCTCGGGTTGTTTTCTTCTCGCTCGATAGAAACCGCAGAGCGTCTCGAATCCGTTCCGTCGAAGCTCCTTGTCGGGAGGCGGCGTGTTCTTACTCGCCCCGCCCCTCTCTTTCAGTTCGGATATCAACAACGATGAATTCTTAATCAGGAGGAATAAACAGCTTTCTAAAAATGTCACCGAAGACGCAGCGAGACATCTCCCCCCAACACCCCCCCCCCTTCCCCCCCAAGGGGCTTCCTCGAAAGTTATCTCTGCCGTATTTTGCCTGTGGTTTATTGTCATGAAGATCCCTTTTTTCCCCCCTGCAGGAGCCTTTGTTCCTTAGTCTCTGGTGGTGCAGAATAAATAAAGCATAATAAATGTGCATCTTATAAGCTCGCTACATACAGTCAGGTCCGTCCTTCTGGGACCGACCCCGGGAGTTCTGCGTTTCAAGACTAAACGTCTATGTTAATACGGTCATACGATACGCCTTAAATGAGCTCGGTGCGGACAGTTTGACCAGAACAGACGCAGACCGCGAGGACGTCGGTCGCTCTAGGCGTGCATTCGAGGAGACACTGGATTTCAGGATTTTCAGACTAGAATGCGTTGGCTTCTGTATGGAGAGCCTGATACTGAGATATGGTGTTTGTGCAGTTGTCTGAACATGTAAAAAAAAAAAAAAAAGCATTAATGACATTAATTATTGAAATCAGGTGCTGATGTGTAACAGCTGGAATAAGTGTAAGATGCCTTTAAAGACATGTTTTGACATGCCTAATGAATCAGACTATCTGGAAAATTCCCCACAGACAGAAAATTGTTAACAAGTTGGTTTTTTTTACAGTTGACGTGGCAAATCTATAATGGGACTAAAGGTAAGTTACTGAACTGAATCATATCAGGGACTCGAAACCTGATCAGCTTGAAAACAATACAAGCAACGTACATTTGCGCAAGCCAAAGAAAACACTCACAGCAAACAATACCTGTGCTCAAAGGTGTCGAATCCGATAAGTTTTTATTAAATATGTAATGTTTGGGTTATTTAAATTACTGGATCTAAAATTAACGAGTCGTCCCTGAACTGTTTTGTTCAAACTGTATAATGTCAGGAATAGACTAAAAAAACAGGTACACCAGTCTAATCCTTGGTAGGTCCCCAACTTGGCATGGACTCCATGAGCTTGTGGAAATATTCCATAGACAATAAACACCATATTTTCTCCAGAACAGTCCACAATTCTGCTGTATTCCAAAGTTTAGGATTGCTCTTGCTCCTCAGCTCCTTCTATGGCATCTCAGATGTATTTACATTTACAGCATTTGGCAGACGCTCTTATCCAAGGTTATTGGCATTACAGGTAGGCCAACCTAGTGTTAGGAGTCTTGCCCAAGGACCCTTATTGGTGTAGCCCAGACTGGCTGCCCAGACCGGGAATCGAACCCAGATCTCTCACATGGGAGCCAATGATGTCACCGCTGTACCACACCAACCAATGTCTATTTGATAGACATTGACAACAAACTCAGACAACTTACATTTATGACATTTCGGCAGACACTTTCATCCAGAGTGACTTACAAGGTTACTGGTCTTACAGGACGACCAACATAGTGTAAGGACCCTTATTGGTCTAAAACGGACTTGCTGCCCAGACCAGGAATCAGATTGAACCCAGGTCTCTCACATGGTAGCCAATGATGTTGTTCGTCTAACCATAATTTGTCGTGTCTAGACGTGTGTCCCGATGTGTTGTCCTGTTTGAAAGAGGGCCAAACCCATTAGAATGGACGCAGGGCATGAACTGACCCACCCCGGGAGTTCGGCGTTTCAAGACTAAACATTTATGTTAATGCGGTCATACGATACGCCTTAAATGAGCTCGGTGCGGACAGTTTGACCAGAACAGACGCAGACCGCGAGGGCACCGGTCGCTCTAGGCGTGCTTCGAGAAGACACTGGATTTCAGGATTTCCAGACTAGGCGTCTTGTTGGCAGAATGTGTTTGCTTCTGTATGGAGAACCTGATACTGAGACACGGTGTTTATGAAGTTGTCAAAACATGTAAAAAAAAAAGCATTAATGAGATTGATACCAGGAATCAGATCGAACTCAGGTCTCTCACATGGTAGCCAATGATGTTACCACTGTACGTTGTTTGTCTAACCATAAGTTGTCGTATCTAGACGTGTGTCCTGGTGTGTTGTCCTGTTTGAAAGAGGGCCAAACCCATTAGAATGGACGGAGGGCATGAACTGGTCTAACTTGCCAGAAACGAGGCACACACGGCGTTCACCTGTCAGACGCTTGTGGGTGTACCAGGGGTCCCATGGAATGCCAGCTGAACAAACCCTATATATACCCTTATGGAGTCCACCAGTAGCAGCCTTTGTATTTTGCATAGGCTTGTCTGCATAGGCTTGTTTTATTTCGGCACTTTTGGTGTATTTAAAAAATATTGTTTTTGTTACTTATAGATAAAAAAAAAAGTGAACATTTTTATACAGGGACAACTGTTTAAAAGGTCTGGAGACTAGGTTAAAGCCTGGTATGAAGCCTAAACAGGACCTGAACAATCCACTCCAACTTCAGGCCTTATTTAACTCTTTAATAATTCTCCTGAGCCAGTTTGACTCACCTGGACACACACACACACACACACACACATAGCCCCACCCTGTTACCGAAGGACAATCGAACAGTATGCAAGCCGCACTAGGCTTTATGTCACAGTGTGCTGTGTGTTTGTGAACGTGGGCGTGTGCTCCGTCTTGGGTGTGCAGACACATGTTTCGGTCAGGGTGTGTATGTGAAGCGTGACTCAGTCCTCCTGACACTTCATTCAGAGCGCTTGGTTTTCAGGATTAGGAGAGGCGTAAAGGAAACGAGGAGGCGATTATTTAACTGACCTCTTATTTGACCAAATCTTTCAGTGTGTGTGTGTGTGTGTGTGTGTAGCTTTACACGTGTATCCTCTTAATGCGGTTTCAGCAACCAGGAAACGTTTGTAGGATGGAATTAAGGAAGTTATGTGCGGGTTAGCCTCTAAAACGCCCTTCTTATCAGATTTCCGTCTCGATCAAACACGGTATTTACGTTCGCGCTGACATCGTCGTCATGCAGCAGATATCCTTATCCTTATTCCTAACCAGAGTGACTTGTAGTCATCATTGCACGGGAATTCAGCTCGGGATGCTGTCAGTCAAAGATACGGACACGCTCTCGTGAAGCGTATTGCAGTTGATGCTCCGCCTTTAGGGAGCTGTCCGTCACAGGCTTGTCAACCCTCGGCTTGAACGCTAAGTGTTTGGCTGATTGATGATCAAAAATAATCCGTACATAGATAATAATATCGACTACGTATTGATTCATACCAGGTTCGTGTGATTTAGAATGGCACGACTTACCATAAATGACCAAAAATGCTCACGAATCTCAAGCGCAACAACAAAAGCAGAACTGATCACCAGGGTTATCCGAGTGATGCCCAACAATCTGAGTATTTTAGGACCCAGGAAAGTGTTAGGATGCTTGTGTAACGTATAAACAAATGTGATTTTGGTGTGAACGGCAAAACCGCAAACTCACACAAGGGTTCATCTAACCATAATTTGGTGTCTCTAGACATGTGTGGTGGTGGTGCTCCATCACTTATATATATATATACATGGATATATACGGGTGTAACTCATCAGACAGGACACATACATAGCCAGGGGTTCACTAAGTTACTTGTCATCTCAAGACTGGACTACTGCAACTCTCTCTTTACTGGTCTTTCCATGCGTGCCATCAGGCCCCTGCAACTGATCCAGAATTCAGCAGCTCGATTTGTTTTCAACCTCCCCAAGTATAGCCATGTCACCCCCTTGCTGAGAACCCTTCACTGGCTTCCTGTAGCAGCTCCTATCAGATATAAAACCCTGATGCTGGCCTACAAAGCCAAAAATGGTCCAGCCCCCTCCTACCTGATGGCAATGGTTA
>JAOVVF010000047.1:7716650-7726819 GCA_028565595.1 Duopalatinus emarginatus
TCCACAGGCGTAATTAACAAACTGTTGTGTATTCTATAGTAAGTAATTATAACAAACTTATTATTATTATTATTATTGTTTTTGTTGTTACTTTTATTATTAAGCTCAGGATTTGTAGCCTTGGGGTGCTATTAAGCTGCATAAGCTAAAGCTAAAAGATCTCCGACTCCATAATTGAGTCAATTTAGCCATAGGGCTTTGTTCTAAATGTCTCCCAGAAGCTGTGTAGGTTGCCTTTGAAGGTTAATTGGACTCCTAAACAGTATTACTACTCGCCGTGGCCAGGGAAGAAAAGAAATTACGAGGTTACAACGAGAAAGGCGCTCGAACTGGCGTCATTTGTTCGACTACTCGAGTCATTTTGCCTACACACACACACACACATACACACATACATGCACTTAGTACTTTTTATTTTGTTTTTCTACTTTGTTCGGGATCTGCTTCAGTAATCCTGTGCGCTTGCAACATTGATCTGTGGAACGGCAGCATCGCGGCCTCATAAATAACGAAAGAGGAGCGGCTTGCTAAAGATTAATAAAAGACTTCTCCTCTGGGGTTACACACACACACACACACACACACACACACACACACACACACACACACTACTGTACATTTCCATTATTAATAGCAGCAGCAACACATACACACACAAGCAAATAAGATGACATCATGTATGCTGCTCATGACCACTGCTTCGGAGGATTAGGAGTGAGAGAAAAGAGAGAGAGAGAGAGCGGGTGTGTGTGTGTGTGGGGGGGTATCCTCATAAAATTGAAATGATGAGGAAAGGAAGAAGGGAAGGAGAGGAGGAGGAGGAGGAGGGTGGGGGGGTACAGACGAGTGCAATTGCAATTCATTTCCACCTCAGAGCCCCTTGGGTGAATCTCCAGCCTGTGATCTGGGTGTGTATGAGCGATCAGGTCCTTCTCTTTAATATTCACAGCCATGGGTGGAGATGAGAGACGGCTCCCATACCTTCAGGTCCATGAACATAATGAGATTTTTATTTCACCCCTGTGTGTATGTGTGCGCGCTGAGTGCATCATGGTCAGGCATTAAGATCATCCGAGTGGAGCAGGGCTGAACTTTCACTCGAGTGATTTATGGAGCCACTGAAGCATCAGTCTTCCTCGCTCTTCCTCGCGTACGCCTCGCCGGCTCTAAATCACCGCGAACGGCGCCGAGGTTCACGCCTCGGATATGCCACACCCGTTTTTTTGTGACGGCTTAACCGCGTTCGGCTCGTCCGTGTTCGGTTTCGGTCTTGAACGCCACCCTGGTCTGAACGGTGACTGGGTCAGGAATCCGGACGGTGCGGCGGTCTGTACGCTTAACGTCCAGGTTTGATTCCTTTATCCGTCCATAAAAACAGAAGCTGAGAGCTCATTCATCCCGAAAGGTCATCTTGACCTTCCACGCTTTTACCGGTGCAACCTTTTGAAGACTCCGTCTCGACCCTGCTGCTTCATTCGGGTGCAAATGAGCCGGCAGGTGGAGAGATGGCGGATATTCCGGGGATATGCCGGGCTTTGGGTTTGGCATTCCGCTGAGGTGTGCATGCCTATATTTCGATCCGTAACACATGAAAACGATTTGGCTCAACCTTGCGTTTCCTTTATTTGAGTTACTTAAGCTGTGTGTAATCAGCTTCAGGCTGGGATCCAGATTTTTTTGTGAATCATATCGAACCAGCTGCGTTTTACTCATATTTTGGAAGAATATCAGATATTACGTACTCTTTTTGTATCTGGTTCCTTTCAGAAATGTTTTTTTTCTAGACGTCAGTATGCGTACATCATCTTAAAGACTTTCCAGCAGGTTTGTGAATATAGTACTAATCTGTAACACACACACACACACACACATATATGCAGGTGTCAACCTGACGGTAAAACAGACCTGACGGTCTTCAGTGTGTCTCTCAGACCCCTGTACTCCCTACATCTGGCAGCACTTGACCTGATTACTAGTGCATACGAACACGCTCGGCCCTACAACTTTGACTTAGCTATGGACAATGTTTGACAGCCTGGCTGTCCTCACTGTCCTTCATTCCCCCCTCCCCCAGTTTTGTTCCCCTTTCCAAGTACGGCCAATCAGCAGGTAGACCGTAACCACTACTGTACCGATAGGACACGTTTTCCGAGAAAAAAATCGATGCATTATGGGTGTATTAAGATAAATGACTTCAGCTTCTGATCTCGGTCTTGTCCTGCACCCAGAGAGCACGTTTAATAAGATCGGACTATGGGCTTCGCCGCTCGATATCGCTCTCTGACTGGCAAAAAAAAATAAAAAATCAATCAGGACAGAATGACTCGTTATTCCTAAGCTGCTTCAGGACAGACTCGACTCACTGTACTGTACATATTCATCATAAGTCTCATGATCTTAAACCTACATGTGGATTCTTAGTGATAACCAGTGCAGCAGGTCACACAAGAATTGGCATGCCCATGGATATCCTGCTTATACTATACGCTATCAGCCATAACGTTAACACCACCTGGATGGCACCAGGATGTTGGCAACAGATCCTTCTTTGGGATCGAAGCACATGAGCTAGAATTCACCCCACTTCCCCAAAACCTCAGGCACTTATGACCCTGTCACTGGTTCACCTGTCGACCTTCCGTGGACCACTCTCGATAAGTATTACCCGCTGTGTACTGAGACACACCCTACAAGACTTGCTGTTTTGGGAATGCTCGGAAGTCTTTACAACTTGATGTCAAAGTCACTCCGATCCTTAGACTTGCCCATTGTTCCTGCTTCCAACTTTTTTATTATTATCATTATTATTATTACTCTTAGTTGTCTTTGTGTATCCTTTTAACCTGGGGATTAAGAGACCCAGAGCACCCGAGAAGCTTTATTCCGAACGACGGAATAAATAAAGGATTAAGAAGAAAGTTTTCCGACAGCCCCTCAATCCGCCCACCAATCAGTATAATTAGCGCTGCGGCAGCTGACGTTTTAATAAAGGATAATTATAGAATTATCAGAAGTTGTCAGGAAGGCTGACGCCGACCTTGAGCGTTCAGGCCCACCCAGAACACGGGGCGTTTGAAGGGCATTTCAGCCGGGCGCCTTCTGAGAGCGTCTGGGTAGGTTAGAACGGTGCGAGCTGACAATCTTGACTTTTATCCTACTGTCTCTATGCTAAAGAGCTGAACTGCACTCTAGACAGGTCGTTGACATAACAGGATAGTTTGATGTATGATGTATGATATACGATCTGGTTTGTAGCCGTGTTCTTGCGGAACGTGTCAGAAGATGTCCTGGCTTGTTAGGTTTCTTTGGATGGGGTTTCAGAGTGACCTTGATGTAAGGATGGTACATCAGCGCGATTCGGCTGGATACGTAATGAACGATTGGCGTAATTAATCTGAAGTAATGAGCGGGCTCGTAAATCTCGAAATGGGGAATTACGGAGAGATTTATCTCTGATTTCAGCCTGTGATGTTCATGTTGGTGCAGGAGTGGTGAAACTTTATTCTATTAGGGGCCACGTTAATAGGTCAAACATGGCACACTACAATGTTTGTAGCGTACAGCTAATTAATATGGGTAATAATAAATACATTGGCTCCTTCACAAAGAGACTGAATAGATGATTGGGTGAATGAATAAGGGAGTGGACATTGGGTCATTCCGTGCCAACCAATTTTCAGAAAGGTTCCCAGGTGACCATTTGGTTCCCAATTTATAAATACCCATAAAATCTTTTTGGGTTGAAATTTCTATTATTTCTGGAGTTATGTCATCTATAAATGTATTTTATGACCATATTTGCATGCCTATAAATCTAAGCTCTTGTCTTCAATTGGTGAAAAACTGCATTTACCTATAGCATTTCCCCCAAATAACAATAATCCAGTATAATCTTTGGTTCGGACGTCTTAATATTCCTGTTCGCCACCAACCAAAATTGGATTTTTGGGCAAGCTTGCAACTTTACTGCTTTATTCTGATGCCATATTCTGGATAAAGGGACAAAACTGAGCCTGGGTACCAATTTTCAGCTTTGTATCATGTTTAGAAATTAAGATATTACCCTTCAAATCCCTCACGGATTTGATCATAGTGGCAAATCGCGAGTATGAAAAGGGGGCGTGGCACCTAAATTTAAAGTTTACATAACTCCTGAAATAGTAGGAATTTAACCCTGAGATTTTGCAGGTATTTTTTACTCTGTGTGAGGTTCATTTTGGCAGATTTTCATCAAAATCTGAGATGGTCACCTAGTTGATCTGGTATGCAATGAAAAATCGGCGAGTGTAAGGATCGGAGTGATTGTTACAAGGACCAAATAGTGATGGCTAGACAGCAGGTCTTGTCGGGTGGGATTTTTACATCACTGGATTGATTATTATCTTTCCTGTGCTTTGCTATAGGTATTACGATTAGAGATGTTTATAGATGTACATCTATACAGACCCTGCTACAGCAAAATGCCAGCTAAACAAACCAAGTATCGTTATAGATCCACCACCAATCTGTACCGAGGTTTTTTTCCCGCTGGCACTTCACTGTATAGCCAATCAAATCTGAGAATAATCCGGTGAGCTCTATATAGTTGAGCAGAGAACTGTGACCTCTGCGGGTCAGAGGTTCCTCACCCCTGGTCTAGCGTAATCAAGTCCACTGCTTTATATCTGGCTACACTTACTAACTTTCTCACTGAAGGTAAAAAAGTAGAAGAAGAAGAAGAAGTCAGACCCTTATTGGTTTTCGAGATGGAGTAATGTCTTTCTTTCTCATGTGGGTGTACAGTATATATCTGTCAAGAATGAATAGCTCTCTCTCTCTCTCTCTCTCTCTCTCTCTCTCTCTCTCTCGCTCTCTCTTTCTCTCTTGTGGATTCTCCTTCCCTGTTGTCCACAGATGGCTGAACTCTATTACAGGAACGCTTGTATTTATCACTGGCAGGAATGAGATTTTCCTCCTACCCAAGGTACACGTCTGGATGCGATTTAGAGCATCATGTTTGGACAAACAAAAAATCAGGAAATCGGATTCAGTCGAAAGCCTGAGATCAGGCCACGAGGAGAGTATTGAGCTAGACAAATTATTCAAGGGTTTGATTTCCGAAGCCTTATTTTTATTAAAAGAAAAAACGCACAGGAGTCTGCACTGAAGTGCCAGAGAAACTGGTACAGATGAGCCTATGCAAAATACATAGCCTGTTGGTGGCTCAATAATGATATGGGGTTTGTTCAGCCGGCATTCCATGGGACCCCTGGTACACATACAAACGTCTCTGAATGCTGTGTGTGCCTCTTTGCTGATGGGTTTGGCCTCTTCCAACAGGACAATGTGCCACCATTGGCAGCCAAGGGGGCAGTGAACCGGTCTCATGACCAGAAGGTCCTAGGTTCGATCCCTGCACAGGGCAAGACATGACTGAGGAGCCCTTGAGCAAGACACCTAACTCCACCAACTGCTCCCCAGCACTGTGGTTAGGGGCTGCCCCCTGCTCCAAAAAATTGTGTTCACTGCCACACTGGTGTGTGTGTGTGTGTGTGGTGTTTTACTGCACGAATGGGTTAAATGTTTTAAACGTTCCTCTGTGTGCAAAAACAAAAAAGTAGTCAGTGGTGTGTGTTTTCTCCTGTCGATCAAGTGGAATGGATTCTTTTACAAAGCAACAGAAACAGCGCTGGGTGAACTAATGTTTTATGGTAAATGTGGGCAGGTCCAAATGAATAATTATAAAATGGGAAGGGGACACGCCCACTTCAGATTGAATGGCGGTGACGCCCGTGTATATAGCGCTAGATGATTTAGCAGTGGGTCGTCTGATAGAATGGAACTATTTTACCTGGCGGAATGTTCATAAACGAACAAGTCATATTCTTCTGTCCTCTTTATCTTAAAATCTATCAATAAACACTGATAACAGAGCTGTGGTATAATCACAATAATACACTCAACTACAGAGGTCGTGCTGTATGGTGATATATTGCCACTGGTGTACTGATCTACGACCTCAGCACACCACTGCCAATATCTCACGATATAGCACTCCATCTTGCGTAGTATTTGTTAATTATAGCGGTGTGCTAGTTTTTCAGAATTATTGTCCGTCGCTAATTGCGTATTCCTAAAAGCGGTGGTAACACGGTGGTGTTAGAAAAGCTCATCAACTGAACTTGAGCTAAATGAAAATGTAAATGAAGGTAAAATAGAGTCAGTCACAAAACGTACAGCAAGTCATAGTAACTTTAACACCCCTCCCCCCTCCCTTATAGCGATAGTTAGTAATACTGTTAAAAAAAAAACCGCATGTGTGTATACATCCACACACAGTTAGAGAATTGACTAAGCGTCCCATCCTGACCGCAGTCTTTTGTAAGAACGTTACAAAGCCAAACCACACTAATCGACAAGACCGAGTGGCGTCCTCCTCACTCCGCTACACACGATTTAGCTTATCAGCTATTTACAGAAGCACTCATAATGTGGCTCAAACATAGATTACATGCATAGCACGTTCATTTACATCATTCTCATTGTTTTTATTTATTTATCTATAGGCAGCACAGCGGTGCTGGTGCTTCACGGCTGTAGGGTTTGATCCAGAGCTCCACTTCCCGCCTGCTCAGGCTCAGGAACGTGCATGTTTTTGCGTTTTTTCCTCCAGGCCGCACCTCAGAACCGTTCATGCTAGTGCTCTTGATTGGCGCATGCTAGACCTTTTAGATTCATCCTGCTTTTGTGCTGTGCTCCAGGGTTCGCCTCTGGATCCCTGCAGGGGTTAATGAAGATGGATTTATCTACACTGGCTGGCCAAAAAAAAAGGTCACCGGTTGGATTTAGAGTCTTTGGAGGCAATTGTATGATCTACGGGTTGCTTTAAAGGGGCAGGTCGAGTCTCAGGAATGTTATGTAGCAATAAAATGAAGTCAGCTGAGTATATGAATGTACCGAATGACCAGGTTATAACATCAACGCTTTTTTTTTTTACCTTCCCCCTGATAGCACGTGATAGCACGGGTATATTCCAGAACAACAATGCTGAGATTTATCAGGCTGAAATAGTGAAAGAGTGATTCAGGGAGCACGAGTCCTGGATTTAACCCCATTGAAAGACTCTGGAATGTGTCGAAAAATTTATGGAGTGGTTCGGCTCTCCCGTCACCAACAAGATCTCGGCCAGATATGAACGCAGCTCTGGCCAGAAATAAATATTGTGCTGTTGAATAGGGTTGTCAAAACAATAGTGTGGAGAATAGCAGGTCGTAATCAAAGCTAAAGGCGGTCCAACAGAATAATATTAGTGTGAGGTGTTGTGTTTTTTTATTTTTATTTTTGGCCAGACAGTGTATGAATGAAATTATATTTATTTAGAGCACGTGTTTTGGTGCTTGTCTTCATTTCAGTCATGCTTGGTTTGGAATGTGACTGTTTCCAGCTTGTCCAATGGATTATAGCACTGATAAGTTGAATGTTTCTAGGAATTATAAGAAATAGTTTTAAAACCAGGTAACCGGTAGGTCAACTGAACTGAATAGGATTGCAGCAAAGACACACATTTTATTTTATTTTATTTTATTTTATTTTGTCTTATTTTTTTTTCTTACTTTATCTTATTTTGTCTTGTCTTATTTTATTTTGTCTTATTTTGTCTTATTTTATTTAATTTTATTTTGTCTTATTTTAATTTTATTTTGTCTTAGATTATTTTTTTATTTTCATTTTATTTATTTATTTTAAATAGCTTCTTCTCTGCCACCAGTCCATAGTGGTTGATCTTATAAGCAAGTTATTAAATATGAGTCCAAACCACATCAAGGTCACAACAAGGTCACATTTTTCTTCCATTGCTTTCTTCATGCTTGAAGTATGTTTTAAAAACGAGTTCTCACATACATTAGGAGCTATAATGCCCGGACTGGGTGGTAGCGGTGGTCGAGGCATCGCTGTCGTTGCCATTGCTTAGTAATTTGGCTTCATATTATTGCACTTGATCTGACGTGTTCTTGTTCCTTGTACAAGGATTTGTATAGTAGATGTGGCACATGAACTAAGATTATTGAGAAAGAGTTAAAAAAAAGAAAACATTACTGTTTAATGTGTTTTTATAGGAGACTTTAATCATGCATTTATGGAAGGAGTCTCCAGCGTCAGTGCTTTGTAATGTTGATGATCATTCACAGTATCCTGTGTTGTATAGTTAGGCTGATTAAATCTTTTCGCTCGTCTGCTAACTCTGAGTGAGGATCTTATTGTGTGTGTGTGTGTGTGTGTGTGTGTGTGTGTGATGTAGAAAAACTTGTTTGAAATGACAGTGACACTGTGTTCTTCTCTGGAAGACAACAGAAGCCTGATGAGTCATCAGACAGTTTCAACAAAATGTTAATACTGAAATAGACGCAAGTCATTGGAAGGCTCGGGTCAGCTGGTCTCCTCACGTTCTAGCAGGTTACAGGGGAATTAGATCACATGACCTCGTATTACATAATACAGCATTTTCATTATGTATATATTATAATACACATTATTGCATTGTGACGTTTTGACTGTTATGTTTCCGCCGTCACGTTTTCATCATATCATATATTAAAGATGAAATCATGTCGTTTTCACTGTCACGTTTTTTTTATTGTACCATACATCACAATTTTGTTTCTAAGTTTTCATCATCACGTTTTTATTGTTCCATTTTCATTCATTTTCAATGTTAAATTTACAATAATTTTTTTTTTTTTTTTTTTTTTACTATATCACATTTTAATTTTGAAGTTTTATTATAGCACAGTAAACCATACATCCGTATCTCACACTTCCACGTCATGTTTTAGTGGCCACATCTCCACAATCCCCCCCCCCCTCATGATTAGAGATTATAATTTTTTTTCCCTTGTGTTCGCATTATATCATATTAAAGATTACATCATATTACACTTCCATTGTCACGATTTATGTCACTTTTTCATTTTACCACAGTAAAAATGACCACATTATGTTTTAATTGCTACTTTTTCAATGTCACGTTTCGATCATCACATGATCATTGTCATGTTTTTACTGTCACGTACACACACCTCCGTCATTGCCTTGTGATGGTTGGCTGCACTGGTGTTTGCCGTACTCGTGGTGACTGACTGTAAACGGACTGAACATCCCGATCTCCTATTGGCGGACACACGCTCGCACCTACGGCCAATTTAGAGTGACCCATCAACCTAACATGCATGTCTTTAGACTGTGGGAGGAAACCGGAGTCCCCGGAGGAAACCCACACAAACATGGGGAGAGTGCCCGGATGGTCTTGCTGTGAGGCGCTAACCGCTACACCACTGTGCCGCCCATGTTTTCATTATATCACATTTTGTCCTGATATTCTGTTTTTCAGCACTTCCCAATCACCCACTGATCTGTATCTACATGGTTTGGTAGATAGATCTCTGTCCCACTTTACAAGCCAGATCTACTACTTTAGCTGCGCACGCACTGTGGCGTATCAAATCGATGGCGAAATTGTGAACAAATTGAGCAGAAAACTCGAGCCTAGTTGCTTTGGAAAGCACAAAGTCTGGCTTCCACAAGCAGGAGATAAGCTTTGGCTCTGGTCTCTCTACTGTTTTCTGAGCTTTGGCTCTTTTTTTTTGAGCTGGCAAGCCCGAGACTCATTTATATTTAGTTTAGCTCAGTCGTAGAAAACAGATAGCTTCGGTGTAACAGGGGGTCACGGGGACTGCAATTGTGTATTCAAAAAGTGCAAAAAGTGGGCATACCATTTTGTTTGTTAGTTATAAACAACTTCCAAAGCCTCAATTTTATTGAAAATAATTCTAAAAAACTTTCTGCATCTGGTCATTTTCTGCTCTTTAGAGTGCAATCGGTGGTCATTTCTGTTAGGAATAGAATAAAACGTGTGCAGACTGTAGTGTAACTTAGTGTGTAAATGACTGTACAACTATACATTATATGTACTGTACACACTCTCCAGCCTGTACGTCTCTTTGTTAGTTACATTTGGTAAAGGTTATGGAGAGTCGGAGGAACTGGTGGTTAGATTCAGCTGAATCTCAGCAGCTTGCTCTCTTCTTCTTCTTATTATTATTATTACTTTAGAATTGATAATTTTATTTATATTATTATTATTATTATAAGTAGTGTGGAATTAATTTTTTATTACTTATTCCTGTAGATAT
>JAOVVF010000047.1:7762526-7773544 GCA_028565595.1 Duopalatinus emarginatus
TGTGTATGTGTATATATATATATATATATATATGTGTATATATATATATATATATATATATATATATATATACGAGGCTGAATTGCACATGAATCACTGTGATATTGGCATCGCATATATTCTAATAACAAAAGTTGCTTCTTTCTAAGCTCCAGACTGAGTAAACCTTGGTACAAGAGCTGCGATGATGAACAGTCCCCATGAGGTCAGCATTTTTATTGAATGGAGTTGACCATCATCTGTCGGCTTCCTGGAGATTATTTAGGATCAGGTTTAATAGCGTGCTGGAAATCTACCATAGATCAGCTTTAATGCATTCCTGACATGTTTTCTGCCATGTTCTATACAGCACACACAAACACTACCTACATGACAGCCGAGAATGATGTATGATCTATAATAAACTGTGTGCAGGAGCAAAATCTCAGTAGACAATCTCTATGTGCTCGGATGCTTGAAGCTCAGAGTTCATCCCCCCCACCACTACCACCACCCCCACACTGGTTATGAGATATAGACGAGGGATTTGGTGCTGTCGAAATTTAGTTCTGTCCCAATGTTGTGCCTTGCTTTAATTAGGAAAGCGGGGGAAGAGCTGGCTGAAATCGTGAAGCATATCAAATGTGCTGGACAGAAACACGAAGCAAAGGAGAAAGCGGACAAAGGAAAGGACTTCCACCTATCCGGTTCCACACTGACAGGAATATCCTCCGCATAATGACTTAAACCACTGTAGCCACCAACAGGCTTCATGAGGGCTAATGAGAATACGAGTTGAGCGTTTCAGTGAATGTTCATATCGACTGTGAGGTTTTGGTGAGCCCGAGCAGACTGTGGATTTGGATTTCTTGTTCTTAGTTGCCTGGAGTGGAACCTGATAATTTTTTTTTTCTGTTGCAGCCAATCCACCTTAACAATTCAGCATACACTAAAATGCCAGAAAAACACAATACCACATAAGGATAGTGTGCCACCAAACACTTATGCTTGAAGGACCACACAACTGAGTTTGGGTATTTGCCACTCCTACCTAAGTCACCAGATCTAAACGTTACTGAACATATCCGGGATGCCATGCGATACACCGGTCTACTACTCGGTAGTAGGCTCCTTAGGCATGGACTACGCAAGTTTCACAAGCAGAAATATTCTGTAGGCAATAAACACCATACGGTCCATAATTCACTTTATTCCGAGGTGTAGGATTTCTGTGATCCACAGCGTCTCGCATGGCAACCCAGATGTGTTTGATAACGTTGAAATCTGGTGGCTTAGGTGGGAATGACAAAACCCCAAACCTATGCGATGATTATAGACATACCAGGGCTCACGTCAGGTAAATAAAACTCATACCATTTATGAAGCCACCACCACTATGTATTACATGTAGTCTGTATTTGTGTATGTGTAGATGCTTTTTTTGCTCACACTGACAAAAGTGAAACGGTCGTGTCTTTTTTTTTTTTTTTTTTTTTTTTTTTTTTAAGTGTAGTTTTACTTTGGTCTAATTTAAAATCATCATTTCAATTAGACCATAGTAGGACCAAGTTAAATGGGAACTTAAGACTGCAGTACCAAGACGAGATGCACTAGTGAAGTTGACAGCAAGTTGAGGATTTGGCAACTGACAACTGATTAGGTTGGAAAAAAAAATTGATTAATTTAGTAATTAATAGCTTTATTGGCTTAAATTTTATTTTTATTATAATAGTTTTTTTTATTTGTATTATTTATGTTTTTATTTTTAAGTACATAGAGAACAGTTGATAGTTGTTTTAAAAAGACATCACAATAAACATTAAGGTCTTTTGAAGAGAATTTTACAGTCTTTCTTTGTTGTAAGTAAACTAAATTAAACATTTAATTTGGCAGAATTATTTTAGTGTTAAGTAAAGTGAAAATTGACCTACATTTATTAAGTTTCAGGCTGTGAGTAAAGAACATATCTTGATTAAAGTATAATTAGAAAGTTTTGTTTGTACCAAATCAGAAATTTAACTTAAAGTTCATAAATTACAAAATGAGGGTGATTTAATTTGTTTATTTTAGTAAGTATTTAATAATATAAGTATAATATAATAAAATAATAATAAGTATTTTTTTATTTAAATAAGTAAAAACTTTACTTGGAGGTTATAGTATATATATATATATATATATATATATATATATATATTTTTTTTTTTTTTTTTCTCTCCCAAGTAAAAAAAGGTGTATGGTTGTTGTAACTTTTTTTTTTTTTCACTTTGTTTGAATGTAATAATTTGTCTTGGGGAAAGAAAAAAAGAAATATTTTGATTGATGTTAAATAAATAATAATAATAAAAAAAATTTCAAATAAATCAATTTATAATTTTAGAAAAACTAATACATTCATGCGTGACAAATGCGAGTAATTTCTTAACGTTTTTTTCTTTCCAATAAATCTCTGCTCAGGTTATAAAACCTAGTTATTAGAGTTACTGCAGTCCCGTCACTTCAAACCAGTCTGACCTTCTGCTTTGATCTCATCATCCCGGTGTTGTTTCCACCCACAGTTATACCTCACAGAGAGATAAGAAAGGAGTGGAGGAACTATATTTAGGCTAAAACTATTATGAATAATTTGCCTGTTTGACCTGTTACCTTCTTTCTTCCTCTTGTTTTCCCGTATATGTAAAAACATTAACTCTGCATTGGTCACAGTACTGAACTATTTGAGAACCACACCCTGTTGGTTTTTACTTGATATTTATGACATTAGGCCTCCATGAGTTCTTGTGGCAGAAGCTAAAAAAGTGACAAACAGAAAATAGTTGAACTTGTGAATCTGGTTAAACAGCTTATGCTCACTAACCAGGTGACTGCTAAGTTTTGGTAATTACCCTGTGTGGTTTTACGCTTGTCCCTACAAGCCTAAAAAGGCAGAAAAACTAAAACGCCGCGAAGCAGATTTGACTCACCAAATGTACTTTAATGATTCAAACTTGTCATTATAATAGTTCTTATCATACCACGCTCGTTTCATGCCGTATCGCCTTTAACCCTGAGTCATGTTTCATTGCAGTTTTCCTTGTAGGGGTTTGAATGTTTGAAGTTGTCAGGAATGTAGGGATAGTGAACCGTTTTGGACACCTTTTATTTTAGAGCCGGTATTAAAACAATAATTTCACTGTCTCGAGTTAGACTAATGTTAGTGATTTGAGCTTCACGGTCATAGAATGTTTAACCTGGTTATTTAAATACATCACGAATTTTGTAACATTTTCAGCCACCAGAAGACTTTATTTATTTATTTATTTATTTATTTATTTGATGCTTGGGGATGTTTGTCTTCTAGGCTGATTCAAGAACAGGACAGTAGTGTGAACGTTTTGTCTGGTGTTAGTACTAGCCGTGGTCTAGTGGTTAGGAAACCAGTCTCATGACCGGAACATCCCGGGTTTGATCCCTGCACAGGACAAGACACGACTGAGGTGCCCTTGATCGAGGCACCTAACTCCCCTAACTGCTCCCCGGGCGCCGTGGTTTAGAGCTGCCCCCGGGCAAGTGTGTTCACTGCCCCCTAGTGTTCACTGGTGTGTGTGTTTTACTGCACGGATGGGTTAAATGCGGAGGTCACATTCCTTTTGTGTGCAAACACAGTAAGGCAAAATCGTTCACTTTCATTTCACTTTCATCAACTCCCCCAACTGCACTTCAGAGGCTGTGGTTTGGGGCTGCCAACCCCCTCTCCTTTCCCCCGCGCTCCGGGTAAGTGTGTTTATCGCCCCCTAGTGTTCACTGGTGTGTGTGTTTCACTAACGCTCAAACTGTAAAATAATATGAACGGACTTCTAGATCAACTCGTGCCTCATTAGAATAATACCACCTTCCTATTTGAATAGCTCCACCTACTGCACATGTGTTTCCACCCACAGTTTAGTAATCCCATTTGTATATGGGTGTGGTTAAGAAACCATTATGGGACCTGAAGGTCCACGGTGTGATTCCTGCAACCGACAAGACTCGACTGAAGTGCCCTTAAGCAAGACACCTAAACCCAGACTGCTCCCTGGGTGCTTGAATAGGGGCTGCCCACCAATCTGGGCATATGTGCTTACTGCCCCCTAGTGTGTGTTCACTACTGTGTATGCATGTGTTTATTTTTTTTTACTGCATGGATGGGTCAAACGTGAAGGTCAATTCTGCTATACAGTGGTCAGAAAAGTAACTCACTTTCATGAAATTCTTTTACTTGTTTATTTGTATAGCCCAGCATGCATCTGTATATCAGTTCCTGTCCTCAGAGGACAGGATAAACTTGATTTTTAATAACATCTATTACACATGTATATGTGTAATTCATGTAAAAAGGTCATGTCGGCATCACAGTTGACTTCACTCGTATTGGCCACCGTCATCCATGTAATATACCTGTTGGTACAGCCTGCAGCAGAGCAGGGCAAAGTGAGGAATGACTTATCATTTAAAGCAACAGGCACTGAAACTGAGCATTTGTAAAGGGCTGTTTTAGCCAAAGTAAAAAGACACCTGTAGGATTGGATCCATGTGATATTTCTGACCTGTGACTGTTGTATATACTGTTCATTAAGACCCCGGAGAATTTAGTTTAGGAAGTCAGTATGTCTATTTTTAGTAAAATATTATGTTGATTATATTTTTAACAGTAACATTGTCATTACTGCTAAGACTAATGTATGTATTTGTATGTTTTATTTTTATTACAAAATATATTTTGTAGCGATGATGGGTGGTCTGTGGGGTGGGGGTAATGGGGCGTTATATATATATATATATTATAAATTTATTATATATTTTTATATAGTTTAATATATATTTAGCAGTGAAGCGGCTGTGTGTCCCAGTTTGAAATATATTTTAATTGTGCACATTTTTTTTTTAATAGACATTAATGCGCTATTAGTTTGTAAAAAATTCACATACTGGTCTAAATGTTTCACATTTTTCATTACAGGTGTATGATTAAAATACACACGTTACCATAAGGAGCGAGTAAAAACGCTTAAAGGTTAGATCACTTTATGGCTTCAGTCATCTGCGCAATTAGCTTGAACAAACAGACATTATTTTCCATTTGTGTGTAAGTCAGGCATGCTAGTGTGTGTTCATCTCTACCCTTTCAACCCCGTTAGGAAAGTCCCAGTGTTTCCCTCAACACGGCCTTGTTGCCGTCAGTCTTGTTCAACGTGATATAATTAGTTTGTATGACGAGATAAAAGGCCTTGACATTTTTCTCTGTATATAAATACAAGGTTTTAGTTCACAGTCGTTCACCTACAGCTGATACCTGATTTAAATCGTTCCACCTGTCTAATGAGAGTGGAGAGTGATATGTGGGAGAATGTGTGGGAAATCTGTTACCGTTTTCATAAACGGATATATTTTAAAATCTAAAGGGAGGTCTTTTTTATTGTACCTGTGAGCGCTGATGATATCATCCATTTATAGAGCTAAACCTTAAGATGTTAGGCAGAGTGAGGACGTCTCTTCTGTCTTCCATCAGGAGTCTATCCAGTGTCTGTTAGTGTAACTGAGTACATTTGGAGTGTTTCGTTTGTGTATGAGGGCCTGCACGCTGGCAGCTATTCATGCGTTACTTCTCGGCAACTGGGAACTGAGAAAAAACAAAACAAAAAAATGCTTTCGCTTGTGTGCAGGTGAAAAGTTATGTTCTGTATTAGAGCTGTAACTTAATATTTTATCCATAACCATGTATACGTGTGGAACTATAACATAACTGTGCATAAATATGCATTTAGCTTTAAATCTGTAATGGGAATGGTCTAAACTAGTTAAAATTTTGTAATGAAAATGGATGGACGGATGGATGGATAGATAAATTTGATTACAGTGTTATTTGTAAACCCTAGACGTAGAGGTTACATGATATTATTATATTAAACTTTCCAGATATACTCTCTAATCTGTGGGGGTACCTCAGGGCCTGGTCCTTGGTCCTATCATTTTAACTATATAACATGCATTTAATGGAACAATAAAGTCCTCCGACGTCCCATAATTAAAGTTCACAGTATAGATGTATATTTTGTGGCCATTCTTCCAAGCCATCTGAGGGTTATGCCGACACTGACTTCTTTTAAAACTGGTATTAAGACATTTTTATTTAGAAAGGCCTTGCACACGGAGGAATGTGACCTCCGCATTTAACCCATCCGTGCAGTGAAACACACACACACCATTGAACAGTAGGGGGCAGTGTACACACTTGCCCGAAGCAGGAGGCAGCCCCAAACCATGGCGCCCGGGGAGCAGTTGGGGGAGTTAGGTGCCTTGCTCAAGGGCACCTCAGTCATGTCTTACCCTGGGCGGAGATCAAACCTGCAACCTTCCGGGCACGAGACAAGTTCCCTAACTAATAGGCCATGTGTTGGAAGCAGAAAAAATGGGCAAGTATAAGGATTTTTGACAAAGACCAAATTGTGATGATTGGACGACTGTGTCAAAGCATCTCCAAAACAGCAGGTGCTCCAAGTATACATTGGTGGTAGGTACCAAATGTAGTAGGTTCCCAGTATACAGTGGTTAGTACCTACCAGAAGTCCAAGAAAGGACATGTGGTGAACCAGCAACCGGGTCATGGGTGCCCAAGGCTTACTGACACAGGCTAGCCCATCTGGTCCAATCTCACAGAAGATCCACAAAAGGACCTGCTGCTAATGTGTTCGTGCCAGATACCACACAACACCTTTAGAGGTCTTGTGGAGACCTTGGCCTCGACTGCTCAGAGCTGTTCCGGAGGTAGTTTTGGCAGGTTGTGTTAATGTTATAGCTGATCGGTGTATTTGCAGCACAGAACGGCAATAAAATCTAAGCCTGAGCTATAAGTGATACCTGATGAAGCCTGTGAGTTTCTGTGATTCATCTGTGTATCACCGGTTATACTGTACAAAACGCCTCTTTATGCCTCTACAGATCCGTATCTGCTCCATGTCGATCATTTTTCATGGTGAACAATAGAGAGCTGACAACGCTGCATTATTTCTAACCCCAGCAGTTGGAACAGCTCTATCTGGCTCACATCTTTCACCGAAATGCTCATGTAAAGGGATGTTTTCGCAAGCCTGAATCAGCACAGTCCACCGTTTCCTTTCCACGTCGACCCGCGCATGTTTGTTTTCCTGCTACGGTACTTAAAAATAAGCCCAAGAACATTTAAATGCAGCTTCGCACTCATCCTGCTCCTTGAACCACAGTAAACAATTACTAAGCCAGTATGTGCAGTAGCTTGTTTAGATCCTCACCTGTTGACGTCGGTATTTTCTGGCGGTAACGTTGCTCACCACACACATTTAGAGAGGAATGTGTGCGTGTGTGGGAGTTCAGTGAGGACAAAGTTGTGTTAGCGTAGTCATCAGGGAAATATGCTGCCACCCAATGAAGCCCGTGGGGCTTAAATGCAGGTATGTTACCTTGAACAAATAATGAACACACACTTTTTTCCTGGTAAATTAATTTAGTATTAACCGTCATGCAGGAACCATGCAGTACAGATCATGGTGCTACAGACAATATAGTATTTTATTATATAAAAAAATAAAAAAATAAAACACATTTTTTTTTTTTAAATAAATTTTAAACACTTTTTTTTTTACTTTTTGTAATTTTTAAACACTTATTTTTTGTATTATTTTTGTATTATTTGTTATGTTTTGTTATTTATTAATATTATTGTATTTCTGTATTTTAATTTGTTAATAAATAATAAATATTATGTTTAATACACATTTAATATAAATACTACATATGGCTACATTTTTATATATTTTTTAAAATTTATTGAATCATGACATTTTCACCAAATATGACACATGATGTAAATCTATATTAAATTTGATGTGCGTTATTTCCCTACTGGCCCCCGGTAGTTTTGACTCCTCAGATCAGAAGGGTTTGGGTTTGATTCCTCTGCCAGACAACCAGGATCCTTTTTGTGTTTCTGTGTCTGCATGTTTTTCCCGTCTCAGTCTGGGTTTTCCTTAGGAACTCCAGTTTCCTCCCCCAGCCAAAGACACCCAGTCAGGTGATCTGGACTTATAACATATACATAATCACTCATATGTTTAAGTGTGTATGACTGTGATGAACTGGTGACCCTGGTGTCCAGGCTGTTTTTCTGCCTTTCAAACAATGAGCGCTACAAGCTACAAGCTACATGCGTTTGTTTCGCGACCGTATGCTAGGTCAAAAGTTAAATAAAAAAAGTTAAAAAGTTAAAATCAAAATTTAAATAGCGTTTCAGCTAGAAACTGCTGGGACCTGAGACCAAGGGGGTGTGACAATTGATAAAGTCTCAGGATCAGCGTAAAGAAAGATCGACTGATCGCACATTCGGGTTAAAAAATCGCCGGATGCGGATACACAGCCGATTGATCCTTCCAACTCCACCCTCCATTTCTACCCCGATTAAATACATTTTAAGTAAATAAATATGAAAAAAAAATAATAATAAAACCTTGCCTAAATTTCTGAATTTGAGCAAATTCTTGCAAGAAATTTTTATTATTTTATCCGATTGCTAAATAAGTTTAATGACCTTATTTGACTGAAGACCCGCTAAAGTTGACGAACACATGCTAACAAGAGTGCTATACATTTTAGATAGCAGAAAATAAAACAGAATAAGAGTTGGGGAACTTTAATACATAAAGATTTCTAGGATTATTAAATGAATTTGCAAAATAAAATAAAATAAAAAAAATACAAGTGTAAGAATTTTCATTCTTCCGTTGTGTTCCGTTGTGTTTTATTATTTATTTATTCATGACATTTTGGTAAGCGGATTTATGTTTGACTTGTGTGTCAGACAGTAAATGGATGCAGAAGCTTTTAACATTGATTGAATGCGCCTCCATAAGGGATTGGGTCTGTTCATGGGGTATTTTTGTAGAAAGGACATTTAAAAACCCCCTTGGCTACAGTTTTAAATAGGGAGAAATTGGCTGGTGTCTCACTGAAAGCTCTCCGCATGGTACCGCATGCCGGTCCACGCCCACTTTAAATGAAAATTTATTCAATTTGCCCTTTATATGGTCAAAAGTCAAAATTGGTGTCATTTTGGGATGCGCCATGTTTGTCTGATTTCTGAATCACCTGACTTGTTGTTGTGTGTGTCACTTTTCAGACACTCGGCTCAGCCTTTCACAGCAGCTGACTGGGTTTAATGACAACTGTGTTATTGTTATTGGACAATTTGTTTATCCGGCATCTTATTGTTGTCTTGTTGGCTTAAAAGCCTGCTTGTTCATCAACCCCCTGACGGACTGTTGACTCATCTCTTACCGAAGTGCTTGTGCAAGTTTATTTTCTCTGTGAAACTGTGAGCTAAGCCTCGGATTATGATCGGTTACACAACGGCTTGGTCAAAGGATCAAAACGGGGAAGCGGCGTGAATTTTTATGGGTTTTTTTAAATCAGGAAGCATGAACTGGAATTGTGACATACACATATACACATACACATACACTACCACCACCCATAAGTTGTTGTAATCCAGTACTGATTTTCGTCTTGAGCTCATGCCTGATCTTCTGATATGTTCTGCACACCTCGTCTGTCAAATCAGACGGATCATGCATTATAAATAACGGCCTGTCTATATGCGGACGGCTGGGTGAAGCCTTTCTCTCAGGCTGAGGATGCGAGTTGAGGGAACATCTGACAAGATCGACTCCCGGCTGCGGGTTTTAAAACGAAAAACCCCAAGGCTGTTAGTCTAAAAAAAAAAAAATAGTCTCCGGTCAATCAATGGTCCTCTGTTTCAAACACTTTTTGTGGTTCGGCTAAACAAATCCGCGCGGAGAATAGATCTTATCCGTCTCGATCGCCGGCTGCGTTTGCCCGTTTTGTTTTCGAGATCGCTATCTTGATCGGCACTTGGTGTAAGATCCTTGTCTTCCCCTGATTTTGTAGCTTCTCCCTGACATCAGATCTGCTTCGGGTTTGTTTTATTTGTGTCTGGGAAAGGCAATAAAAAAAGATCCTAGCATGAGAGATGAAAAGGCAAGCGGAGAAATCCAAAAAAGTAAAAATATGTCTAAGTCTATCTAATCACATAGGAGCTTCCAGTAATTACCTATTGAAGTTCAGCACAACAGTTTCACCTGGTTTGATCTAAGTGTGTGTGAGAGAGAGAGAGAGAGAGGGAGAGACGGAGAGAAGGCCAGACAGTCAGTGGAATAGTCTGGAAGGCTGTATGTGATAATTGTGGAGAAATCGATGGGTGGAAATCCTTGGGGCCGTAGCACTCCTTCACTGAGCAATAAGAACAATTTTCCAGTTGTGATTTGAACAAATGGAGAAGGAAAGAGGCACACAGGCCTTGTACTGTTCAGCTCTGGCTTCACACACAGGGGTATTGAACGACGGAAAATTATTCTCTGGTCTTGTATGGTGCAATAAGGAAAAAAAGCATGACTGTGTGGAAGAAAATGGCAGATAAAGTCCTTTCATAGAAAAGTTTTCGGAGTCACCGTCAGCCAGAATGATTCCATCAGATTTCATACAAAGACTGAAGAAAGGTACAGGCCCAAACTGTGGGTCCTCATATGCTTATACGTGGAAACAGTACATGAGAACAGCTAGCATGTCCGAGTACGCGGTGTTCGTTAAACGGTGCATGAAATGTGCCCTAATTACGTAGTACAACAGAGGACGCATTTTGAAGTATGCAAACACAGCACACTGTGGTCCGATGTGGTTCTCATCATTTAGCTGAAGCTGCGAAGAAGTTGAAGAAAAATAAAATTTTAAATATTAGGTCTATGTACAACCCCAAGTAATGCTATAAATAGCTTAGTGCTAAACGACAAACGATCTTTTTTGAGTGACAAGTAATAAAAAAAATAATAAATATGGGGTAAAACAATATTATATTGTTTATCATATAGTTATACAATTTTATATTGTAATAATAACAGTTTGTTAGTTATTATATTTATATTATAGCTATTAATAAAAAGTAATTTAGAAAAAAATAAAATAAAACAGTGACATCA
>JAOVVF010000047.1:7833436-7847470 GCA_028565595.1 Duopalatinus emarginatus
ATGACTAAGGCCTTGCAAACGTTAATACAGAAAATTGTGAAGGACCTACCAGTCTAATGCTTGGTAGGTCCCTCACAGGGCATGGATTTCATTCAAGTATGGAGTATTTTAACACATTTTTGGGAATGCCATTGGGAATGTTGCACTGTGGGGTAATGACTAAGGCCTTGCAAACGTTAATACAGAAAATTGTGAAGGACCTACCAGTCTAATGCTTGGTAGGTCCCTCACAGGGCATGGGTTTCATTCAAGTATGGAGTATTTTAACACATTTTTGGGAATGCTATTGGGAATGCCATTGGGAATGTTGCACTGTGGGGTAATGACTAAGGCCTTGCAAACGTTAATACAGAAAGTTGTGAAGGACCTACCAGTCTAATACTTGGTAGGTCCCTCACAGGGCATGGATTTCATTCAAGTATGGAGTATTTTAACAAATTTTTTGGAATGCTATTGGGAATGTTGCACTGTGGGGTAATGACTAAGGCCTTGCAAATGTTAATACAGAAAATTGTGAAGGACCTACCAGTCTAATGCTTGGTAGGTCCCTCACAGGGCATGGATTTCATTCAAGTATGGAGTATTTTAACACATTTTTGGGAATGCTATTGGGAATGTTGCACTGTGGGCTAATGACTAAGGCCTTGCAAACGTTAATACAGAAAATTGTGAAGGACCTACCAGTCTAATGCTTGGTAGGTCCCTCACAGGGCATGGGTTTCATTCAAGTATGGAGTATTTTAACACATTTTTGGAAATGCTATTGGGTATGCTATTGGGAATGTTGCATAGTGGGCTAATGACTAAGGCCTTGCAAATGTTAATACAGAACATTGTGAGGGACCTACCAGTCTAATACTTGGTAGGTCCCTTACAGGGCATGGACTTTACAAGCCTGAGGAAATATTATCATACTATTATCACGTGGAACATTGAGATCTGGTGACGTACAGAGGTGGGAATAGCAAACCCCCAAACTCAATGAATGTTCTTGTAACCGTAATTTTGCGTCTGTAGGCATGTCTGTAGGCGTGTCTGTAGGCATGTATGGTGGCGCGTGGTCCTGTTGAAAGAGGCCCAACCCATTAGAATGATCGCATGGACATGAACAAGTGTAACTAGTCAGAAAGGAAGATGTAGATATACCAGGGGTATCAGGGAATACAGAAAGTCTGTACCAGTTTTTCTGCCACTCCAGTGTTTGCTGTTGAACTAGCATTAAAGTTTGTTATGGTAAAAACCAGGTAGTGCATCTACGGTTTATACCCATGTCTCAGTTTTACAATAAAGAGGGAATTTCCAATCCAAGACCCCATTTTTAAGCACTACAACAAGCACAAGGTGACCTCATCTCTCTCGCCATGTACCTCAGCGCGGATGTTTTAATGCACCGTAGGCTACAGACCATGCATTTATAAAGCTTTATATCTTTTTGTGTCTATGATGAAAGTATTCTCGATCATGGGACCGAATCCTAATGTTCTATCGATTTGCTCAGGGTTGAAGCATTTAATCTGGCAAAGGCTATCGTAATCAATATGCAATAACCATAACAGGGCCCTCAGCCTCGCTTCGGCGGCATAAAGGCACAGTCGTGCAAATTCCCTGACATCCGACTTCCTACAAAAGTGACATTGCTCTTCGCAGTCGGGACCTTCCACGGTCTCTGCGTCCTTTATACCCTTTCAAACACTTCAAGCTTCTTTTTATTTGTCTGAGGGTTTTTTTTTTGTGTGTTTTTTTTTCTTTCCTGGAGATGACAAAGAAAGAGAGGAACGAGTGATTAAGACACCTCCTGGAATATCTTTAGCACCTTTTTAGAGTCAGGAAGAGAGCGGCGGTGAAGGCTGAGCTATTTCAACACGCCTGTCACACCTCTCTATGAAGCTGTAAATTGACTTTAGCACTTAATCTCTCACCTTAATTAAACAGACAGCGATCTAACACATGAGTCTCTTTGTTCTTGTTGTTGCTGGAGACAAAGGAATAGTTTTGGAGTTTTATTCGGTCTCGAAGGCGCGCAAACTTTTAGGTGCAAGGAGACTGGTCCACATTAGAGGTTATAGTACCCACTAGGATTTTTTAATTGCAGTTCTGAATTCATCTTCGCCCTCTTTTCCTTATTTATTTATTTATTTTTATAATAATAATAATAATAATAATTATTATTATTATTATTATTATTATATGAAAGTGAACCACCCTTTGACCACTGTGCATTCAACCCATCTATGCATTGTGTGTGTGTGTGTCCGGTGCCTTGCTTAAGAGCACTTGAGTCGTGTCTTGTCTGTACGGGGGATCAAACAAGCAACCCTCCAGTCTCAAGGCTGTTTCCTTAACCACAAACCTACGGCTATGTCTTATAATAAGAACAGTTATTAACCCCGGTCTGTCTTATACCTTATATTACATTTACAGCATTTGGCTGTCGTAATCCAGAGTGACTTACAAGTTTTACAGGTGTTACAGGTAGGGCAATGTAGTCTTAGGGGTCTTGCCCAAGGACTCTTATTGGTGTAGCACAGACTGGCTGCCCAGATCAGGAATCGAACCCTGGTCTTTGGCATAGAAGCCAATGATGTAACCACTGTACCAACCGTATTAGAATCTCTTCATAGTCTTGTTGACTATTCTCGATTTTTACTTTCTTATGCACTGATACTTGGTACTTGGTAGGTCCTCAATGGGGCATGGACTCCATACTTCCTGCATGACGGTCCACAATTCTATTATATTCCGAGCTGTAGGATTTCGAGGTGTTCCCCAGGGTGATTGATGACATCCCAGATGAGATCATCAATGCTGACCACTCACCAGCAAGACTAAAGGTGACCACAAGCAGGGCAACTAACCCCTAACTGCTCCCTGGGTGCCGTGGATACGGTTGCCCACCACTCCGGGCAAGTGTGTTTACACTGCTCTAGTGTGTGTGTGTTCATGTAATGGGGTTTGACTGTACAGATGGTCCTGCAGAGGTCAAATTCCTCTGTGTGTACAAGGTGTACAAGCACACTGGTCAACAAGTCATTTGGGGGCAGCCGTGGCTTTGGGGCAAGTGTGTTCACTGCCCCCTAGTGTTCACCAGTGTGAGTGTTTCACTGTACATATGGGTTAAATGCAGAGGTCATTTCTCTGTGTGCAGGCACACTAGGCAAATAGTTCACTTTCACTTTACTTTTGCAAAAGTCTTTCATAAAATCCTCCTAGTTCATAAAAACAATATGATCTCATGAATAACATAAAACTAACTCTGGTCTCTGTTTTATTCTGTCTCTGTGTCATAGCTATTCTCCTTCCCTTCTTTTCTTTCCCCCACTAATCTAATCTGGCAACCACACTCACATCCTCTCTCTAGCCCACACACATCAACAACAGCTGCTCCAAACTTATTCCTTTATCCAAAACCCAAACTGATCCTTCTCCAGGTTCACCGCCATGCTATCTCTGTCGGTCCAGGAAATCATTCATCTTTATAAGCCTTTGTCCAACCATCCATCCGTCTATCCGTTCGTCCGTCCGCCTGCCCGTCTGTCCGCCGGTCCCAGTTCTATCATTTCTATTTGCTTTATCGATTTTGCCGCCTCCGTGCTCTCATATCACAAAGTCCCTGTGTTTAAGAGAAGCATTTCATACTTTACAGCTGAGTAGGTTTAGGGTTTGTACAGCACAGACTGGCGCAGATGGGAAATGGTGTATAGTGCAAACGTGCCAAGTGTGTATTCGGGAGTGTGTCATTTGCTTCAGTGCAATGACATTTCAATTGACATTTGGAATTGTGGTTGTTTCACTGTCAAATACCTTGGTGTTATTCAACGTGCGGGAGAAAGTTCTGAAACGTATAAAAAGTTCGGACTGATTGAGGTTACAGGCTGAAGGGTGTGATTTTTTTTTTTTTTTTTTTTTTTTTTTTTTTTTTTTTTCCCTAATTTCTTTCAGGATGAAATGAAACTGATGTGTTCAGTAAAACTGTACTAAAAGAGCAGTTTATCCGCGGAGTTCCAAGGCCTGGGTTAAATTTAGCTGAACAGATTGTACAACCTGGATTCAGTGCTGATTCAATAATAGCTTTTAAAACCAAATGTACCAGCATCCTGAATCTCATTCGTCAATCTCAGACAGAACTGCATGTAATTGCAGAGGGTTTATTAGAGTGCTTGAATAAGCACGGTGTTGTTATTCTTCTTTCGTCGTCTTATTCTTCTTAAGCACAGTTTTGCGATTAATACAGCCGCTTAACCGCTTAATGTACAGTCTCTGTTCAAACACGATTATGTAGATAATCATGATGTGACCTGTGGGATGTTATTTTCGTACTGGTGAGATTTATTGTTTAAAAAAAAAATAAGCTAAAAATGTAAAAATTTCTCATAGGAATGAATGGGGGAGTTTTTTTTTTAAACTGCTGTGGCTCGGTCAATATTCATCATTCATGAAAATCAAAAGGCTCAAACCCGGGGCCACTGGAGCCTGTCATGTCAAATTATAGACAGGTTGCACTCATTCTTCTTGTTTTTTATCACTCTTTTATTTTCACTCCATTCATTTCTATTGGGGGCAGCTTGAGTGGGTGATGTCATCACTATAGCTTAGAGTGATTTATCCATTTTATTCAGTTTTTCTCTGTTCAATCCTTATACTTCCACCTAAAAACACAATTTTATATAGTAGACAAAATTGTCCTTTCTGAAATATCAAAAGATCTCCATGTTTGACATTTTAGTTTTATGAGTTATAAGAATTTGTTTGGCATCAGGCACAAAAAAAACTGCCTTTAAAAAGACTAATCAGAATTGTCTTTTTTTCTAATTTTCATGTGTTCAACCTCTCATATATCAACCATTTACTGCTCAATGTATGTAAATTCACAATAAAACGATAACCAAAGGGTCCTCTCTCAGATGCTCTCTTAGCTGAAGTGACAAATTACAGCTTTTTCGAGTTATAAGCATTTGTTCTGAGTGTGTAAATAGGCGCAAACTGCTTTTTTATTAACAGGTGCATATTAACAGGAGTGAGTAACAGTTAAGACTTTAAGGTGGCTCTCTGCCACACACACCTGCATACATGTCATACATTGACCCTAAACATGCCAACTCCAGGGTATTAGCCATAATCTTGCCCCCAACCGGGCACATGATTTCAAGCACTCTCGTAGTTCCTTTATGAAATGAACATTTAGTTATAAACATGTCCAGGTAATCCAAAACTTTAGGCCAGACTAAACGTGGGGTGACAGGGTCATGTAATCAACAACCATAATTACAGAGAGCAAGACTAAGAGCAAAACAAGATCAAGATCCTAATATGTAAGGCTTGCTTTGAAGAGACACAACTGTGCACGGATAGAAGTCCAGAGTGTCCAAATTCCAAAAAGTGTGGGTAATTGGGTCCAGGTGTGTGTGTGTGTGTGTGTGTGTGTGCAGTCAGTATATCAGTGAAGGTTAAGGTTTGTGCTCAGATATGGAGGCAGCAGCCATGTTTGTAGGCAGCTATGGATTGTGGAAATGGAGTCCGGTGATAGGACGTCACGTTAGGACCAGGACAGCAGGTCAGCCAGGTATGTTGTGATAATTAGCTATACATGATGATTAGCAAATTGTGACAAATGGTTTTGGTACAACAGTATTAAGTACATTTGCAAATGGATCTTCTCTAGATACACATCAGCCATAAAATCACATGAAAATCACAAAATCCCTGGCAGAAGAAGTGAACAGCATCTTATTATCTTATTACAATGGCACCTATCGAGATGTGGGGCACCAAGTGAACAGTCAGTTCTTAAAGCTTATGTGTTGGAAGCAGGAAAAATGGGCAAGTGTAAGGATCTGGATGACTCCTGCAAGGGCGAAATTGTGATGGCATCTCCAAAACAGAAGGTCTTGTGTGGTGTTCTCTGTAAACAGTAGTTAGTACCTACCAACAGTGGTCCCTGAAAGGACAACCAGTCAACAAGCGACTGGGATATGGGTGCCCAAGACTAAATGATGTGCCTGGGGAGTGAAGGCTAGTCTGTCTGGTCTGATCCCACAGAAGGATGGTTGTGTGGAGACCATTTATCGACATATCAAAGCAGTTTTTGTTTTTTTTGGTTAATGTTATGGCTTTATGCAGTAATCATGCATGCACAAAAATCTAAAATACTGGCCTAGATTTTGCAGGAATGATTCTATTCATAGTTTGAAAAAAAACAAAAAACATGCATACTTAGTTTGTGTTTATTGCAGCATTTTGTACAGAATGAGGACATTTCACCTTGTAACTACCGTTCTGGGTCAGTGTCAAAATACAGCCTTCTCCAACCTCAGGTCCCCGGCGAGAGTCACGCAGGACTGCTCAGGTCAACTTAATATAATGTAGACTTTTATAATTAGTTTCATAGCACTTAATAAGGTGAGTCACTCCAGGGAAAGTTCTGCCCGCCTCCAGCACAGGGCTTTGGTAACATTGTCAAAGTGACCGATGGGTTTCATTTTCAAAGCCGATGTGCCTTCTTTTTTTTTAAATGTAAAATTTTCATCCAAGGATGTCTTTATATATTGTCTTTATTAAAAGCCTTTCACAACACACACACACACACACACACAGGTCAGAAATGTTTGGCATCGTGTGCTGCACTATTGTGTGCTGACAAATTACAGTGTAACGTGGGTGCAGTGAACTGGGGCATTGCAAAGGCAATTAGTTGCACCTGCATCAATTTCGAATGACTGATATTAAAGCTACAGCCAATCAAAAAAATCTGTCATTTCTGAAAATTTTGTTTGCATAGCGTGTGGGTTTGTTTATACTCATTGGTAGTGTAAAAAAAAATAATTTATTTATTTTTTATTTTTTTCCATGTAGTAAAACACACACAAGTAAACACTAGGGGGCAGTAAACACACTTGCCCAGAGCAGAGGGGGGCAGCCCCAAACCACGGCACCCGCGGAGCAGTTGGGGGAGTTAGCTACCTTGCTCAAGGGCACCTCAGTCGTGTCTTGACCTGTCGAACCTTGGACCTTCCCTAACCACTAGGCCACGGCTGCGCCAATAACTATAAATGGTTTGTTTAGCAGGTGTCCCATGGGACCCCTGGTACACCTACAAACATCTCTGACAGGTGAACACTGTGTGCCTCCATTCTGACAAGTTACACCAGTTCACGTCCTGCATTCATTCTGATAGGTTCGACCTCTTCAAACAGGTCAGTGTGCCGCTACACACTTCTAGAGACACCAAATTATAGTACGTTCATTGCCTGTAAAAAAAATATTTAATAGAATCCATGCGTCATAGGGGAACTACCAAGTATTAGACCTGTGTACCACCACAAGTTGTGTAGCATCTCGGATGTTGGTTTGAAACTCAAACTCAAGTGTTCCTCTAACCATAATTCCGTGTCCCCAGAAATTATCCTATTGGTTGAAGTACTCGTAGGAAAGGAGACACAGTAGAAGTCCAAGACGTCCTATCAATCACAGCAAACCTAGCCAGTCATAGGCATCTGAGAACTCATGCATACGGGAGTGGTAGACGGCGCTTTCGTCTGAGTGTGTTACACCACCCCCGACCTTGCATCAATGATGAATGTAATGAATTCTGATGGAGTTTGACATGTTTCAGTCATATTAAATATTAAAAAATAGTGGCAGGAGCTTGGAAAGATGTGGTCCAGTGGCAACACGTAATAGGGCTTGCTGTCTCTGGTTAGCATGCTGTCATGTGATGGGGAGAAATGCCTGATGGGTAGGAAATGATGATGACTAAATTAGGGAGAAAAGAAAAACAAGTCAGTTCTATCTACATTCATTATTATTATTTTGTTTTTTAAACATACTGTTTTTGCGTCAAAACTAGATTTAATTCATTATACCAAATGTAATTTAATTCAATTTCTAATTACTTGTTAGCAATTGTCCAGAGTGAACGTAATCAATTTACACAGTATTAAAATGAGCCAACTGGATTATGAAATCCCATGTGGGATTGACTATAGAATGAAAATGAACCTAAATACACTTCCGGAAAGAAAAACCTGGTGGTGGCTCCATAACGGCATTTAGCTGGAATTCCATGAGACTCCTGTTACGTCTACAAACGTCTCCGACAGGTGAACGTTACGTGTGTGTTCTTTCTGACACTCGTCCATGTCCTGCATCCAGTCTGTTGGGTTTGGGTACTCTTCCAACAGTATTAATGCACTACCATGCACATGTAGAGACGCCAAACCCGGAGGAACACTCAACATCGTTCCTACCTGAATCACCATATCTCAGCCTTATTGAACACATCTGGGATACCATACAATGCCATGAGCTCTGGAACACCAGAATCCTAGACTTTGGAATACAACAGAATTGTGGACCTACTGAATATTTCCTTATTTTGTCAGTGCTACGATCCCATGTATTAGACTGGTGTATTTGTGTAATAGTATAGTCGGAAATGTTGGCGTATTGAAATGCCAGCGGACTGGGTTCCGCCTCGACTCGGGTGATTTTCCATTCGATTTTATTTACGGCTTTTAAAATTGCACTATTAAGTAACGCTCGGTATATAAAACCCCAAACTGTGTCACAGTAAGCCGATGCAATCACATGGGGCCGATGTGGACTTTACATTCACTTGCATTCAACTAACACTGGCGAATGTTTGTCGGTTTGAGGAATTTTACACACGTCCATTAAAACCACATCTGGTAAACATAAATACAGGGTTGGCCTGCTTTCTCAATTCGAACCGTATTTATCTAAAAAATGCTGCCTATAGCTGGGCCTCCCGTCCCGGCCTCCTTACTAACCCGGTCTTAAAGTGACCATGAAACTATCATGCGCTAGCTACTGCTAGGGTTGCGCTAACTGGCACGGCTTGCCGATCCCTTAGCCATTTTCCAACCCCACAATCAGCACTTCTGAGGCTGAAAGAAAAGACTGACACATAAATGACTTACGGTAAAAGAAAACGTCTCTGTGGAGGAAGTGGGAAGGAAATGCAGCGCATGGAGAGAAAATGTTCAATTATCCCCAAACACTTGGTTTTGGCACTTGATTTGTGACTTGATGCTGGAAGATGGGCCCTGGCAGAAGCCTGAGAAGAAACAAGAGAACTTGTGTGAGGGTGTGTGCCTTTTTATTTTCTGATTATTTTTTATTTTTTTTTGCTACAGAGAGGCCGAGAGAATGCGGGCGAGCGAGAGAGAGAGAGAGAGAGGAGTGAATTTAGTGCTGCAGGGATTTGGTCAGGAAGAAATTGCCCCAGACGTCTATGCATATTTAGAGCTTTGCAATCCAGCACTTGGCCCTTCAAGCCTCGACTGTGGTTTGTGTGTGTGTGTGTGTGTGTGTGTGTGTGTGTGTGTGTGTGTGTGTGTGTGTGCGCGCACGCTAAAGCATTCAGTCTGTTCGGAGTAAATTGGGTCGTTAAATTCTTCGCCCTTTGACCTCTGCGAGATGTATTTAAGGCACAAGTTCACAGGTGGGGCTCATTTCGGCTTTCACACATCTATAAAGACTTGTAGGCTTAACAGATCAGGAGATTTGTAGCTTTATAGTCCTTAAAGGCAGGTGGATGTGATCGTAATGTATTCGAGATAAATTCCTTTTTGGCTGCACAGAAACCGCAGCAATGTCTCGATGCTTGCTTTTAATATATGTAACTATATTTACCTTAGGTCCACTGTGTCTTTGTTGTACCAAACACACACACACACACACACACACACACACGTAAACAGTCAGAACATACCTGTGTGTGTGTGTGTTTGTGTTTGTGTGTGTGTGTGAGGTCCTTGCCCCAGGGTGAGTTCTTCACTGCCGCATTAACATTTTAGAGGAAGGTCACACACACACACACACACACACACACATCTGGTGCGAAGCAAGCAGACGGAGCGCAATCACACGAGAGGACGTGTCATAGTTCTGAATCACACAAATCAAACATCGAAATCCACTCTTCCTCCTCAGCACCAGTATTACACCTCTGTACTCGCCAGCTGTGGCTTTCATCGCCGCATTAACAATGAATATTATAGTGTGTGTGTGTGTGTGTGTGTGTGTGTTACTCTTTCACTTTCACACACAAACCTGCTTCTCTCATCATATCCTTCTGTTTTACTTCAGTCTGATTGAATGTGAGATTCTGATGTCCACTGAGCAAAAAAAAGAAAATCGTACAAATCTCGACAAGCAATCAGCAAACACTGAAACACTAAAAACACTGGTACACCAGTCTAATACTCGATAGGTCCCCTACGGGACATGGACTCCATGAGCTTGCGGAAATATTCAGCACGCAGTAAACACCAGACTTCCTCCAGAACGGTCCACAATACCGTCACGATTCCGAGGTGTAGGATTTCTGTGTTCCGCGGCACGTCGCATATCATCCCAGACGTGCTCGATACGGTTCGGATCCGGTGACTTGGGTGTGAATGGCAAAACCCTAAAGTCACATGAGTGTTCCTCGAACCGTAATCTGGCGTCTTTTGACTCGTCCTGTTGGAAGAGGCCAAATGCAGGACATGAACGGGTGTAAACTTGTTAGAAAGGAAAGAAAACACACAGGAGATGTTTATAGATGTACCAGGGGACCCGTGGAACGCCAGTTAAATATTAAGTGAAAGTGAAGTAAAGTGAAAGTGAACTATTCGCCTACTGTGTTTGCACACAGACGAATGTGACCTCCGCTTTTAACCCATCCGTGCAGTGAAACACACACACCAGTGAACACTAGGGGGCAGTGAACACACTTGCCCGGAGCGGGGGGCAGCCCCAAATCACGCGTCCGGGGAGCAATTGGGGGAGTTAGGTGCCTTGCTCAAGGGCACCTCAGTCGTATCTTGCCCTGGGTGGGGATTAAAGGGCTACCAGAAATCTGTCCCTGGTTCTTTACTGGCAGTTTGTACCAGTTTTACCGCCACTTCATTCAGTGTTCAGTTTTTTTTTCTTCCTGTATTTAAAAGAAAATAATTTAAAAAATCCACAATCTCATTTTTAATGCCAAGGTGAAAGAAATCAGTTTTAAGTATTCTTACATTTCTGAAAATCCGTCTAGCCGGGTGTCATTCACACAGCTGACTGTACTCCATTAAATAACGATAATGTGAGTTTCTTTCAATGCACTATAAAGCACCTCAATAGAGCTTATGACTGGAATATTTTTCTTATTTTCCACAAGTGTATCTCTAATTCAGCCGACATTAACATGACCCGTCTCTGGGTTAAGTTTAAATAGGGCCGGCTTTAACGTTTGACCGTCTTCTGCGCTGTTACGCTGTTACGCTATTATGCTATTCTGAATGATGCCCACATTCAAGTGTAAATATCTCACATCAAGTAAGAACCTTCAATAGTTCCAGACCTTCAACCTTTTACTGAACCAAAAAAAAACCTCAGTTTGTTTAAAACCAGATCCGTCATCACCACAAGAACAGCTCGGCTAGTCAGGTAGTTTTGCTAATTTGCTAAAAAAAACACACACACGCACATTTCGTTCACAATCACTCATCATATCATAATAAAAGGCCTGTATTTTCTACTCCTCGGGACAAAAATAACAGCAAATATAAGTGCCACAGACACACCCTAAGACCTCACTGACAGGACAAGTTAGCTAATTGCGCTACGCATTTGTATCTGTCAGCTAGTTGGATTGGCTTTGCTAATTTGATAAAGTGACGTTGGGTTCAAGTTTAGTGCTAAACGTGGGAGGTTTCTACGTGTCCTAGCAACACTAAACGGCAGTAAAGATAATTACAGATGGGGAAAAAAAAAAACCTCAACAGAGGTGCGTTTACGCAGCGCTAGCTTCTTTAGCACATTTAGCGCTTTATTACTGAAGAGTGTCTACAAAGTATATCTGGTTATTTTTTGTGGGAAATCAATAGTCAGAAATATACACCAGGATATTGCTTGTTAATGGCCTGGCAGTTCTAACGTGACCCTGTTCTAAAGTGTGTGTGTGTGTGTGTGTTGGCAGAACGTTCCCTGAGTAATGTTTCAGCCATGATGGAATGCAGCAGTCACGTTAGCGCTGCACTGCTAAAACTCCGCTCTCCTGTGAGGATGATATTCCATAGCTGAGGACCCCGAGACCTAACACGTGCAGGTGTCTGTGTTTGAGACGCCTCTGAGCGTCCGCATAGCTCCATGACTGGTTTACAGCGAATAAATAACGGCCGAAATGTAGCGCTGTGCCGTATGGAGTTAGCATATCCTAGCGTATGTTGGAATTCATTGGACAGGCATGTGGTCACGCAATTTCTGGTGGATTTGTTGTATGGTTTTACATAGAGCTTGTAAGGTTACCACCTTGTACGTACGATACTAGATGGAGTGATCTCCCCGGACTGCTCCTCGGGCGCCGTGGTTTGGCAGTTTTATTAGGAAGTTCGGGACGTAGCGCATGGGTCAGTCATGATACAGCGCCCCTGAAGAAGAGAGGGTTAAGGGACTTGTTTGCTCTTAGACCTAACAATGGTAGCTTGGCCGTGCCGAGGCTCGAACCCCCAACCTTCTGATCCTGGGTTGAGACACCACGGCTGTTGTTCCTGGAGCAACTTCCATGATGATAGCACGTAGACGCAACTTCTTCCGCGTGGAACGTGATGCGCCATACACCGGTTCTTTTTCATGGTCGCACTTGAAATTACATCACAGAGAGATGCTTAATCTGATTGGACAAAACCTGTGTCTGCCCTGGATTGAGTTAAAAACTGTAGTCACAGGAACACCAGCAACGTTAACGTACTGATAACATTAGATCACAGTACCCACGTACCCACGTACCCACGAAAACACCCATGTACCCACTCACCCATGAAAACAAACCCATGAACCCACCCACACGAAACCAACCACGTGCCCAACCCACCCATGTATCCACCTTCCACCCCCCACCCCCCTCTCTTTTTGTCTACCACCCTTTATGAAGGAAACTTCATGCAGAGGGATCCTGGCCACTTGGCTGTGGAATCGAACCCATGCCCGTCTTGCTTACAGCAAGCAGCAGCACTACCTTATGTGCCTAGACATGAAAAACATGTAACAAAAAAACATGAACAAACAAATGTATTACAGAAATATATACATACACACATATATATATATATATATACACACACACAAACACACGCAAAGATTAAGTCAATAATTATCCGCACATCCACTTATACTAAGATTTCTGTTATCCGCTGTGTCTTATTAATGCTTTCCGTACTAGCTCGCGGTCTCCCCAGTCAATGCTGTGCAGGTTTTAATGTGTCACGTCAGTTTATTTGTGACTACGGTACAGAGATACATGACTGCCCGACTTGTGATTTGTACGGAGAGAAGAGGAGTGAAAGAAAGGTTTAACAAACAAGACCAAAACTCTAACAAAACCCAGAGGACTGCTATCCATGGGTGGTGTTGTGTTACGTACACATCTGCACACCACTGCTCATAGTGTCGACAGTCTCTGAAAACAACGGTTTGACGCGTTAAAGCAGCTTCCCAATAGTTCTAATCTTGTCCCATCCGACTATCACCTGTTTGGTCTGATAGAAAGCTGATTCGTGGCTTGGAACTCAGACTACGTTTTTAATGATGGAGCTGTTTCATTTAGTTGTTTGTTCGTATTTGTTGTCGTAGCTGTTGCTACGTTGTGTTTGTCTTGGTTGACGCTTCAGTGTAAAATGCCATACTCACATGACGGCACTCGGCACTCTGCTAACGGTGCCGGTGGGCCTTCGTACAGCATTTTATGTTGGGTGTTGTCTGTAGTACTGTTGGTATAGCTAGCGTGCTGTTATTAAGTTGTAAATATAGTTTTTCATTGGTTGTCATGCGCCTTGTTGTGCAATAATAACAGTTATAATAGACTTGGCTGTTGGGTGTGAATACGTGCACATGGCATGGAGAACGTTTGGAATCCTGCGTATAGTAAAATTTACATGGATCTAAAAATCTGTTGTAATATTCAGATTAATTGTGGAACTGCAAAATGCAGAACAAAACCAACTCAATCATACTCTTCTTAATAGAAATGAAACTATTGAAATGAAACTT
>JAOVVF010000047.1:7876896-7890131 GCA_028565595.1 Duopalatinus emarginatus
GATTGAACACTTACGTTATGACACGTGTGCAGAATATTGTTAAACTATCGGTTTGGGAATGTAATAGGATACACGGGATTACATGGATATTAGTCTTCTATTTAATGGATTGCTCAAAGGATGACCACCTCATTCAATCGGAAAGACAATGTCATTGGAATGACCCCTATCCGACTACTCTACTCCGCGTGAACTGTGTATATGAGCTATCAGTCGGATTATTGATTTATTATTATTATTATTTTTATTATTATTATTATTAATAATAATAGGGCTGCCGTGGCCTAGTGGTTAGGGAACCGGTCTCATGACTGGAAGGTCGCGGGTTCGATCCCCACCCAGGGCAAAACACGACTGAGGTGCCCTTAAGCAAGGCACCTAACTCCCCTAACTGCTCCCTGGGCCCCATGGTTTGGGGCTGCCCCCCACTCCGGGCAAGTGTGTTCACTGCCCCCTAGTGTTCACTGGTGTGTGTGTTTTACTGCACAGATGGGTTAAATGCAGAGGTGACATTCCTTTTGTGTGCAAACACAGTAAGGCAAAGTTCACGTTCACTTTCATAAATTCATTCACTTTCATTCATTTCATTCATTCATTATTATTATTATTATAAGTACATCCTACCAGTTTAAATGGTCATAATTCTGCAGCACATGTTCTCACCTACATCGAAGCTCCAGAGGGTCGTTTGACTAATTTTAGCATTTCCATTGCTTAGCGTTGAGTTTTCCCCCTCTTGATGAAACACGGACTTCGGAAAATTGGTTGTTGATTTGTGTTCGCCAGGCCAAAAGTGTTCATGCCTGGAGGCAACACGAGAGGTACCACCGAGAGTTACTTTCTCACTTAGAGAGAAGGAGAGGGTAAACGCCATGTAGTTTGTGAGTACCTGCCTTAATTCTGTCGAAGTGTTTTCTCAAGACCATTAGGCACTACAGTGGAGAGGAAGCATTTCTAAGCACCAAATCACACTTTTTTGACACAACAGGATGAACATTTCCTATGGTTAATATGCACAGTCCTCGGTTTGACTGTGCCAATGTCCTCCATTAACTGTGACTCAGCTCTTCCCGTCCTTCCCGCTTTTCACCCTCTTTAACACCCACAGCCTAAAAATCATCTTTGACTGCATTACTTGCGCATTACTACAAGATGTTAGCAGTACCATGTTCTAAAAGCAGTTTGAAACATAGGAAATCGATTACTGTGACAGAAATGTCAGCGGAAATATCGTTCCCATATGGACACCCTGGCATGTCCAACCCCAGATGCACACATGGCTGGGGAACATATCTGAGATACTTTGTGGCCGGTCCTCTGACCACGAGAAAGCCAGAAACGAAAACAGCCCTGAGCTCGGCAACACGCCGATCCGCCGGCAACGCAAAGAGCCCACGCGTGTCAAGGATGCACGTGTGCGTGCATGTGTCCCAGTCCACGTCTTCGCGTTGAGCTATGACACGGCAACCTAACAAGCCGGATAATGAGCGAGAGGGAAAAAAAAAAAAACGTGCACGGACCGAGAGAGAGAGAGAGAGAGAGAGTAATGCGAAAGCAGCGATTCTCTTTGCGGCGTGTCATCACATCTGCTGCTTCTTTTCTTCCAAGCCGGCTTTATTTACTGCCCATTCACAGAGCAGGCGAGAAAAGGAGGGGATGAAAGAAAGAACGCGGGCATCAAAGAAAGAGAGAGGCGCGAGAGAATCGCTCAAGACATCAGAGGAAGTGTGTGAATGCAGGAAGCTGTTTTCTATGAAGCCGGATGTTCAGAGACGGGCTCCAGTGCGCTCGAATGGCAAAGCAGCCGCGTCTCGTCTTTTGTGCATTTGAAGAATCGTTCCTGACAAATTGTCACCCTGCTTGTCGAAATATACCGCGGTGTCGCTTCCAATTAAGCAGATCACGCAAAAGCAGCATGTGTGATGATGTCACGGTTTATTAGGCCTGCCTAAATGAGAGCCGTGTCTGTGATCGTGCCTTGAAAATAGGTAGCATTTCTCTAGAGAAGCCAGACGCTAATTCATGCTAGTCAGCGTAAAAGTATTTATACCGATGTAGCCATTACCTACTGGCTGTGAAAAAGCTTGAGAGCCGTGGTTTGTAAGTCGGAGGCGGAGCGTATCATACGGCTTGACTTGCTTCCACAGGACGACACGCCACACCAGAAATCGAATTCAAATAACGCTCAGAAGCGGCTTAGCGAACCGGCTCAATTGTGGAGGATTTCTCGCCGCTAGTTTACCCGCACGCAGTCATGGAGCAGAGGTTTCCAACTAGTGGGTCGTAAATTGGCATCAGGCCGCCGGTCGTTTGGAACCAACCCACAGCAGTCTTTTTCCTCTCCCTTGCAGCAGGTCTAATGGCAGCACCGAGGACATTACGCTTCCCACAGGGAAGACAGAAAAGACTATCGTTTAACGCGCGGCAGTAAAGTATCGAGAAATGAGCTCTCTGCGCTTCGATATCGCCAAACGCTTGTTGCCGTATATTAATTGTGCGGCGCTGCGTATCGAGCATCACAGCCAGAGCTGTTGTTGCAATAAGGTCATGCGAGATTCGGAAGGGTATCGAATTCAATCATCTTTTTAACACACAGAGGGATGATTTGAAAAGGGAGATAACGCAATAAAGCACAAACAAACTTCAGGGTATGTGAGGCCTGAAGAGCATGAAATGATCAACACATTTTTTTGTTATTTATGTAATATATATATCGGATTCTTTGTGCACCCTCCATGCAAAACAGTCTAAATCACGTGTTTTGATTGCATTGGTGCTAATTAAAAGACGTTTATATGGAAATTAAATGTATTTGAATCTTTTGGTTTTCTACGGTGTTTTGTAGATCAGCATTTATTTATTGATTGATTGATTTGTCTAATTCAATATCTTATTAATTAGCTATTTTTTTCAAATTTATTTATTTATTTATTTATCTACTTATTTATTTGTGTAATTTAATGTCTGGTTAATTACCATGATTTTAATTTATTATTATTATTATTATTATTATTATTATTATTTAAATTTGTTTCTTTATTTGCTTGTTTAATTCAATGTCTTGTTAATTACCACGATTTTAGATTTTATTATTATTATTATTATTATTATTAGTAGTAGTAGTAGTAGTAGTATTAGTATTATTATTAACGTTTTTATTCATTTACTTTTTTATTCATTTATTTATTTAGGTAACTGGGCAACTAGCAATGTAACCAACCATAAAGTAGATTATTCAGAATAAACACATGTTCTAAACAGATACCCTTGATAAGATAAACGCTTGACCACTAGAAAAAACTGGTACAGCAGTCTAATGCTTGGTAGGTCCCCCAAAAGGCATGGACTCCACAAGCTTGCAGAGATGTTCTGTAGACAATCAACACCATACTTCCTGCAGAACAATCCACAATGCTGAGATTTACATTTACATTCTTATATCCAGAGCAACTTACAAGTTTTACTGGTCTTACAGGAAGACCAATGTAGCGTTAGGAGTCTTGCCCAAGGACCCTTATTGATGTAGCACAGACTGGCTGCCCAGACCAGGAATCAGATCGAACCGTGGTCTCTCACATGAGCGCCAATGATGTTACCACTGTACCGCACCAACCACCAAGATCTGGTGACTTTTCACCAGAATGAGAATTGCCATGTTATCTTTAGACTTGTACGGTGGTGCATTGTCCTGTTGGAGGAGAGCAAATCTATTCGAATGAACGTGTGGAACTCATCAGAAAGAAGGCAAACAGTGTCCACCTGTCAGAGACGTTTGTAGACGCACCAGTAGTCCTATGGAATGCCAACTAAACAAACCCCATAACGTTATCGAGCCATCTGCAACCTGTACCAGTTTGTCCGGAAATTCAGTGTATATTGTACTTTATTTATTTATTTATTTATTTTTAATTTTTTTTAGGACCCATACCCGAAAGTTTCACGTCTCATCATATTGAGATTCAAAACGAAGTCGGACCTGAACCTCGTGGGCGCTGGCAAAAGGTCACATGACACCGTGAGGACAAAGAAAGGCCACGTTCATCAAGGTAAACGTGTTCACAGTGTTGAGTTAAAATAATCCACATATGATTCACGTATAATTCCGGAATCAGGACCTGATTGCTCACACGCACTGTAGGTCAAATCCAAACACATTATAAACCAATAAACCCTCGTCTACATCAGATCGAGCGGCGGTGATAAAGCATTATATCTGTATACGTCATGTCTTGTGTGGCACGATTGACACCGGAGTGTAACGATGATTAATTAGGCTGTGAATTTCCAGAAACTGTAGTTATTAAGGGGAAGCAGGAAACACTTAGAATACAATATAAACGTATTAAAACGCTGAATAAATCATGTTATCATGTCTTAATGTTGTAAATTACAGCAGCTTTCACAGCATATACGCACATTTATTATGTATGAATAATTTAGTAGGATGTAATCTGGTATTGTGTAATGTGGCTTTATGGTGGGTTTATACTATAAAATTATGAACAACATTAATAATCGAGGCTTTTTTTTTTCTTTTCTGCTTTTTTTTTGCTCAGTTCTGGGTAGTAAAATCTGTATTTTATAGTACTAAACACCTTTTCTCTCAACGACACCCCCCCACCACCACCACCACACACACACACACGCACACACCCTTTCTTCAATCTCATAATACAGCCCCAAATCTAATTTCTCCATATGAAGTGACCCATAAAATGGTGTGAGCCCCAGCCTCCGCTGGCTCTATGTAAAAGCCGTAGATTGCCTCATCCAGGGTCCAGTATTAACCCTTTTTCTATGTGCTTTAAAAGTACTCTCACACACTCGCACTTACTTTCTGCAATGAATGTGATGCCCCTTATGTGACCTGCTGGAGAAATACAAAAAGGGATGAAGGCAAAGTATTACCAAATCATAAAGAACGGGGCAGATGCTAACAGTAATACTATAAAGTCGGGAGCTGACCGAGGCGAGAGCGAGAGCGAGATGAACAATACCTTCGAAAGCTAAGTGAGAGTAGGTGAAAAGGGACAGAGAACCGGAGCGGATACCTCAAAGAAGAACGAAACGAATCACACCAGCCGACTCGTATGTACTGTAGTTAACACGCAAATCTGGCTACCTTAAATATATTTCAATTTCGTTTAACGTTTCTAATAAACATCGATTATGAAAGAAAGAAAGTGAACTATTTGCCTACTGTGTTTGCACACAGAGGAATGTGACCTCCGCATTTAACCCAACCGTGCGGTGAAACACACGCACACACCAGTGAACACTAGGGGGCAGTGAACACACCTGCCCAGAGCGGGGGGGCAGCCCCAAACCACGGCGCCTGGGGAGCAGTTAGGGGAGTTAGGTGCCTTGCTTGAGGCCACCTCAGTCGTGTCTTGCCCTGGGCGGGGATCGAACTCACAACCTTCCGGTCAAGAGACCGGTTCCCTAACCACTAGGCCACGGCTGCCCCCGATTGATTGATCTATTGATAGATCGATTGAACTACTCTTGTCTTACCGGTTATGTAACTGTGTCATCATGTGATTCAGAACAACCCAAGATTGCCATTAGTATTTCCAACGTATACACACACTGAACTCAGGAACGTCCGTTCACCCGCTCGTTAGTGCAATTACCCATTCAGCCAATCACACGGCAGCAACTGTATACATACAGTCCTAGAGATACGAGTCAAAAGCTTCAGCTCATGTTCACATCAGACATCAGAACCAGGGGGATGTGTGTGATCTCGGTGAATTTAACCATGGCATGTTTACAGGCGCTAGGCGGCTGGTATAAGTATTTCAGATCTCCTGGAGTCTTTACACACGGAATAGTGCGGGAAAAAAAAAACATCCAGGGAAGAGTTTGTTGATGAGAGGAGTTGATACACATGATGCGGCAACTTTAGTGTTTAGTGCATGTCTGAATCCCAGGTGATCCCAGGAGTCTGGAGAGCCGATTAGGCCGTGGTCTAATGGAGGGAAGGAGGGGCGGGGTTATACCGTCTGTCTGCTGTCAATCATATTGTCATGTGTCAGACAGTAATAGGTGGCTGTGAACTCCAATTGCATTACACCACCCAGACGTTGCACGAGCACGTTTGTAAGCTGCCGTATGATCAAGGAGAAAGGTCTCTATCATGAGGGTGGGAATTGGAAATAAATCCAGCAGGAAAAACGGATTCTCTTTGGAAAAGTATCTCCGGAATGAACAGTGAACACGCTCAACCTTGAGACAAACGGCCTGCTGCCGAAGTGCCGAAGACGTTCCGTTCCGTAACGGAAGGTTCCGTTATTCTTAACGAAGAATGGAAACGTAAGGCTGCGAGATCCGAGAGCTTCCGAAAGTCAGGTGTGCATTTGTAGACGACACACAGGTACAGAGACATGAAGCAGCTGCTCCAACGACAAAGAACAGCCATGAGAATGATCAAATGAAAAGAATATAAAGTAGAGTTGATACAGGCTCAAGGAAACTGCCTGTTTCTGAAATACTCAAATCTGCATTCATGTGTGATTGTGCTGCTTCAGACCGAGCTCCATAATGTAGATATTTTTGGCACAAATGATTAAATCTCTTGTTATAAGTAGATTAATTCTACTAATATTAAATAGATGGGTTATAGGTGACTGCTGGGAAAACAGAACCTTAAACGATCCTTTTGCTTTGATTGAAATTAATGCAGAATGGAAGGAGGAGAGACGAAGGTGGGGGTGGGGGGTGGTGGTGGTTTGTACTGTTGCGGTATTAACAATCCACTGGTGTGCTAGAAAAACTGGTACACCAGTCTGATGCTCGGTCTGATGACCCCCACGGGAGCGCAGAAGTGACGAAATATGAGTTTATTATTATTTATTTATTTATTTATTTCAATGTCTTGTTAATTACCACCCTTTAAATGTACTTATTTAATTAACTTAAATTTTATTTTTTATTTTAATTTTTTTAAGTAACTCTGGCAACTAGAAATGTAACCAACCATTCAACATAAACACGTGTTCTAAACAGATAGAAGTACCCTTGACTGCTAGAAAAACTAGTGCACCAGTCTGATGCTCGGTCTGATGACCCCCACAAGAGCGTAGGAGGGCCGAAATATGATGAGTTAATTAATTTATTTGTTTAGTTCAATGTCTTGTTAATTACCACTTTTTAAAATGTCATTATTTAATAATAATAATAATAATAATAATAATAATAATAATAATAATAATTTTTATATAATATAAATATATTTTTATATAAATTATTATATAATTTAATATTTTTATTTATTTATTTTTTTAACTAACTGGGGCAACTAGGGATGAATAAACACGTGTTCTAAACAGATACAAACACCCTTGACTGCTAGAAAAACTGGTACACCAATCTGATGCTTGGTCTGATGACCCCCACAGGAGCATAGGAGGGCCGAAATATGATGAAATGTAATTATTTAATTATTATTATTATTTATTTTTTATATACATTATTATATAAGTTTATATTTTTATTTATATACATATATTTTTTTAACTAACTGGGGCAACTGGGGATGAATAAACACGTGTTCTAAACAGATATAAATACCCTTAACTGCTAGAAAAACTGGTACACCAATCTGATGCTCGATAGGTCCCCTACAAGGCACGGACTCCACAAGCTTGCAGAAAATATCAGAAATGGACCCCATACCCGCTGCAGAACGGTCCACACTTCTGAGATCTGGTGACCCCCTGGTCCTCTGAAATGTCAGCGAAACAAATCGTCCACACTGCCAGACGCAAATGTTCATTTCCTGCATAATGGGACACACGTCTAGACTCTAGAGACACCATATTATTTTCAGAGTAAGATTCATCTGAGTTTGGGATTTTACCAGTCGCACCTAAGTCTGAAGATCTCAACGCCTGCCATGATTTCAGGCCATGTACCATGGAGCACAGAAATCCTACACTTGCCAGTTGTTCTGGCACTTCAGTGTAGAAATTAATTCCCGTCTGTGACTCTGCGTTTAGAAATTTACATACAAACTAGAGTGTACAAAGCCATGATATTGCTTTCAGCTTCCTTGATCTGCCTTGTGCTAGTACCGCTTCGTGACCAAGTTCTCTTTACAGTAGAGATGAAACGGAAAAGCTTGAAAACGCAATAAAAAAAGAAATCTCACCCAAACTGGACAGCTTGACATTTCAACTCGCTGGACTTTCTTTTCAAACTTCAGTGCAGACAAACAGATTGATGCTGGGCTTTTTATTGTCTTTTTTTCCGCACAGGATCGCGTGTCGCGGTTCTCTCCCGAAGCTAACGTTGGTTTAGCACGGGTGAGCGTGGGCGTTTGTCGAGTCGATGGCTTTACAGATGTGAAGAACTTTAATAACAGAATATGATGTTGAAGCAATAAACCCCTTTCCAGCATATAAACACCAAAGCTCTTAATACCACAGGCATTACCTATTTATTTTATTTTTTTATTTTTTTATTTTTTTGTTCCCTGACCGTTTTCAATAAAGTAACCTTTTCCATGGCTAGGTACATAATTTCGTCCACTTAGTCATCCTTTAGCGGCACTGAAAGCGCAATAAGAGGAACTGAACCCTGACTTCCTGTCTTTCCCATCCTCATCACTCTTCACCTCCATTCAGTGCAATTATAAATCACAGCACTAGCCTGTAATCATCATTCGACTGCTTTAGTTAAGGAGACTGGTTAGGCACAGGTGTGATTTTTTTTTTTTTTTTTTTTTTTTTTTTTTCTTTCAAATGGCATTCTAAAGCCCTCATAGCAGATGTTTTGGAAGCAAAAATATGATTACGGGGTGCATGCGTAGATGCATTGACCTCCATCAGGAAGGTCAGCTTCACTGCGGATTGGGCACGGCTAACACAGGAGGGTAGGAATTAGCCAAAAATAAAGGGAATGAGGGCAAGTAATAATTAATGGCCGTGGTTAATGAGTTTGCAGGAGTGATGGCAAGCCAAGGTCAGGATGTGATTAAGGGACTGGACTGGAAAGTAGAGAGAGAGAGAGAGAGAGAGAGAGAGAGGTTGAGGTTAAGATCTGCAAGATTAAAAGCTAAAATATGTGTAGTTTAAAGTAATTCTGCTAATACAGACCACAGCGAGTTCAAAGAAAGAGGAAATAGATGACCATGTTGATACGGAGTTTCTATCAGAACCATGTGCTTGCTTGTCAGTTTTAGTCTGACTGCTTATAATTTGTTTTCTTTACTTGGGAAAAAAAAAAAAAAAAGAGGATGACTACAAATCTTCTTAATCCTTCACATAACTTACTTTGGCATAGGAATGGCAGAGCACAGCCATCAGTGATTGAGTCATTCGATAAGCCCTGGCACTGTAAACACACTTTTTTTTTTTTTTTTTCATTTTCATAAAAGCAAGATCACGTCTCAGTCAATAATGTATTCTCGCTCATTGTCAGCAACCTTTGGAAAGGTTGAAAGACTTAAAACTGGTCATTTTAGCACTGAAAATGTCACCGAGTTGTCAGCGGCGTTTCCTCATCAAGGAAACTCCAGCGAGCGGATTCTGTATCTGACGAGAGCTGTACAGTTGATATTGATGTAGGGTTCGAGCTGTGTGTTAGGCATCAAACTTTCCAGCCAATCTTTCGAATCGACTGTTGGGCAAGACTGTCAACTTTATATACAGCAGGTTACAAAGAAATTGGGGTCTTGTTTGTGTTCTGGTTAGACCATATGTACAGATTAGGGTGGAAATTTTCGGAACAAATATTATACCTAAAATATGAAATAAAGTTGGATACGATTGTAAAGTTATTAGAGCTTCTGTGTTCCATGTTCTGATATAATACCATCTTGGTCTGTTTTACTATTAATAGCACCCACCATGGGCGTCGCCACCATTGAACGTGAGTGGGACGAGATCCCCCCACATTTCATAATTGTTCGTTTGGACCCCCCCACGTTTAATATAAAATATTATTAGTTCACCCAGCGCTGTTTCTGTTGCTTTGCGAAATAATCCATTTCACTTCATCAATAGAAGAAAACACATAACATTGAAGTCCACTCCGGGTTTTCTGCATGTCAGTGAAGTGAATCTTCAGTACAGAGACTGTAAAGGTCTGGGATTGGGTCCTGCTGGGTCCTGTGGGACCAGACGCAAATCTCGCAGGAACGGGCGGATAAGATTGTACTTATCTGCGAGTGGGAATGGGCGGCTAAAACAAACACTGCGGGATTATAGACTATAGCCTAAAGGTAATTCCAAATAAATAAAATACAGAGAATGTGAACAGAATATGAAACTATCTTTATTTAATTTAAAAACATGAAAATAACAAAATAGGAGCGCTATTCCTGACAAGTGCGTCTAAAGCTGCAGGCCAGGAAATGAAACAAACCCCAAGAATCTCTTTATTAATATCCTATATTAGGTTTAACGTTTTAACGCTTTGCCCTATTTACTGTAAGTAACAGCAGGCTGTTCTTGGTTGATGATCAGTTGTTTGCAATAACACAATGTACATAAGGAAATTCTTTACAAAGAAGTGGAAAGTAAGTCAATTTTTTCCAGTGGAAACGTTAGTGCAGTTAGCTGGCTAATTAATGTTAGGAGATCTATCAGCTAGCTTAATGATAGCTATCATTTAAATCTGTTCAAAATACACCAAAATACAGGAAAAGGCATCTAATTAATTGAAAATTTTGTGGGGGAGGACCCCCCCACATCTCTCTCATCCATGTGTCCCCCCCACATCAAAAATGCTTCCAACGCTAATGGCACCCACTATTGTTAAATCTGTGGGTTATTGATCAGAAAGTCTGGGTTCAAGCCACCAGCACCACATAGCTGCCGTTGTTGGGCCCCTTGATCAAGGCCCTTAACCCTCTCCGCCTCAGAGTTGCTGTATCATATCTGACCGTAGGTGCTGACTCCTTTCAACTTCCAAACAAGCTACGATATCCAAGAAAAGAATTTCACTCATATGTAAATGTTTGTGAAAACCAAAGGCTTCTTAATAAAAGAAAGGATTCTTAAAGAATGGTGAAGAAAAGTGCCTTTATGACATGCATGTAAGAATCTAGGACTGAAGTTCACCAGCTTTTTGAAATAAAGTGACGTGAAGTGAAGTGAAGTTAGGACGGATAAGAAAAAACAAAACAAAAAAAAGAACATTAGGAGAACATTATCCCAGCTGTGAAGCATGGGGGTGGCGGCATCATGTTGTTTTGTTGGAAAAACTTGAGCACTGGAGCACTTTTGGAAATAGACAGACGTTATGAGGCGAGAGGATGATTGCCTAGAAATATTGTGAAGCAACACTTAAGCCAGAATGTTTACAACTTTACAACTTTATCAGGATTATAACCTTACAAATACGTCCAGAGTTGCAACTTAAATTCAGTTCGCAATTGAGTTTTCTTTTAATAATGCACATTTTTTTCCGGAAGTATAAGATGCAGATTATACATTTATTAAAATACAGACCTATAAGGTCTTATTTTGTCCATTGTTCAATAACAGATATTTATTAAGTAATGAATAGTAAAACTGTTCAGTCGTAGTTTATAATGCGATTATTGTCATCCCAGCAAAAATCACGGCTTTTACGTACTGTGTGTCCGTTATTGTGATCTTTAGACTGTCCATCCATCTTTAGACCGTCCTCAGCAGCAGTGAGTGATGTCCAGTTGATCCGACTCCAGGCAGATAAAGCGGGTCAGTGTGGATCAGGCAGGCCTGAGAAGTCAGGAATCGGGACTTAAACAGCTTAAAGATGGTAAACTGAAAATATTGTCGTGGCCACTTACAAAATCCCTGACCAGAATCCCATGGAATGATATTAAAAAAAAAAGTGTCTCTAAGCAAAGAGACCTGCAAACCTGACTGAGTTATAGCGGTTCTTTCAGGAGGAATGAGAAGTAACAAATAGAAGACTACTCCAGCTGTAGAACAGGAACAAGGACGTTGTAGATCCATAAACCTCTAAAAAGAAATATACTGAACGAAAAATATTTGTGCAACACTTTTGTTTTTGCTTCATTTTTTCACGAGCTGACCTAAAAAGATCAAAAACTTTTTCTACGTACACAAAACACCCTTTTCTCTCAAATATTGTTCATAAATTTGCCAAAATCTGTGTTAGGGAGCACTTCTCCTTCGCTGGGAAAATCCATCATTCTCACAGATGTGTCAGATCAGGATGCTGATTGGCCACAATAAAAGGCCACAGCTTTATCACAGATGTCGCAGGTTTTGAGTTAGCATGCGTTTGGCAAAAGGCTGACTGCAGGAATGTCCACCAGAGGGCCTCGTTGTGAATTCCGGCAGTGTGAATCGAGCGGCTCGGGGTGGCGGTCGGTCTCATCGCGGTGTCTCTGTGCGTTGTCAGCAGCGTTTTCTCATCAAGGAAACTCCAGCGAGCGGATTCTGAATCTGACGAGAGCTGTCCAGTTGATATTGATGTAGGGCTCGAGCTGTGTGTTGGGCATCAAACTTTCCAGCCAATCTTTCGAATTGACTGTTGGGCAAGACTGTCAACTTTATATACAGCAGACCGTTATTTTGTTGTTGGAGGTTACAAAGGAGTTGGGGTCTTGTTTGTGTTTTGGTTAGACCATATGTACAGAATAGGGCGGAAATTTCCAGAACAAATATTATCCCTGAAAAAAAGGCTGACTGCAGGAATGTCCACCAGAGGGCTTCGGTGTGAATGCCGGCGCCGTGAATCGAGCGGCTCGGGGTGGCGGTGGGTCTCGTCGCGGTGTCTCTGTGCGTTCAAAATGTCGTCAATAAAATGCACCCGTGTTCGTTGTACATTACGGCTGACGATAACATAACATAACACCGCCACCGCCACCATTGGACACTCGATTCACAACGTGCACGCTTCCTCAACCCCTGCGACATTTGTAGTGTTGACATGCTGTGTGATAAAAGTACACATTTTAGAGTGGATTTTTATTGTGGATTCATTTGTGCAGTAGTCATGCTGTCTAATCAGCATCTTGATCTGGATTTTCTCAGCAAAGGAGAAGTGGTCACTAACACAGATTTTGACAAATTTGTGCACAATATATGAGAGAAAAAGGGGCTTTTTTCTTTGAGTTCAGTACATGAAAAATGTTAGCAAAGGTGGGGCAGCCGTGGTATAGTGGTTAGGGAACCGGTCTTGTGACTGGAAGGTCCAGGGTTCGATCCCCGCCCAGGGCAAGACACGACTGAGGTGCCCTTGAGCAAGGCACCTAACTCCCCCAACTGCTCCCT
>JAOVVF010000047.1:7899355-7910616 GCA_028565595.1 Duopalatinus emarginatus
CTACTAAATTAAACTACATCCATCAGATACAACCACAAATACAGTGTTCCTGAATTAAACTACATCCATCAGATACAACCACAAATACAGTGCTACTAAATTAAACTACATCCATCAGATACAACCACAAATGCAGTGCTACTGAATTAAACTACATCCATCAGATACAACCACAAATACAGTGTTACTGAATTAAACTACATCCATCAGATACAACCACAAATACAGTGCTACTAAATTAAACTACGTCCATCAGATACAACCACAAATACAGTGTTCCTGAATTAAACTACATCCATCAGATACAGCTACAAATACAGTGCTACTAAATTAAACTACATCCATCAGATACAACCACAAATACAGTGTTCCTGAATTAAACTACATCCATCAGATACAACCACAAATACAGTGCTACTGAATTAAATTACATCTTGCTTTTTTATATTTGCACAATTTTTACATTTGCACTTTTGCACATTGCTACTATTTGCACTTCTGGTAAATGCTAACTGCATTTTGTTGCTTTGTACTTGTACTATCTATCTATCTATCTATCTATCTATCTATCTATCTATCCATCCGTCTGTCTATCGATCTGTCTATATATTTTCTTCTTTCCTGAGGCTGTAATGTTATTGAACTCATCAGAGTCACTTTAACTACGTCACTTTAATTACATACTGTACTTGTTATAATGATGCAATTTTCATCATAACTGTATATTTGCACAGCCTCCTACTGCACTATTCATACTTGCACTATGTACATACTGTATGTGTGTGTGTGTGTGTGTGTGTGTGTATATATATATATATATATATATATGTGATACCGTATTTTGCACTTCTGGTTAGATGCTAACTGCATTTCATTGGCTGTGTAACTATACTCTAACTATACTATATCTATCTATCTACCTAAAACAAACACAAGTATCTTTGGAGTGCCCTGATTTCCATGATTCTCAAATTCTGACACACCACAAGTGTTTGTCTATGTGATATAATCACCAAGCATTTCCAGGTCCTTCTAAAGTCCTGAGAACTTTAGAGGCTTGATGGAGAACTAGTTTTAGGGTTGTTGACACTTTCCAGTCGACCCTGTGGTTGTTGGTTTCTCAGAACTGCAGGCTGGTTCTCTGGTTCTGTAGAAAGAATTCTAACATCATGTGTGCATCCAACATCACGGAAGTGCTGAGCTGCTCTGGATCGAGAAGGTGGTGTAAGAAAGACTGCAAGGCTAAAGAAGTGTTTAGCAGTGTTTCCAGCTTTAACGGAAACCTCCTATTTTTGGCGCCGCAGACTTTCTCTTCATATTGAGATGCTTTTATTTTCACCTCTTCAGACTCCGTTTCACCTGCGGTAGTATTGACCTGCAGCAGGCTCCTTTCCTTCGCTGCCCTTATTCTTGCACTTGCTATTTATCACGTTGTGTCAGTGTCATTTCTCGCCCAGCTAGCAGCATTAGGCGATGCGTTAACAGGCTGACAGTGACGTTATCGAAGCCAGGACCTGAATGTCTCTCTCTTTGCTGTCCTGATAAGGATCACAGATTGGTGCCGGGAGGGATAGTCATGAAAGGGCAATCCTTTGTGTGCACAGGTATGAGTGTGTGTTCCACTTTCTTTACGCTATGCTTCAGAGTCTAGAGGAAGAATACATTTGTGAGAAAGTGTGTGTATGTGTGTGTGCAGCTTGTAACATACATTCGCAGGGTTTTTTTGTTGTATATATGGAGATAATAGTTAATAGTAATAGTCAAAATTTTTTTTTTATTATTTTAGTGAATAATAGCTGCTAATGTGATTGGTTCATCAAATATTAAAAAGAGTCAAATGAAAGTAAAGATAAAATATTTTAAACTTGGCATCTTTACATTCACAGCATTTGGCAGAGGCTCTTATCCAGAGTGACTTACAAGGTCACTGGTATTACAGGTGGGCCAATGTAGTGTTAGGAGTCTTGCCCAAGGACCCTTATTGGTGTAGCACAGACTGGCTGCCCAGAGCAGAAATCGAACTCAGGTCTCTCACATGGGAGCCAATGATGTTACCACTGTACCACACCAACCACCAAATCTTATTCACACTTCAACCTCACTGGGTCATATTGTATGTATAATCAAACAGAAAGCAGCAGAAAGAAGTTTAATATTAAACCCTTTTTTACCTCCAGTTTTTTTTTTATCTCAGTTGGAGGCCAAGTGGGAAACGCGAGTCTTGTTAGTGAATGAATAAGAGTTTTATTTTTAAAAGTAAAAGTAAAGCGATTGACCTACTGTGCTTGCAGACAGAGAAATTCCACCTCCGCCTTTAACCGACCGGTGCACGCACACACACACACACACACACACACACACACACACACACAAGGGGGCAGTGAATGCACTTGCCCAGAGCAGGTGGAAGCACCTATCAACAGCACATGGGGAGCAGTTGGGAGGGTTAGGTGCCTTGATCAAGGGCACTTTAGCATTGTCTTGTCAGTACAGGGGATTGAAACGACAACCTTATGGTCACAAGACTGGTTGCCTAACCTTGAGCCATGGCTGCCTACCCGGAACTGAAAATATGTCCCTGCCAATATTCCAATGCTGCAGTGTAAATGCATACAGTCAGTTTACACGAGGGATTGTCTAGACTTTCTTCCTCTGAAGCTACAGCAAAAGCAAACGACCTCACTGCTACAGTTACACCAAGCTTTATATCATCTACGTTACCAAAAATATCAAATCTAATTAAAAGAGCATTCTAGCTTAGTTAGTTAGCTGCTAATAGCTCGGAGCATTATGGTATTATTATATACAATATCAGCATGTAAGGATTTTGTGCCAGGGATTTAAACATTCAGTTCCTGCTAAATCTGTGATGTGTTGTTCTGTCAAATCATCAGCATGACGTGTATGGAATACTTATGGTTATGAGTTGTGTGGTTGACATTGGTTTAGGGATGCAAGCCAGAAGAAATGTTTTTAATTATTTGAACAACCCTCTGTAATGCCTAATGGTCCATTTTGTACTACATTACAGGACTACTGTTGTATGCTATATTATGTGTCTCGAGCCGAGTCTCATATTATGCTTCTAGTGGTCTCTATACATATACCTGTATCCACTTTCACCAAGACGTCTAGAGAAAGACTTCAGAGAAAACATGTGATGAAAAAGGTGAATGCAGACCATTCACTTATTAAAATCAATAGAGAAAGAAAGACAAGGATAGAAAGATGTGTGTTGTCTGTCTGTATGGTGTAGCCTGGTTTGGTCGTGTGAGTTTGTCTGGTTGTAGCTTCTTAAGTTTCTATATGTCTCATAAAGACGAATGGTCAAAAAGAGTGGTGGAAAAAGTTGGAAATATCTTGAAAACTGTGGGAGAAGAAGTGCTTCTTTTAAAAAAAATAGTTTAGAATAATAAAGGAAATACGGCAGTGTGTTGCATCTGCAAAGAAAATAAATAAAGAAACCTCAAAGACACAGGTTTCACACAGCATGTCTGTGCAGCAGCCTTCAGACTCTATTGAGTGTTTGGAGAGAAATAAAAAACAAGTAATGAAAAGGTTTTGGGTTTAATAAACACTTCATCTCACTGACGTACAGATGGATACATCATCATGAGGATTCTCAGTGTTCAGTGTGGATCTGAACAAGTTGAAGGATCTTCCTTTCCTTTACGTTTGGGTCAGCGCTCCTCATTCATTCACTTCTCCAGTCTTCCAGTAATTGTTCACACCTTCATTCATTAGTGCAACATTATACCAGAGTGATGATGAAATGTGGGTTCATGAGGTAATCAATCATTCTGACAGAAATGAAAAATAAAAGGGTTATGTGGAGTGACCGGATGAGTGTGTGTATATACCTACAGAAACGTAAGTGTGAACAGGAACTAACCAGATGTTCCACACCATCTGGAACTATACATGGACGAACTATAAATAAACCAGTGTAACTATAAATGGACAAAAACTATGAAGTCATACTGACTCATAACTGATTTGTTTACTCCACTGCATCACTGATTATTTTACTATACCAGCACAATATAGTGCTTATTTCACTCATCATTCATCATTCATGTTCATTGGAAAAGCCATAGTTGAAAATCTGCTTATATTAAAGAAGCTTTTTTAGTCAAATTCACTCATTGTTAGGCATGCTGTATTCCTGCAAGTCATTTTGACCCAGAAGCACATTTTGAATCTGTTCCTGAACCTGAAATGTTCTCTCTATTCTAAATATTAGATATGATTTTTTACCCTGTTTAAATATTGAGTGAAAAAAGGTAAGGTGAGTAAAATTGGCCTGAGGTTTATAATATGATTAAGGTAATGTTCAGATAGTTGAAAACATTTACACTGACTCTGAACATTATTGGTTTCTTGTAGTGGAACAGGATTAAAGATACACACACACACATACACATGTAGAAATGAAACTGAAGTGATTGACACAGAGGAATTTGACCTCTGCATTTACACACAATTAATATATATGGAATGAAAGCTGACGTCATCGACGCACATGCGCTGTATTGTGCTTTCACTTTGCGATTTTGGGTACGGATGCGGCCGGTGCGTTATGAGGCACAAAGAAATCTGTATCAGCAATCCTCTGTAATGAGGAGGTGTTAGACACCCTGGCAATTGCATGCACAGCCCAAAATATTACTAACTAATAATAATAATAATAATAATAATAACAACTAAATTCAAGTCCACCGGCCAGTTCTTGTGTATCAGCCAAACATTAATGCAGAAAGAAACCTGACTTCCACCTCACTGTAGTAACCCCCAACAGGCCCTATTTACAATTTTCGCCCTTTCTAGTGAACGGCTGATAAACACGAATTGCGTAATATCGCAAAGTGAAAGCACAAAATAGCGCAAGTGCGTCAATGATGTCAGATTTCATTCCATTTTCTCAAGTTTCATTCCATATATTCAGACTTTCATTCCATATATAAAGAGTTTCATTCATATACATGAAATAGGTATAAAATATATAATATTAATTTATTATATATAAATATTTTATATTTTTTAAACTCTGTAACTACGTATTTGAAGTATTGACATCTTACAACATATGTAAAATAATGTGTAATCTATAAAATATATTTATTTTTATTTATGTTGCTATATTTTGTCTCAGCAACAGTTAGCTACACTAGTCCTATTATTGAGCCTTAGAAACATTGGCCCCAATAAAAGCATTGCAGCTAATGGATAATGGCTAACTGTTGCTGAGATGAAATGTTTACATAGCATAACATTAGTGTAGCCAATCAGCATCCTTTAATCTTATGCTTACAGAGCACATTGTTTATCGCCCCAAGCAGCGGTGGATTGAGGACATGTGACGGTTACTGGCAATGACAGTTAGTCTGTTTTTCAAAATCTGCCGAGAACAGGTGGGAAATGAAGAATTCGGACCGGTGTGGCCATCTTGTGTGGTCGCCGAGGATTCTGGAGGCCGGTGTTTTCTTCTGTAGTCTTTACACAGGTCCTGAATTGCTGAATAAACCCAAATCCATGAAGCGAGCCAAACTTGCTTACTCAGCATTTTTTTCTTACACTGCAACGGGGAGTTAGACGTCTGCCCTTTTTTCCTTGTGTGTCTTTCTCATTGTTGCGTTGGTGTGTAGGAGGAGAGGTGAGCGGAAGTGTGTGTGTGTGTGTGTGTGTGTGTGTATGGCCTGTGCTATTCTGAGCCGTGTGGGAGCAACTCTCCAGTCATTCGCAACATGGAATGTTCTGTCTGCTCTGCTTCTTACCGGGCGGAGTCATTTGGGTGGACTTTCTGATGATGAAACGTGATCTGTCTGGCCTGTGATTCTCGTGCAAATAGTCACGTCAATATAAACAGTGTACAATATACAATACAAACCTTGACTGGCTTTCTAAATAATGCATTTTCTCTATTCGAGCCCAGAGCTGTCTGGTATTATTAGACGTCTGGACATCAAAGCCTGTCTGCACCAGCATGGATGAACAAGAATAAACAGTAGATTAGTGTAAAAGAAACTCATTAAGTTTGTAATTAAACACAACTGAACATCATCTGATGATGCATAATGGTGGCAGTGCTAAAAAGCTACCAGAGACCAGCCACGTTATATAAAGATCTCCGTGCATATCTTCTGTCTGATGAATTCCGTTTTCCGCTGAAGAGCCACGAGAGCTGATTCATCTTTAATTAGTTTAAGTAATTTGCTTGCTGTAATTGTAGAGCGTTTAATTGTGGTGCCTTTTAAACGAATAAGAAATGCAAGAGCCTGTTGGAGGCAAAGTATAGTCCCTGCTAATGGAGAGCATTATTAGTATGTTCAGTAATGTGTTCGGGAGAGTGTCAGAGGGTAAGCCTGTACTGGAACAGAAACACCACGGTGCCTAATGAACGTGGTATTAGGATCTTTCAAAACCGTCGCTGTGAAATAAACACGGACAAGCTGATGATCTGTTATGCGTCTAATAAACAACTGTCTGGAACGAGTCGCCAGACGTATCATATATAATGTCCAAAAGACACGTCGGGGGGCGAGTCGAGAATGTATATTCTGGATTAGATGGCAGGCAACGTGCACACGTTACCCGGGTTTCCACTCAAGCATGTCGCAAATGTTATGCACATTGGAAATTGGGGAATTTAATTTGACTCTTTTGTTTTAGCGGAATAGTCTCTACAGCAATTGTTGTTGTGTTGTGTTGTGTTGGTTCCAGTTCGGGAATACCAGGCAGGATGAGCAGTGGCCCACCTAATGAGGACTGAAATCTCTGTGCCACAACAATGACAGCAACCATACATCTGGGAACGTAAAACGCTCCAGACAATTCCAGGAGAGCAAAGTGCACAGCTTTGGATTGGGCATTTTCAGAATGTCTGAAGCAATTTGATCTGACTAGGTGGAATGAAACCATGTGACTCATAGCTCCATATAATATCGCTTATTCGTAAAGCCCTATTTATTACCTTTTTTCCTGCATTTTGTCTTTTTTATTTATTTATTTATTTTTTGACTTTTTGCATGTTTTGAAAATTCAGCTATAGACAATATTATTCTGAGCTGAGGTGAAACTATAGAACCTGAAGGAAACCCACATGGACATTGGACATGATGTTGTTACTGGCAATGTGCCACTCGTTACTTAGCAACGTGACGCTCTTTACTTAGCAACGCGTCACTCGTTACTTAGCAGCGCGTCACTAGTTACTTAGCAACATGCCACTCGTTACTTAGCAATGTGTCACTCGTTACTTAGCAACCTGTCACTCGTTACCTAGAGAAGCTTCACTCGTTACTTAGCAAACTTGTCACTCGTTACCTAGAAATGTCTTACTCATTGCTTAGCAACGTGTCACTCATTACTTAGCAACCTGTCACTTGTTACTTAGCAACCTGTCATTCGTTACCTAGAGAAGCCTCACTCGTTAGTTAGCAACGTGTCACTCGTTTCTTAGCAACGCGTCACTCGTTACTTAGCAACGCGTCACTAGTTACTTAGCAACATGACGCTCTTTACTTAGCAACGCGTCACTCGTTACTTAGCAACGCGTCACTCGTTACTTAGCAATGTGTCACTCGTTACTTAGCAACCTGTCACTCGTTACCTAGAGAAGCCTCACTTGTTACTTAGCAAACTTGTCACTCGTTACCTAGAGATGCCTCGCTCATTGCTTAGCAACGTGTCACTCATTACTTAGCAACCTGTCACTTGTTACTTAGCAACCTGTCACTCGTTACCTAGAGAAGCCTCACTCGTTACTTAGCAACGTGTCACTCGTTTCTTAGCAACGCGTCACCCATTACTTAGCAATGCGTCACTAGTTACTTAGCAACACGCCACTCGTTACTTAGCAATGTGTCACTCGTTACTTAGCAACCTCTCACTCGTTACCTAGAGAAGCCTCACTCGTTACTTAGCAACCTGTCACTCATTACCTAGAGAAGCCTCACTCGTTACTTAGCAATGTGTCGCTCGTTACTTAGCAATGCGTCACGCGTTACTTGGCAACACGCCACTTGTTACTTGGCAACGCATCAGCGGAGTAATACAAGTTGGTGTGAAAAAGCAGTGCTGTTATCACAAATATCAGCAGGTTAGAATGTCTTATCCAATCAGATCGCGTGGTCAGAACTAACTGCTGTATAATTTACAACAACATTCTAGGAATGGTAAACATTTTATGAACAAAAATTATTACAGCATTCATAAAGCATTCTGCTTACTTACAGATGTTAGCTAGACTATTATTTAAATGGCCTTGATTTATATTTATAGTAAAATGAGTGAAACTAGACAAGTCTCAAGAGAGATGTTAGAAAAGCCAGTTTAACCAGTTAAAGCTTAGATATGAGGTATTAGATATTAGATATAAGATATTAGATATTAGACTGGAGATTTGACCAGGTCCATGTTGATAAGTCTGTTTCTCATTACAGTAACATTCAGCCCAGTCCTTCATTCGGGTCTCTTTTGTCTAAGCTTTAACATGTCCAGTAAATCAAGTCTTTGTGTTTCCTCTGCAACCCAATTCTGTTATCAGTCTGTTAAGACTTTGTAGTTCAGGAATGACCAAGAGTTTCCCCACCCATAGTCAGTCTGACAGAGGTAAATAAGAGGTCGGGGCGAATGAGAAATACCTTAAAGCTCCACTCAGTCTGGCTCTAATCCCTGCATCAGCCATCTCTCTCTCTCTCTCTCTCCCTCTCTCTCTCATTCCACTCCTTGCGTTCCTCTCCTCCCTCACCATTTCTGTTTGACTGGTTAATCCCCGTCTCTTTTAAGAGACCAGTCAGGCATGCAAGGGAATACGGGAGGATTCAAAATCTACATAGTATGGTCACCGCCTGTTCTTTTTCAATTCAATCTTTCCTTTCCTGTTGTCTCGGCTACTCAACCCCACCCATTTTCTTTCCTTTTGTGTACATCTCTTGCTATGGATATACACTGAAGTGCCAGAAAAACAGGTACGGATGAGCCTTTGCAAGATGTATAGGCTGCTATGGGCTCCATAGTGGTAGGAGGTTTGTTTAGCCGGCATTCCATAGGAATCCCGGGAACGTCTCTGACAGGTGAACACTACGCGTGCCTCCTGTTTCAATGAGTTACACCCGTTCGTGTCCAGCATTCATTCTGATAGGTTTGGACAATGCGCCACTACACACGTCTGGAGACACCAAATTGAGGAAAACTACGCCTACACTTCAGAATAGAATAGAATTGTGGGACATTGTGCAGGAAGTCTGGTGTTCAGTGCCTATGGAATATTTCCCATGCCCAGTCAGGGACCCACCAAGTATTAGCAGTTTTTCTGGTGTACATTTGTCTCTGATTGCACGTGTTTCCTAATATACATGTCCATAGTTTACACATCTAAATTGAACATAATTGAAACGAACCTGGACATATTGAGCCTGGATTTATTTAATGTAATAAATGTTTCACCATCTGGACTCGCTGATTCTGAAACAGACACCTCTGGTGCTCGGAATTGAAAACACCTGTACGTACATATTGTGTGCGAAAGCAAACGTACGAGGAACCAAAAGGAGGATCCGTGTTCAGTCGTGCATCCTTTCTATTACAGAGAAGCACAGTAATGTTGCGTAATAACTAATTAATAATGTTAATCCTAAAGCAGTCAGATGTAACCGGGCATGGCTGCAACAAAACCTTCAGTATGGCACTGTGGTGTAACATGCTTAGAATGGGTGAAAGGCCTCTGTGATAAGTGTTTGTCTGCGGAATTATCCGCTGATTGCTTTATTTCTTCCTAAAGTCCTTCAATCCGCTATAATGAGCTTGGGCACTTATCCAAGCAGCCATCGGGGAAAAATCCAATTTGGGCCATAAAATAGCTGAGATGGGTGGGCTTCGCTCACGGACTTAAGAATGCCAGCGCGGAATCACAGACTGGTGTTTGGTTGTCAGTTTGCAAATGAAGGATTTCTGATAGAGAGCGTATGACACTGGAGTCTAGTTTAGTTTTTAGCTCATAAGGAAATGAAGGAGACGTCCAGGTTGATTATATAGTAAAAAATCAACACCGTTGCTAGGATACAATGATGCGAAATGATCGTTACTTAGCAATGTGTCACTCGTTACTTAGCAACCTCTCACTCGTTACCTAGAGAAGCCTCACTCGTTACTTAGCAACCTGTCACTCGTTACCTAGAGATGCCTCACTCGTTACTTAGCAACGTGTCACTCATTACTTAGCAACCTGTCACTCGTTACTTAGCAACCTCTCACTCGTTACCTAGAGAAGCCTCACTCGTTACTAAGCAACCTGTCACTCATTACCTAGAGAAGCCTCACTCGTTACTTAGCAACGTGTCGCTCGTTACTTAGCAATGCGTCACGCGTTACTTGGCAACGCGCCACTCATTACTTGGCAACGCATCAGCGGAGTAATACAAGTTGGTGTTAAAAAGATTGTCTGTAAAACATATCTAATTTAAATCTAAGTTAAAGCCAAAGACTGGCTACTGTTTCTTTTTCTTTTTCAATTGTATTTATGCAACCTTTATAATTAACACTATATGGGAAACTATTTGGACTCCGGTCTTAATTTATTAGCGCTAATTAGAAGTACGCAGGGACATAGCCGTACGATGTTGTGCTGTACTGCAGGAGAAAATTCGTTCAACGTCTCATTTGTAATTAAACTTAAAAGCACCATCAGCCCATTATAATGCATAATGGTGGCACCACTAAAAAGCAATCGGAGACATAACGCATTATGAATATCTTCTGTATCCACTTTTGCTGAAGATAGCCCTGGGAGAGCTGAGTCATCAGTTTGCCCTAATGGTTGTGAACCGCAACTCCTCTTTCATGAGTCAGGGGCCTGTTTGAGGCAAAGTATAATCCTGGTTTAGCCCCAGCTATAAAGTATGTGTTCTCAACCATGATTTGCTTGACATTATTCTTAGTGAGTCGGCACTTATACTTTTTTAGGTCATAGTAGAGAGCTTTAAAAAAAATTGGTGATTTTTACCTCTAGACCAATCGGAGTGCAGGTTTTGTAGGCAAGTGAGATAAACCAGCATGTGGGTTAAAGGCACCTTAACTAATAACTTCTACTGTGGCTGCTTACAATCAAGTCAAACAAGCGGCTACTCTGTGTCTGCTTGCAGAAATTTGACCTCGACATTTAACCCAGCGGGCAGTCGTGGGCTTGTCACCATTTTTGGTCATTTTGGGACATGACAATGCAAGATACATGATGTAATATCAACATTATATATATAACATGT
>JAOVVF010000047.1:7911131-7921148 GCA_028565595.1 Duopalatinus emarginatus
TGTGTTCACCATTTTAATTGTAACATTTCACTTTAAAGCCTTATTCATTTACATAGATTAAAAAAATGCAATTAATCACGAATATATATATATGGCGCCCGGGGAGCATTTGGGGAAATTCCCTGTGTGGGAATCGAACCCGGGACCTTTCAGTCACCAGACCGGTTTCCTAATCACAAATAATATCATCTGATATTTGTTAAGATATAAGCTTTGGGTTAAAGTGATTAGGGGCAGCCTAGTGATGATTGAGGGAACCACCACTGGGCTTCCCAATCATTTTGACTCAATCTTTACAAATATCCGATGATATTCATTTATCCCATTATTGACCGGATGAAATATAAGTCAGAAATATTGTAAAAACCTTTTTTGATTTATGATTGTCTATAAATAGTCAGTATAAACAGAGACAAATGCGTCCCTTTTTAAGTGTTAACTTGTTGATCTACAGCGCAGCATGTCTAATAGGGCGGCTTTTATGCGAATGTGTTTTGAATGAGGTATGTCAGTGGTTAGTGGCCGTCCTGGAGGCTGCAGTGCCATCATAGTGGATGAAAGAGCGAGAGAAAGCCATCAGTTATGGGTCATTACCTTGTGAATGAGAGAAAGTGAATCGCTTTGTTTATATGGTGCATTACCTCCCAATTACACTGAACGTGTGTGTGTGTGTGTGTGTGTATCCGCGGTGCGAGTGCTGTATCGCCGTGCCGCCTCTCACCTGGTGCGACTCGGGGCACGTCTTTTCGACGCGTGTGCGCTTGGTGCTCTTCAGAGCTGTTAGCAGCCACAGCTGGTGCTTGTATCTGGTGGTGTGCATGTAAGTGTGTGTGGGAGGCATCTGCTGTCTCTGTACCCCAGGCTTGCTGCAACACTATAATTTCAGCTGATAAAAGCAGAGGGGAACTGGGCTGCTGAATCCTGATGCGGCTAACCGATGAGTGCTTCGGAAAACCTTCTCGGAGACGGGGGCAGATCAGACTGGCCTTTTCTTACAGGCACAGGAGCATTAATTGCATTTAATCGAAGGATGTTTAACAGATATTAACTTTAATGGCTAACACTTGACTGAGACATTCCCTGGGTGGGTAAATTTCAGAATGTTCCACTCCGGTGAGGTTTAGTACATGAACACAGGAAGGGTTCAGACTGCAGGTTAGACATATAGCAAGGATCTGTTTTTACTCTTATATGAGGGAGAGACCAAAATGAGCCACGTTCTGGTTGTAAAATTGCTTTTAATTTATAAAAATACTTTGTTTTTTGACGTAATCTCCCTGCTTTTGGATACTCTTTTTCCATCAGTCAACAAGCTTTTGTATCCGCTCATTAAAAATGTTTTATTTTATTTTTTTTAGTGACCTATTTGCCTACTGCTTCTGCAGAGGAATGTGACCAGGAAACACACACACCAGTGAACACTAGGGGGTAGTGAACACACTTGCCCAGAGCGAGGGGGCAGCCCCAAACCACAGCACCCGGGGAGCAGATGGGCGAGTAGGTGTCTTGCTCAAGGGCACCTCAGTCGTGTCTTGCCCCTGTGTGGGGACCGACCCCGGGTCCTTCCAGTCACGAGATATGCCCCACGGCTTCCTTTAAAAGTCCAATCAAGTTATAGTCCGATGCGGCAAGATCAGGATCATCACATAGAACAATCGTGCACGCAACAAAACAACACCCTTGGATATCGTTCCTCTGTGTTTCATTTGAATCAGCTCCTAAGTGAGCATCTGTTGATTGTTGAACCTTTTTCACTCCCACCGCTTTTTTTTCGTGCAAATCACAAGCAGGGCTTGTGCAGACCTAGTACAGAAAGCGCTGCTAAGATAACAGAAGTTTTAGCATAACTGTGCTAGTGCGGATCATTTTTGACCGACCCTCGTATGTCGTATGTTCCATCCAAATTCTTTCCTTCTTGCTAAACGCATGCTAGCCTGGCTAACAGTGATGAAATAAGTGTTCACATGGCTTACAGGCACCCCGTTAGCCTAATCTCATTTGCATAACGCTAGCTTTCATCCGCGTATCCTGAGGTTAGCACTTTTTCTGCCATGCGACTGTTTGAAACAGTCCACGAAGACAGCGTTTATCTTTCCTCTTCGCCCCTCCTTTCTATACCAACCCCATGAATATCTGTCCACAGTAAAGCAGGTTGTCAATTATAACGTCCCCATTCCCCCACTTTAAGATGGAAGCAACGACTTTGGAAATATATCGGCTAATATTTCACTTCTGCACTTGCACCCGTGTGGGCCTACAATTAATTTCACTCCGCTTTTTTTTTTTCCTGCAGTAAACACACACTTATTGATGTTCCCACATGCACCATCTTATGTAACTTCAGCTGAGGTTTGGAAAATAAATGTAAATAAGTGTATGTATATAAGGGTTCTCTTCGGCTTAGTGCAGTGACTGCCCAGGGATGCATAGGGATGCCTAGTGTACTTATACCAAGGCAAAAGTGGATTCCGAAGGTGCCCATCATTACACATAGCTATAGACACTACATTGTGTGATTCCGTGCAGACTTGTGGTTGAGAAACCATCGTTGTGACCAGAAGGTCTTCGGTTCGATCCCTGTACCTACAAGATACAACTAAAGTCCCCTTTAAGCAAGGCACCTAACTTCCCCAACTTCTCCCTGGGGGCCGAGAATAGGGTTGCCTACCACTCAGATTAAGTGTGGTCTCACTGCCCCTAGTGTGTGTTGACTAGTGTGTGTTTCACTGCATGTACGGGTTAAATGTAGAAGTCGAATTCCTCTGTGTGTACATGGGGTCAATGAGTCACTTCGCTTTCATCAGTTTCCTTCAATTCATTCTAACCTGCTGGGTTTTTTTTGGTGTGTGGGTGGATTGGGTTACTCAGATCAATCCAACCATCTGTTCTGGAATGAGTCTCCAGTGTCAGTATAGCTGTATTGCAATGTTTCTGATCACTACGAAGGAGTGAGTGTTTTTGGTATTATTACCCAGTGACAGATAATAACAGTATTACCGGGAAGAAACTGGTCTTGTGGCTCTACAACAATACCAAATAAGACGATGATTATCTTTATGTAATAGAAAATGTGTCATTGTAGCCAAATTGCAGGATATATTTCTGCACTACCCGTGTGTTTGTTATTTTCCCATACCAGCATTTATTTCATTGTATTACTCCTTATACACTGATGCACAAAAAAACCTGGTTCACCGGTCTAATCCTTGGTAAGTCCTAGGTAGAGGACATGGTCTCCACAAGCTTGCGGAAATATTCTGTAGGGGATGGACACCAGACTTCCTGCAGAACAGTCCACACTTCTTATGAATTCCGAATTCCATCTGCATTGCAGATGTCTTTGATACCATTGTGACATTTGATACCCAAATGACAAAACCCCAAAGACAACTATTTCTCTAACCTTAATTTGGTGTCTCTGGACGTGCATGGTGGCGAATGGTCCGGTTAAAAGAGACCCAACCTATCAGAATGAATACAGGACATATACAGGTGTAAGAAGACACATGTAACGGTCACCTGTCAGCGAAGTTTGTAGACGTGGTTAGGGAACTGGATGGTCCCGGGTTCGATCCTCACACAGGGCAAGACACAGCTTGAGCAAAGCGCCTAACTCCCGCAACTGCTCCTCTAATAGCGCGTGGTTTGGGGCTGCCCCCCTACTCCGGGCGAGTGTGTTCACTGCCCCCTAGTGTTCACTGGTGTGTGTGTTTCACTGCATGGACGGGTTAAATATGGAGGTCACGTGCGTCTGTGTGCAAGCACAGTAGGCATATAGTTCACTTACGCTTTCACTTTATTTCCCAGTGAACAAATCATCAACGTATTGCCCGAAAACCAAATCAAAGTTCTACCTATTTCACTGTACTTTTTGCAGCTTTGACCCATCGGAGTTAACGTGGTTACCTGAGAATCAGACAGAATTACAACGCAGGCTGTTTAATACAGAATTAAATTACCTGAGCTATTTATGTCCACAGAGCAGCCATGTAATGCGATGATAACATTTGGCAGTTTTATCCTATAATCCAAGTCAATAACACAATCAGGGCACCTAACATTAGCTGCGAGATAAATTTGGCCAGTAAATGAATAATTCTGCATTAAGCTTGTCGGTTATGTATGAACCGCCTCACTGGTATATATTTATACTTTCTACTAAATATTAAGATTGCTACCTGGTACAATTTAGAGCAGGTAGAATGAAATAATACTCGAAATGGAGCCCGTTTATGATTTCTGTTACAATCGTTCACCAATGAGTTTATGGAAAGCAGGACACATTGCCAGTAAACACACTGATTTACAGGAAGGAAATTGAATTGTGGTTTACACAGGCGGCGATTAAAGCACGCTCCTGGTGATGGTATATATTTCTGATTGGATAAAACTAGAGAGCAGCAAGCCAGGGTTCGTCTGCAGGCCAGACCGTATCCTCCCAGGTCCATATAAACTGGAACGCATTCTCAAACCCTGTGTTCACACTAGTCAAGTCAAGTCATGTAGTTTTTATTGTCATTTCAACCATATACAATGTTGTACAGTACATTATAAAACTTAACAACGTTCCTCCAGGACCAAGGTGCTACCTACACTGAACAATAAACTGGTGTGGTACGGTGAGGCAACATCATTGACTCCCATGTGAGAGACCTGGGTTCGATATCTCGAGCGACTTACAAGGTTACTGGTGTTACAGGTACCAGCCAATGTAGTGTTAGCAGTCTTGCCCAAGGACCCTTATTGCCTAGACAACCAGTCTGTGCTACACCAATAAGGTAGCTTCTGGTAGCCAGAGGTGCTACCAGTCAGGTGCCTGCACCTATGAGCATCAATATGAAATGACAATCCCATATATCTACAGTCTGGGACCGAACTCTATCCTCCAAGACAACGCTTGCCCCTACAGACCAGGTTTATCAGAGACTACCTCCAGAATTTGGAGCTGGAGACTATGGAATACCTCCAGCAGTCCTGACTACAACCCCGTTGAACACTTGGGATCAGCTTGGGCTTGACCAGGACAACCACATTCTTCCACACATTAGTTTGATTTGCTAAAGGAATAAATTCTTTATACTTCAGTTATTCAGTCCACAAACACCAAATGAGTCAATGGCAGAATGAGCTGTTTGGCAACGGCGGAGAAGATTTGGCAAATTTTTAATGGGCGCAACCTACATCCTCAGCTCTGCTGCTCATCCCACAAATGCATGTTCCTTACAATTGTGGCACCATTTAAAAGGGAAATTAACATGATTACCAACGGTATAAGATTTATTGCCAGGAAGCATCGTTACAACAAAGGAATAATCTACCATACACACATTTAAAGTAAAAGTCGCTAAAGACAAAATGTGAAAAATTTTAACGGAAAGCATTTTTCAAATACACAATGACGTATCAAGCTGTAAGTCTGTGGCTACAGGTTATGAATGGCCCGATCATGGCACCAAGGTTTTCAGAAGTTGCTTTGGAAGTTCTGGAGTTCTGAATTCCAAGCTCTTCTAAATAGATGATCTGTTCACTATGTCCTTCTAGAATTGTCGGTAACGTTCACGTTCCCAGATGTACGTCGGCCCATTGTTGGGTTGTTACAGAGATTTCAGCCTTCTTTGGTCGGGGCTACTGCTCGTCCTGTCTAGAAATCTCCGAACTGCAAACGACACGGCTATAGAAAGATAGTAAAAGGTTGATTTTAGGAGATCATTCTGCTAAAATCAGATAGCTTGTTTTGATGCTTCCTCTAATTGTTGTATCTTACGTCATCTAAAGTTTCTTCGTAAAACTGTAACGGATGGAAACACGTCTTAATTCGGTTTTTTTTCCTCTCTTCCGAAATTATGTAAATCCACATAACATTTGCAAACAGTTTGAAATGAAACTTGGTTAATGTCTTCTATATTATTTTATATTAACTTCTTGTTGTGCCTCATCGCTTTTTATTTACGTCTTGACAAGACAAGTCAATCTGTGTCGCCTAAGCATGTATGTGTGTCAGTCAGTCATTATGGAAACGGCTCATTCATTAAAATGTTTATTAGTATTTATATTTTATTAAAAGAGCTGATCCATGTAAATAAAATCCGGCATCCCGTATCTGAACGGCTGGATCCTCTTCTGTCGTGATTCAGTATAAATTAAGTACTGCTTGTCAAGCTGTCGCTTTGTTGCTTGTTGCTGCCTGTGAAATCGCACCGTTGTGTCGTGCACGTTCATATAAATATAACAAAGTGTCACCTGTCGCATTTGTAGCCTCCTTGTGAGAATGTAGGGTGAAATTCACCCTACCTTCTGGGTCCCTCTAAGACACTACAATATTCTTAGACATATACCTATTTCAAATACCTACATAGACCAGGTGACCTACATAGACCTATGCAAAATACATAGGCTTTATTGGGTCCATAGTGATCCAGGGTTAGTTGAGCTGACATTCACTCGGGACCCCTGGTACAACTGTACTGGCTTCCAGTAACACAGTTTGTGTTTATACATCCAACATGATTTTACAGGGCAAATTTAAAAGCTGTACCGAAGCCAACCCAGTGGTTTTGCAAGGCGCCAATATTTCCCACTGTGCTATTATACCATACCCGATTTCAGTCCATTCTTCGCATCAAGCCAACATCCGCATGCGATTTCATACTGTAATTGGCTAATTTTTATACTGTGGGAATTGATTACATACATTCATACAAGTTTATGTACCAAATATTACACCAAAGTGCCGAAAATTCTGGTACAGGCGCACGTATAAAAAGCACAATACATATGCTGGTGGTGGCACCATAACGGTTTGTTTAGCTGGCATTCCATGGGACCCCTGGTACATCTACAAACTTAACGATTATTATTATATATACGCCAAAACACAGACATTTTTGGGGTTTTGCCATTTGCAATTCACTAGAAGTCGCCAGATCTCGGTGTTATCGAACACCGTCATCTGGGTTGCCATGCAAAGCGCTGTGGAACACAGAAATCCTACACCTTGGGAATACAGCAGACTTGTGGACCGTTCTGCAGGAAGTGTACAGAATATTCCCAGAAGCTTGTGGTGTCCAGGCCACGTAAGGGACCTACCAAGTATTAGACTTGTGTACAGATTTTTTAGGGCACTTTAGTGTACGTTTAACTTCACTTCAGTGAAAATGGAGAACGGTGTCGGTTTGTGAGTTATTGTTAGCATTTTATTTTATTTTATTTTATTTTATTTCATTTTGTGTAAGGCAGCTTCGACCTGATGTGCTGCGCTATTATACATGTGACTGTGTAAAGAAAAGTCTGTGTGAGTGAGTGCGCATAAAAGCTTTCTCCGGTAGGCTGAAACACTTTTATTGACCAACAAATTGTGGAATCGTCCTTGCAGTCAGACTCACATAATTCAATTCGCGGAAATTTAAAAGTGATGTATTTTTGTGGATTTTTTCCGCTAAGATACCAGAAAAACAGGTCCGTACTGTATTTTTTCACTTGCTTCGGCACGTTGTGAATAGAATAATGAGCCCCATTCAGAGCGGTTGTCACAAATCTCCCGCTGTCCCAGGCAGACTGACTGGGTGGGTAAATCTGAAATGACGCAGAGAGAGGAAAACCATTAACCGATGCCTGGTGATTGTATGCGCACACTACACACTTGCCACATGGACAAGTGAATTACTAAGTGTGTAGGGATGAAGGGAGCGAGTCTGATTTGTATACCTTGCCTTCTCTGGGGCATTATATCCTCCTGTACGTTGGTAAGACTCTCACACACTCGTTCTCTCGCTTCATGTTTGTCCCGGTGCCATTTGTCCCGGACTGCTGACTGTCGCTGATGTGGAATGAAAAGCAAGGGCTCCACTAGAGTGCATGCTTAAGACTTGAGATTGCTGGGGAGTATAGGGAATTAAGGACCAGTTGGGACAAGTGGAGCAAAGACAAGCATTTTCTACAGAGAAGGACAGAATGAGAACACCTGACCTTATGAACCCTTCATCTCACTAGTTGCTAAATAAAACTCACCCGTGTCACTTTTTTTTCTTTTTTTTTTTTTTTTGAGGATGTGTTGCCATTAGTACCTTCAAATCAAGACATGTGCTTGGACAGTTCTCAAATCAACCGGATGATCATGAGTCAACAGAAGGTTACTTCTAGCAATATGGAGCAATCAGAAATCGAGTCCTTCTTCGGCAACAGGGTCATTTCAACAGGGCTTTGGCCACCACGGTTGCCAGATCTGGCACCACCTTTGGGATGTGCAATCGAATACACAAAGGTCAGGATATGTAAAGTGTTTTATTTCTAACAGGAGTTACAGCAGAATATTTCGGGCTTCTTTCGAGTAAATCTTTTTGTATAAATTTCATTATGTTTCCTTTCATTTGAACCCAAGATAACCGACACTATTGGTTTAATCAGTGTCCATGAACTGGCATCCCATCCTACCCTTCACCCAGTGTTCCCAGAATAAGGATAAAGACCCACTGTGAACCTGACCAGTGGATTAAAGCGATCGAGTTCCTCTAGGTGTTTCCATCGTCTTCAGGTCAAGTGTTCGATTATTCCACTGTTTTGAGTTGCTTTAGCAGCATGTTTGAGCTGACTAGCTTACAGCATGCCGGATCACCGTCCGCTGTTTGCCAGGATCTGAGCAGTTAAGCTGCCCTGACAGATCTATCCTGGTTCTTCTCTCGACAGGAACATCGAGCGCTGATAAAGCATTTTCCACTAGCAACCATACACGCCTTGGGGTATAACCTCGGCAGTACTTTTTATTTCCAGCACTGTTCTCAGTACACATCACTCTGTGAACAGTTTTTCACTGCTAAAAGTGATACACGGAGGTATGTTATAGAATAACTGCTGGTTTTAATGTGGTTTTTGCTTTTTAGTCAGTAATAATAGTTGAAGCCGAGCTTCTTTCATTTTAATTTTCCTCGGTTTTAATGCTCGATGTGAACGTTATCCAAGACTCCTGGCTTGTATCGGGTGTTCATACGGCTATACGGTGCAGCTACAGGTACCAATACCACCAGGATCGTCCAGGTTTGGATCACCTACTTGGGTTTGTGCAGTTTTCTAAGGTGGGTTTTGTCCAGGTTTGTTTTCTCTTCTTAAATGGCTTATTTTTTTATTTTATTTTACTTTATTTTATTTTACTTTATTTTATTTATTTATTTATTTATTTATGTAATTAATTTCATGTATTTTATTTTTATTGTATTTTTATTTTATTTTATTTTTATTTTTATTGTATTTTTTTCATTTTATTTTATTTTATTTTATTAAATGTTATCGCTAAATTTATCAGGATATTTTTCACAGTTACCAATCAACCATTTTTATCCTCTCAATGCTTCATTTGTCTTCATTTTCAAATGAGACCCCCAAACAAATTCCACTACCACATGTCCACATTCGGATACCTTTCTCTTCCTTCGTTCCTGAACCGCCGATTAAGTAACGGCACAGTCGGCTACAAAACACTATCCGGAGTCGCTTAATGCAACTTTTACCACCCTGATGATCCTTGTATCTGTTTATCCTTAAAAAAAATCGCAGCAGGAGCACGAGCATCTGATAAAGTGTCTCTGCGACATCAGATTCAGGAAACGTAATGAATCAACGTACACCAAGTAGTGAGGAAAAACACCAGACGAGACACTGCCTCGGGGTGAGAGCTTCCTAGTGAGAGACAGAACGGAGTACGGTTAAAGTTTGATGAAAGTTTTCTCACAGCTAGTTCTGCATATTTTTACTGAGATATATGGCAGACTGAGTAATACACACGCGGGTCAATGACGGGATGCCTAAATTATATCCGTCCAACTGCATTTTCTTCTGTTAAGAAAAAATAAAATTGCATAAAAAGAAGGGCTGTCAAACGCTTAAAAATTCTAATCATGATTAATCGCAGAATGTCATAGTTAATCGTGATTAATCACATTTTTTTTAACTATGTAAATAAATAAGGCTTTAAAGTGAAATGTTACAATTAAAATGGCGAACACATGTTATGCTAAAAGTACTTGT
>JAOVVF010000047.1:8141749-8153542 GCA_028565595.1 Duopalatinus emarginatus
GCCATCTCCACATCATTGCATTCAATTTTTATTCACAATTTGTTTAGTGTCCCAACTTTTTTGGAATCCGGTTTGTATATATATTATTATTATTTTTTTTTGAAAGCCTACTTTACATAATCATAGAAAAAAAAAAAAAAAAAAAAGTCTGTCATGAATGAGATATGGACCTCACAGTTTGCTCTCCAATGTAAAATTCCACCATCAAGCCACTTGGTACACAGTACACACATCATCGTTCTCGACTCGTCATGTTGGATGTGGTATGAAACGGGAGGATTTGCTGTCCATTGATATGAAACCTTGAACTAACCAGCTGACATCAGATTCATCCAGTAACAGCTACAATGTCACTGACACTGACTTTATATTGTCTATGGTTTATATCCATAGAGACCAAAATTCTACATGGTGACCTGATATCTGGGGAGTGTGTCATATAACATGGCCATGAGTATATATATAATATATATAATTATATATTTTTATAAATTATATTTTAAAATTATTTTTAAAAATATAATAAATTATATATATAATTTGTATTATTATTATTTATACTGAAAACAAAAGTGGAACATCTGTAATAATAATAATAATAATAATAATAATAATGTGTAAAATTGTCTGCGTTATTTCACATGACTGCTGTTAACCTAAATGTAGTTCACATCCACCACAAGTTGAGTTTGTGATCCAGATGAAATGTAATTTTCCTCCTGCCCTGGTCCACATTTCACTCAGACCTGCCGTGTCCTCTGCACAAGATCGTGTTAAGCCTACAGCTTTTTCCTCAGAGGTGAAGTTCACCTGGTCCCTTTTCTCTTAGTGACTACTACAAACTACAGAAATACTCCATGTACCACTCAAGAGGCCGTGCTTTGGGGTTCTGTCTGTCAGAATTGAGTCCTGCCCTCCGCCCCCTTCTCTCGGGGTTGGAGCCAAACGGCTTTAATGGCTTTCTTCATGGTTGAGAAACCTGCGACTTTGCTACGAACACTACGAACGGTTTCCTCCCTCCAGCTCTCTCGCACCCTCTCTCTCTTTCCCTGACCTCTGTTGCTACTCAATACCCCTAAGCCGTCCGCCTAAATGAACTGTTTATCCATGTCCAATTCCGGTGATCGATCCCGCCTCCTGCCGAATCGGAGCGGGGTCGACCCTCCCTGTGTCGAGATCCGCCGATCTGAAATGCTTATCTGGATGTGCCTGGTTCAGATCAATCCTCCCACCCTGACACTTTCTCTCAAAGAGAATGGATTAACAAGAAGGTACCCTATGCCAACCATCCGCTCTCATTCACCGTTCCTGTTTTTTCCCATTCTCTCGCCTTTCTGGCTCTCGGCAAGACAGCCGGCTTGTTCTCGCGTACTCCATCTGTGAATTAACCTCAGCTCTGTGTGCGCTCTGTTTTGTGAATAGCTACAAATAGCTGGCTTTAGTCTCGTGGTTCTGGGGAGAATGAAAAAAGGGGGAAAAGTGAAAGACCGAAAAGGGAGAAAGAACAAAGAGGGAACGTGTACTCGTTTTTTTTTTTTTTTTCTTTTTTTGCCTACATATGAATCAGACACCACCTTGCTTGGGTTTCTTTCTTTTATTAAACTGGGTTTGTTCTCCTCCTCTGCAAACATCCTCGTTTCTATAGCTGCTTATCATGTGGACATTGGAAATGTGTGTGTGTGTTACAGTTTAGCTAACCCTCAGTAAATCACATATTTACTTTTACCTCACCTGTGAGTCCTGGTATACCTTGGAATATATACAGTAAGTTGCCATGGCGACAGGATCCATGCGAAAAGGAGGGATAACCTGGGCGGAGACGGAGCAAAGAGCATACTGGGGCAATTGCCTTGGCAACGCACAACTGATGCCATGGCAACCTATGCATGCATCGTCTCTCTATTAAGACGATAAGAGTGTCAGCAGAGGGAGGACGTGCGGGAGGCGTTTTGAAAGAAGAAGAAGAAGAAAGAAAGGAAAAAATAAAAAAGGAAAACAAACACCACTGCTAATAGTTCTGAAAAAAATGACAAATACCAGGATGAATACTTGAGCCGCTTGTAAAAGGTCTCATTCAACATCTTTGTTCTCAAAGCAGCGTGTGCTACAGGAGAAGTGGATTCGAGAGCTGTGCAGCAGGCTCTGTGTTCTGGAGGCTGTAATAATGAAATGGTGAAATTAAATTGTAAGCACTTTATTGAATACGAAATTACAGAGCGCAAAATTAACAACCTGGACAGCAGCCCAGATAAGCCGAGCATATTCACAAAATTGTGGCGTAGTGGTTAGTGAAACCAGAAGGTTCCGGGTTTGATCCCTGCACAGGGCGAGACACGACTAAGGTGCCCATGAGCAAGGCACCTGACTCGTCCAACTGCTCCTTCAATGGCGCCATGGTTTGGGGCTACCCCACCGCTCCGGGCAAGTTTCTGATTACACATCATAATTTCCAAATATATCAGAAATTTTAATTATGAACTAGAATGAATGGTATCTAAGAGATATTAAACAACACAGACTCTACATTAGACCTCGTGTCTCATAATTTAACAAGTCAATTTAGAGATATTATATACACTGATAAGCCGAAATAACCCTGACCCATGGGGTCGTGGACTCCACAAGAAGGTCTGAAGATGTGCTATTATATCTGACTTTTGAATTCAGAAATGCATCCTGCTGTAGAGCATCTCTGAGATCAGACCAGAAGGTGTAGACTTTGGCCTTGGGCCTTTGCTGGGTCACTAGCTGTACAAACTACTGAAGACTAGAAAACAACTCACCCTTTTGTCTAAAAATGACAATGTAGTCCTGGTCAAACTCATTAGACTCGTACACTCGTACCCATTTGCCCATTTCTCCTGTTTTCCAACACATCACCTTTGGGGAAAAAAAAAAAAAATATATATAATAAATAAATGAATAAATATATAAATAAATATATATATTCCACCCCTTGACACATGTAGTGCCAGTGAAATGATCAGTGTTATTCACTTCACCTACTGTGGAGATACAAGTTCAGTGTCTCGAACTTGACGTTTTATACGAATGAGCATCAAGTTGATCGGTTGAGACGTGTTTTTTTTTTATTATTATTACTGTATTACTCAGTTGTGAGGAGCTGGAGAACAAGCTGCAGGCTGTACAGTGAGCGAGTGTCATTTGTTACTTTTACTTAGCAACACGTGGCCTGTTGAAGTATAATGTAATGAAAGAAAGTGCTAACATTAAAACTTGTGTGTGTGTGTGTGTGATAATATTTGTAAATAGTATATAATTTAGCATTAATACACTCAAGGTTTGTGCTACTGTATATGGTGAGATACTGTAGGCGTCGTTGCTATGGTTACGTGTGTATTTGGAGCGCTTCGGTCCCAGTCACGTAAGATATTGTGTAAAAACGGCACTCATGGAACGTCTCTTGGCCAATCAGATTGCAGGGTCAGTACTAACTGTGGTATACTTATCTATAATTTTGAAGTAGTTTACATTAGTAGTCTGTGTGATTCTGTGTGATCTCTGAGTTTATAATTATTTATTTCTTGTGTCCCAACCGTAAACTGTCTTGTGAGTTTGATGGTTTGATCCCCATAACGGACGAGACATCAATGAAGTGCTCTTAAGCAAGATATGTAATGTTCAGTTGTCATGACTAGGGTTGTCCATTGCTCCAGGCATGTGTGCTTACTGCCCCCTGTGGTCTGTGTGTGTGTGTAGTGGATGGGTTCATGTCATTCATCTGTGTGCAAGCACACGGGTCACTGAGTGGTTCACTGTCAGTTAGCGTGCATGTAATATTGTTTCTTAAAAGCTTTTTAAAAACATTCGGACACCCGCAGTGTAAAGTATCACATACTGATTTTACACAGTTTGTGTCGGTAAGAGTTTTCGGTGCTGCAGGATTCCGTATCCGTATCAGTATTCCGATTTGCTCGTATTATTTCATCCCGCATTTGCATCCGTTCATTCCGAATAATGTCTTCATATCCAGTTGCATCTGTAACTTATTTACTCTGCACTGTAAACAGATGCTCATGTAAAAGTGGAATCTTATCATAGAAGAATTGCACTGAAATGCAGAAAGTATCAGGTCTCCATCGGTAACCTTCCCAAATTTTGCTGCCAACATCCTTATCGCTGTTTCTCGCCTTGTTCGCTGTCATTTTGACCCTTGAACGTAATAATTCTGCGCCGTATATTCGTCACATGACGTCCCCTCATTCGCTGTCTGTTTCTATTTATTCCTATAAACCTCCCAGACTTGAATACAGTTCATTCCAAGGAAACCTTTTGGTTTAGCTTCATTACGTTTCGCTCCCACCTACCGCGCGAATCCCGCTGCTCCGTAAGCAAACGCAGCGTCTTTGATATAAACGTATCGAAACGCATTACCGAAATTAAAAACATGCTCGGGTAATTGATGCTATTAAAACGCTGATCTGCGGTAATTACTCCAACATGTCACTTTGTAACGTGCTCTTCGTAATTAGCATCGACCTTTTACAATATGTGTTTTTTGTGTGTGTGTGTGTGTGTGTGTCCTGGAGGAGGTATATTGTGATCCCACAGTCTCTCGAGTGGCGCTTGGGCCGAGTGTGGATGTGCCAGCAGACACGGTGCATTAGCATCAGTCTGACTGCGGCAATGTGTGCGAGGATTACCAGAGGACCCTAAGGAGCTCTTCCTGTCTGCCTCTGTGTCTCTGATGAGCTCTCTGCCCTTTCGCTTCTGAGCGTGTGTGTGTGTGTGTGGGGGGGGGGTGTATTTCTCACAGTGTCACCGTTAGGAACCCTGTAGCTTAATTAGACGCATTGTATGATTACTCCCATGTCTGACTCAGCACCTTTTGTTAACAAATAAACCTCTGAAAACGAGTTTTGACACCTTTCATACTTCCTAAACGGCTCCTCTAGGACCTCGGATAGTCCACGGTTTTCTCTGGACCCACTGAGACCATGCAATAAAGACGTCTAATATCTGGTTCAGGAGCGTCCGGGAGAGAATAACGGTACACCCTGGGGACTACCATTTTTTAATTCTTTTTTCCACAGAGCAACAAATAGCATCGCTGAAATATTTCAACCTTCCTCGTCACGCCTTTTCCTCTGATCCATGGCTTTCCTTCAAACCCTCTGGGAAATCTTGGCGCGTTGAAGCCTGATTTCCACATTAATTAACACACTTATTTTACTCAGACAACAAACGCACCGCACGGATCATGGAGCACGCAGGAGAGTGTGAACGCGGTCCTGGGCGAACGAACGATCAGAGCCTGTGTAGTAATTGCCGGCGGGACCGGATGATTTGATTGTGTCGGAAGTGGCGGATGCGCACAAATGAATGACGGCGTTGCTTAGCAAGAGGCCTCGTGTTAACCTGGGAGATCAATACAGGATCTTTTTAATGATACTGATCAACTAAATGAATCTCAACAACACACATCAAAGCTAGCAGGCACAAGAGCAGCGCTTTGTCCGTCGCCCTCACAAATATCCGAGCAGCGACGTCACATGTAACCTGTATATTGTGTATTGTTCATGAATGATACTTAGAGATACCAAAAGTCATACAATAGCTGTATGTAAATTGATTACGAAGTGGATTTTGCACAGGCGGGAGCTTGGAAACTCCCATATCTGTATAAACTGTTATCTTGTGAGTGAGGTTGAACACTGGCTAGCATGCTCACGGTAAGGTGACGTGAATTTATTATTTTTTTTAATGAACGTGAACTGTTTGCACACAGAGGAATGTGACCTCTGTGCAGTGAAACACACCTGCGAACACTTGGGGGCAGTGAACACACTTGCCCGGAGGGGGGGCAGCCCCAAACCATGGCGCCTGGGGAACAGTTGGAAGAGTTAGGTGCCTTGTTCAAGAGCACTTCATTGCCCTGTGCAGGGATCGAACCCGGAACCTCCCGGTTCTGACACCGGTTCCCTAACCACTAGGCCGCCGAATTATCGGAGAGTGAATGAGACATAACACAGCGCTCCTAATAAATGGGATGTTCCATTTCCGAGGTTGTGCTGGCATTTAACGTTCCTTTATCCACAGGAAAAATACGATCGGATTATTTATAAACATTCCTCCAGGTAAAATAGTTCCATTCTATCAGACGACCCGCTGCTAAATCATTTAGCGTTATATACATGGGCATCACCGCCATTCGATCTGAAATGGGCGTGTCCCCTTTACATTTCATAATTATTCTTTCGGATCCGCCCATATTTACTATTAAATATTAGTTTACTGGTGCTGTTTCTGTTGCTTCGTGAAAAAAATCCATTCCACTTGATCAATAGGAGAGACAGTGACACTGAAGCAGAGAGGGTCAAGGGCCTTGCTCAAGGGCCCAATAGTGGCAGCTTGGTGGTGCTGAGACTTGAACCCCCGACCTTCTGGTATGCGGGTATGCTCAGTGTACATTTTCTCCCATTGTAAAAAGCAGTAATTTATATAGTTTGATAAGCTGCTACTGGTACTCAGAAGTATACAAATATTTGAATTTTGGTGTAGGTCTAGCTAGCGCCATCTGTCGTTTTGCAGACAGACGCAACGTGACACAATGTAACAATAAATAAAAAAGCCAGGCTTTTCGAAAAAAAAAGGCAACACAGTTGTATTGCAACAAAATAAAAGCGGTGTTGTGGCAGGTCATGGCCATGGGCCATAAGATGCCCAGGTATGGCTTAGGAGGACCTTTAGGTTACAGGATTTGTTTTGATTGAAATTTTTCTTAGTTATATTAGGGCTCATTTCTGATATTTGTCTATATATATATATATATATATATATATATATATGTGTGTGTGTGTGTGTGTGTGTGTGTGTATATATATATTTACATACGTAAAGATGAACGTAAACCACAGCACCCAGGGAGCAGTTGGGGGTTTAGGTGCCCCGCTCAACGGGACCTCAGTCATGTCTTGCCTAGTGCGGGGATCGAGCCTGCGACCTTCCGGTCATGAGACCGGATATATGTCAGTGTACAGACCTATAAATTCACCCTAAAGATTGTCAATATGTCTGTATATTAGTTCTCCACACACATGTCTCAATATCCCCGTCAGGACCTTCTACTGACACGCCAGGTAATTACACCTAAACCTCACCCTCAGCTACCAACAGGAACCCTTTTGGCTCTTTCAGTTAATTAAGTTTAGTGTAGTTAGAACGTAACTCACACACCGAGGACGAGAGGAAAACAAACCCAACCTTATTTTATTTCCCCCAGTGTGTCCCTACGTTCGAGAGTTCATCCATCACTTGAAAAGCAGGTGAATATTTTCTCCTTTAGATTTGTGCTGTCGTGCGTCTGGGTCTCTGAAGGCGTTTCCCTACATAGCAAAAGACCACTAGGGCAGACAGGTGGTGCACAAACACACACAAACACACACACACACACATGCACAGAGAGAGTAACTGTGTGTGTATTGAGCTTTGCTTCCTCACTGTTACAGAGAATAGAGACAAACCGGCTCGCCCGCCTTCCTGCCTTCTGTATTGTACTTAGCCGTGATCTGATGTAAAGAATCGGCTCTGTTATCAGACACTGCGGACATTAATCCACATCATCCAGGTGGGTTTGGTATCGGCTGCGCCGCGCAAAGGCTGATGAGCAAAATGCAATGAGCAGATTTGTCATAGTAAAGGCGTGTTGCCACAGAAGGGTGAAGCTAGGTCACAGCTGTGTGTGTGTGGGTGTGTGTGTGTGTGTGTGTGTGTGTGTGTGTGTGACTCCTGGCAGACACAGACATGAACAGTTTGGCGATGAATTGGCAAAAACTGTGTTTGAAGCCCTACTGTCAACTTGGATCTGGCCTCCGTGACACTTGGTTATAGTGTATTTCATCTTTGTGACAGTTTCTGGGGTGGCGCATGTTTTCTCTCTCTCTCTCTCTCTCTCTCTCTCTCTCCCCCCCTCTGTCTCTCTCTCTCACACACACACGATCAGGCGTAGTTCAGATAGTGTTGGGAGGGAAAAAAAAAAAAAAGAGGACGGCAAGGTTCACACATTGTCTGCCAGGCCTCTCTTCATTACACACATAATGAGAGAGAAAATGAAAGCGCGGACATCTGATGATGGGTAGATCTACTAGAAGGCCGGGATTGGATGATGGCCAGCTGCAGAGAAACGAGGGATGAAACGATGTAGCAGTGTTCTTTCGGACTCTGTGTTCCTTCATGACGCTGTGATGCTTTACGCGTCGTGCCGATTAGCCATAAGCACAAAACGGCGGACACGTGAAGTTGGCGTTATTGCTTGTTTCGTTACAAACGCCATTGGATATATTGGGCATCAAGTGACCGTGTAGTTCTCGAGTTGATGTGTTGGAAGCGGGAAAAAAAATGACTGACTGGGTCAGATGATCTTTTGAAAAACAGCAGGTCTTGTGATGCTGTGGTTAGCACCGACTTCATCATGAGCACCCACGACTGCCTGATGTGCGTAGGGGGTGACAGCTGGTCCGTCTGGTCCGGTCCGATCCCACAGAAAAATGTCTTGGTGCCAGACACCGCAGCACACCTTCGGAGGTTTTGTGTAGCCCTTGCATTGATGACTCAGGGCTGTTTAGGCAGGCGGGTTTATTAATACGTGTATGACGTACGGTGTATTTTATGACTCAGGATGAATCTCTCGATTTATTATTTTACTTAATCAGTTGCTCGTGCTTGGTTCAGGGTACGCAGTCCCAAAGCTGAGGTTGCGTTCAATTCATGTTGTATTTGTACTGTACTGTAATGTGTGTGTGTTAGTGAATTGGAATGTGTGTGGGGTAACCTGCAATGGATTGACACCCTGTCTCAAGTGATTCCGGCTGGGCGCTGGACAATCCACGACCCTGGTGGACAAAGCGGATTTAGAGAACGACCGCCTGCATTTAGAACGGAGAGTGGACTGTGATTTAGACAATGAAAAAAACAGGGAACTTTTTTAGAGAAGTTGTACGTGGACTGGGTCAAAAATTCTGAGTGTTAAAACTATAATGGTTAAGAATTATTAGGGAACGATGCACAGTTAACAAAGACGTCACTATGAAAAAGACCCAGAATTTACATCAGCAATGAAGAGCCTGGATTTTAACATTTCTGGCAACCGTAACAAAGTTTTTTTTTTTTTTGTTTTTTTTTTAAAACCCTAAATGTGAAACGCTTTTTTGTACTGCTACGAGCTTGAAGTCTTTACCCAAAATATTCTTTTTCTACACCTGTATTCTTTATTTATTTATTTATTTTTTTGCGCGCAGTACTGTTTCCGCAAAGTCGTTTCAGCCTTATTGTGACACTAATAGCTAGTGATGCATTTTATGTACCTTCTGTAGCTAGCTTGTATCGATATAATTTATGTGGGTGTTACATCAGCCTGGCTAACAACCAGTAAAAGACATAACTAATCCCAGGAATGTCCACTAACAACCTGAGCAATCTGAGCTACAGAAGATGAAATGTGCTGATTTTCATGTTTTTTAAGGGCCAAATTTAAAACCTGATCAGGTTAATCTATAGAATGCACCTCAAAACACGTATCCTATACAACTGTAATTTTAATGCAGCACAATTTTTTTACTTATACTTAATGTTTTAGGGAAGAAGAAGCTGCTTTTACTCCGTTACATGGAGCTACATTCTACTCACTATTTATTTTTATCGATCCGTCCAATGCACCATCTCATTGCTTTGTTTTTTGTTTTGGTTTGTTGAGACTTCCGACAGAGGCTCTGTCACATGACTGCGTCTCACCAATCAAACAGAGCCGAGCCGTCACATGACCGCACACAAAATCCCAGGTGGTAAAAGAGCACAAAGGCACAATACAATGGCAGAGACGACGGTGTGTGTTTTACAACGACTTTGTAAAGATTTAATTTATTACAGTTTTAGTTGTTTAAGAGGAAATTCTCCGGCTCTGAATATGTTCAGTGCTGTTTTATATTTTTGTGATATATATATTATATTTTTCTACTCCTTACTCATTCATTTCATGACTCATGAGCCTGCTTACAGGAAGAGGAACCAGCAACTCAACAGCCAAGCCCCCCGCCCCCCTTCCTCGTGCTCTCATATAAAACTGTGGTCAGAAAGTGAATTGCAGGCCATTGGGAGTGGGGACAGAAATTCCCAGTGGCTGGCATAAAAGGGTACAGATAGGGAAAAATGGCATGGGCCAAAAAAAACGGAGCCCAAACTTGGCCCGTGGGCCCCAAATTGGGCACCCCTGTTCTAAAGTAACAATACTCTTACTTGAGTACAGTTGTTGGCTCCTCTACCCACCTCTGACTATCTGTGAAATATGATATCCACCCTGATGAAAATCAGGCATGATTTTACTGTGGTAGTTCATAAATATCCATGTTATTTTATGGTACCTGTTTATACTATGATTTTGTACTATGGGGTTTTAAACTGTAGTTTATAGTAATCATGTTTATTGTCTAGTCAACAATGATGATAATCTATTAAGGTACATTATGGTTTACAGCATATGGGTATACTATGAATCTGCCATCGTTTTACTATTGTACCAGACGGAAACCATGTCATAGTTTTCTTTCAGCCCAAACTGTGTAAGGCTGCTATACATAATCCAGGGCAGGGAGTCTTGACAGGCCTGTCCCACAACCACACATTATATATATCACTGCATTAAAGATCCATTAAGAGTAATTTATTAGCTTCAGTGCTAATTTAGTCTTACCTTTTTCAGTGTAACCCATCCAGCTAAATCATATCCGATCTCTTACTGACGTTAATGTGACACAGCAACTGACACATTTCAAGTGGAAATTAAATGGGAATAATTTAAGAGCGATTTAAAAAAGCGCTTACAATTTTTCTGGTTGGACGTTCAAGCCTATGTTCGAAATGAATTATCGTACACTGTCTAGGTACAAAAAAAAAAAAAAAGGCACCCACCCTAATATGTTTTGGACCATATGTAGCTTTGATTATGGCCAGCACTGGATATGGTATTATTTCAACAACCTTATTTACATCCAATTTGAAATGCATACAGTTTTGCCCAAGATCGTGTTACTGACAGGAGAGTTGAACCACTCCGTAACATGATCTCCAGCACCATCCTGAAGACTTCCAAACAGGTTAAGGTCAAGACTTTGTGGTGGCCAGTCCATGTGTTAGAGACTTCCTGGATCACTCTCTTTCCAGTCTGAACCCAGTGAATCTCAACAATGTTTCCCTGGAATATCCCCATGCTATCAGGGAAGAAATTTGATCCTCTAACCTGCTCGTTCAGTACTTTCAGGCATTTCGTTAGTACGTAATGTTGCTGAGCCTCAACTTGGTTAATTAAATCTCCAGATGCTCAAAACCACCCAGATGCCAACTTTGTTTTGACCAGGCGATGTAATCTGCCGGATAGGGAAATGGTTTTTACGTGGTCTAAAAACAGCTTACAAACCGTGTTCGGGATCTCATCGTTCCCATTTCCGTTGTCCTCATCAGTCCTCAACACCGCAGTGACATCTCTGAGGATGCCACTTATGAATTAATAACAGGATGTAGCTCAGGTGATGAGGAGCTCGGATTTTAGAGAACGCTAAAGCCATTTGTACCCAGGTGTCCAGACAGCAGAATCGTTCACATTCAGGCATCTCCTCCGTCCATTACCATTGGCCAATCATGGGCGTGTGTGAGCTCATACATACAGAAGTGGGCCGGAGCGCTTTCCTCCACCACTTTGCATGAGCAAGCAGGGCCGGCCCAAGCCTTTATGGGGCCCTAAGCAGATTTTCATTTGAGGCCCCCCCATACCCCCTCCGACCA
>JAOVVF010000047.1:8251493-8262827 GCA_028565595.1 Duopalatinus emarginatus
TATATATTCAAGTGGTGGGGAGAAAACCTGACAGAATGACAAATGAAAATTTACTATCTAGGCTGCCAAGAGACCCACAGCCAGGACAACAACGTCTTGTGCTCTTCACATGTCTGAGTTATGGGCTGTTATGGTGAGATTGAAACTCTCTCACATATAAAGTCTGAGTGGTGTATTACTTACTAAAGTGTTTTTTTAACGCTATTGAGTAAAAGGTAAGGCATGTACAAACTAATACAATCAAGTTTTTTTTTCTTTTTATGATAACTAAAAAAAAATTTTCAACTAGATTTTTATTATAAATGGATAAAAACGTGTTCATTAATTAATTATATTAATTATTTAATATTTAAACTAGATAAAATAAATATATATTTTAAGTATAAATTTTTTTTAAACATTACACATTACATTTTAATATAAAAAAAAAAAATATATATATATATATTTTTTTTTTTTTTTAGTATTTTGTAACACTGTTATTTATATATTAGTATTTCATATATTCAGTTATATTTGCATACTATATTTTTCCTTTTTTTTAAGATGGTGAAATATCTGATATGGTTTAACTTTGTTTAATTTCTAATATCATGTCTAGACATTTTATCTCCACTGCGTCTGCCATACAATAAATACATATGTTAACTGGATCAGACAACAGAATGGTATTGTGTGGAGGAAAACAGTGCAGCCTATTGCCTGTAATCTAACATGCAGTTGGGTAGAGAGGATGGGGGGGGGGGTGTTGGAGGGGAAGGGTGTGTGTTGGAGATGGAGAAATGAGTAATGCACTATATTTCCGGACCCCGAGTGGCCACTGTGTGCTACAGCATTATTCACCATCTTTTTTTTAGGTAAACTCTTTTTAAAAGGCTTGACTTTTATATAAATATATTATTACTAGTTAGAATTTTTGGTTTTAATCTATTCCCCCATTCTGCCCCATGAGGATGGGTCCCTGCTGAGTCTGGGTCCTCTCACGGTTTCTTCCTGTAATTTTAATAGAGTTTTTCTTGCCCCAGTGTCTCGCTCAACAGGGTTTTTTTCCAGTCAGTAACTCTCGGATTCTGTAAGGCTGCGTGAAGACGATCTCCATTGTAAAAAGCGTTGTATTAATAAATTTAACTTGACTTGATGCAGAGCGATGGATAGATAAATAAAAGTTACTTTTGTACTGCCCGCGACATTACTACATGGTGCAAAGGGAATAATAATAATAAGAAGAAGAATGTTCTGTCTCCTGTTCTGTACCTCTGCTTGCTCATTAATGCTTTAAATCTACACTCATAGGCAGATTCTTGCTGCTTTGTGCCTGTTGTTGAAAATGCTTCATAAATAAAATAGGAATTAAACAGTTATGGGCTGAGGAGCTGCACAGTAAAAATATTTGAGTAAACTGGAAATTAAATCTCTTCTGCAACGGCACTAAAAAAAACATGTTTGCAACGTTAATACAGGATTGTAGATTTCATCTTGCTTATATAAAATCATTAATAATATAATAATAACAACATATCAGAAATAATTCGATATGTATGAACCAGAACGGGGTCCAGTAGAATGGCTGTATAAACTAGAGAGTGCAGTTCCTGAAGAAACTGTGAGAGTGTTGCGGCCTGTGCCAATCAGACGTCGCCTTTCCGTGACATCACAGTTATAGTGGGGTTGCCATGGTAACAGCCAAACAGTGGATTTTGTTGATAGCCATTACCATGGTAACGGCCAAACAGTGTGGGGGGGGGTGCTTGTGATGTCACAATCCTAGAACTCAGCGCTGCAGGACTATCGGTGACGTCACAGAAGGTCGACGTCTGATTGGTCGATATTTTTCCGGGAAAAGCGAGCGTAGCGGATGAACGGATGAAAATTTCCAAAATCTGTATGTAAGCACACTTCTCCTAAACATTCCGCACGTTCTCGTCTTTGTCCCGTGTCGATATCTCGAAAACTGTAGGAAGTGGGACTGACCGAAAATCAGGTGGAATAAAAATAATAACAATAAAAACAATAATATTTGGAAGAACAATATAGTGTCACTTCGCCACACTATAATGAATGAAAAGTCCTATGAAAAGTCCAAAAAAGCACTGGGTCAGGTGAATGGAAACCAGACAGTACGGCTAAGGACAAGGTCGAGGTCAGGAAGGTGAGTCTGGGTCACCAGACTGGAAACAGCTACGGCTTGGTATCGGCACACGAGGAACTGAAAAACTTCAAAGGAAAGTCACAAAGAGAATCATTTAAATAGGAGACCAGAAACAAGCAGACATAATTTTGCAAGCAACTGAATCATAACATGGGTGGGGAAAAAAAACAGTACTAAAATTCTAGCGGGACGCAGTGTCTGGCATGAGTGCGGCCATCTTGGCTGGCCGTCTTGAACTCTGGGAACTGGAGTCCCAGCTGGGTTGCGGCACGGCTGCTGCACTGACACGGAGTCTTTTGTGTCTAAAAGTATACTTCTAATAGTATATATTAATATACAGAATTGAACACAATGGTACAGATAAATCCGGTCTCTTCACTGTGCCATGTCGGGTGTCCTAGGAAACAAGACACGCTCGTCTTTCCATTGACATGGAGGATATCATAGCCTGAGCTAATTAGCTCCTGTCAGTCCTGTAAACCCAGGAACAGTCAGAATGCTACTCTAACTGACATTACTGTCTTTATCCATACAGATCAAGAGTATACATATCAACCTGATAGTTGTGGAATATCATCGCTTCCAGTACAGTAACTGAACTAACAGTTGAAGTACAGAATATGTGGCATGCAGTTCACTTCTTTTAAGGTATACTTATAAATGATGGCATATAATTATCCACTAGTGTGCATTTCTCAAAGCACTTCAGCTGCCCACTCTCACAGACTCGTACACTTGGAGAAAAAGGAAATCGTAAAAGAGTCCGTATACCCTGGACATAATCCCCAGGGTAGTACAGAACGGCACAATCTGGCCCAACGTCGTGCAAAGGATTACTCACATTGATAATCTTTCATTCGCAACCCATTTACAGTTACATTACAATTAAATTGTACAATAATTATACAAAGTGAATGAGATATGAGTGATTGTGTGTGTGTGTGTGTGTGCAGGAATATTATTGTGCACAGAGCAGCAGACGTAATTAACAGATGTAGTTCTGACACACAGGCAGGTTCCTTTCTTCATGCTTTCCTCCACCCTCAGAAACAGGTGACTGGTGTCATGTGCAAGTCCAGAGCTGCGGATGTTTATGACTCCTTGCTTTACTCTTCCAATACTGTACCGCGTGTTTATTCTCAGAAATTCTGCGCATCACTGCACACACCTGCTATTATTTTTGTCACATGTACATTACAGGGAATTTCTTAGGAAGTTGGGGTCCAAGCATAATACAGTGGCCCTAAAGCAGAAACAGGTTTAAGGGCCTTGCTCAGGGGCTCAACAGAGGTAGAGGTGGTACTGGGGCCTGAAAAGACTCTGTATCCCAGAGTTGTGGACCAATAAGCCACCACTGCTTGTAAGATGTTGGTCTACTGCTTCGAAGGTTATGAGTTTAAATTCCTGAAACCATCAAGCTGCCACCATTGGGCCCTTGAGCAAGGCCCTTAACCTTGACTTTCTCAGGCGTATAAAAGTTAATATATTTGAGTTGCTCTAGAGATGACGTCTGCCAAAAACAAACATTTACGGGTTTGTTTTTGTATGTAACTTGTATGTTGTAACTTGTATGACTTGTACAGGTGAACCTGCACCTGTGAGCATTCTACAGGGACCCCTTGGTAATCTGAGTTTGGGGTTTTGCCATTTCTACCGCCAGTCTAAAACTTATTCTTAACATATTCTGTAGGCAATAAACACTATACTTCCTGCAGAACGGTCCATAATTCCGTTGTATTCCGAGGTTTGGATGCAGGACATGAACCAAAAAAGACCAAAAAGACATTTTTTGTAGATGTACCAGGGGTCCCATTAAATCCCAGCTAAACAAACCCCATACCGTTATGAAGCCATGAGTATTATATAGCCTTGTATTTAGCCTAGGCTCGTCTGTACCAGCTTTTCAGACACTTCAATGTACATGGTCTGGGTTTTATCTGTACATCTCTGTCTATATATACGTCAGTAGACTTGGGCATATTGAGTTTTAGTATATTTGAATGAATTAATACTTGGTAGATCCGAGTCTTAAGAGAAAAAGGGAACTGAAAAGACGTTTATGTCCTTCTGATCTCACTGCAGTTTAGAAGAAATCATAGTGATATTAGATATTAGAGGATGAGGAGGATTTACCCTGAGTTTGGTCCAAGATGAACCACTTGTTTTCTCATGTTATAAGTACACTCGGTAACATTTCTACCATCCGACGTGATTAAAGACACTTGCTTATCAATTAATTGCTCACTACAAAAAGAAAAAAACAAAAAAAAACAAGAAAACAAACCCACCAAGGTATCTGGAATTTAAATTTTCCACTGTGTGCTCGTCACTGAGATTGCTTGTTGCGCTACAATGACTTCTAATGGCATTTCCCCCCCCTGAACCACGTGTCCCAGACGTGTTTTGTCAGTAGCGTGTAATCCTTTAGTAAGCGAGAGCCTATTTCACGTTCCTAAAAATAGAATTCGCACTGGCCTCTAAATATAGCATGTGAGACAATCTGTGTTTGTTGGAACGTTAAAATGTGGGTGTTTTCCATGCGGATGTGTGGGACAGATAGGAGGGTTGGACGACGGTTGCCGTGTGTACAGGGCTGTTGGACGGGAGGTGTGTTTTTATATCTTGGTGGGGATGGTGTCCTGACCAGGATGGTGAGAAATATTTCTAAGCGGACCTGGTTAGCTATGTTAGCTAGCTGGATCGTAGTTTTTAAGTATGTCCTTGTATGCTGATCTTCTCAAATATATGTCCTTAATGTCCTGTAGAGGCCCATGCTGAATTTGTCTCCACCGGTTGATAAAGTAATGATAGATTCCTAAACCAAAAGACATCATACATCGTGACTGGATCCAGCTAGCGGATTTCCATTGTACCATTTACGCTAGCATGGTTTTTTTTTTTTATTTGCGTAAGTGGTGGTTTAGCAGTTTAAAGGCTCTGAGTTAATGATCAGAAGGTTGGAGATTCAAGCCCCAGCACCATCCCCAGCACCACCCATGCTGCCATGTTAGACCCTTGAGCAAGGGCCTTAAAATTGTCAGTTCCAGGGTCTCAATATCATGGCTAACGTGACGTGTCCTGACTCTGACCTCCTAATAAGATTCCTAATAGACTAATAACATTTTGCCAATCAGCGCCTTTAAATCTGATACCTTTGTGTATCACCCCCAAGCCGAATCAGTTAACTGTAGAGTAGGGACATCTGACGGTTATTGCCGATCAGGGCCGGCCCAAGCCTTTATGGGGCCCTAAGCAGATTTTCATTTGAGGCCCACCATACCCCCTCCGACCACCTCTGCATATCGCTCAATTACCTTTCTCCCTGCGCCAGAAAAAACTAAACAAAACAAAAAGGAAGTAGGGAGCTAATTTTTATTTATTATTTATTTATTTATTTAAATTTTATTTTATTTTGTTAGAGCGATTTGCCTAGAGAGAGATATTATGCAATACACTGAAGTGCCCGACAGTGGCAACAGCCCACAGCAGCAACTGATCAACCTATATATAGGTGTGCCAATTATAAAATAAATAAATATAATATTTACTTTTACCTGTGTAATACCATTTCGTTTTATTATTTAATGTTATTTTTAAAATATATATTTTTTTATCATGATATCTTGGTGCTCTTGGGGGCCCTTTGGTGGCGTAGGGGCCCTAAGCGGCCGCGTATTTCGAGTATGCCTCGGGCCGGCTCTGTTGCTGATGATCCGTGAAGTGAAAGTGAACTATTTGCCTACTGTGTTTGCACACAGAGAAACGTGAGCTCCGCATTTAACCTATCCGTGCAGTGAAACACACACACCAGTGAACACTAGGGGGCAGTGAACACACTTGTCCTGAGCAGAGGGGCAGCCCCAAACCACAGCACTCGGGGAGCAGTTTGGGGTGGGGTTAGGTGCCTTGCTCAAAGTCACCTCAGTCGTGTGTTGCCCAGTGCAGGGATCGAACCCGGGACCATCCGGTTACGAGAACGGTTTAAAAATTATAGAATCATCTATAATATACGACACTGTGGGAATTCCTAATATTAATATATCTGTGTATATTTCTGAACGGGTCTGTAACGAAATGATTCATACTGTGCCATCGATCTGAGCACATTAGAGCTGCAGTTCAGGATCATTTTTAATAACTCGTAGAGTGCCAAGAATTATATTTCATAAACCGCCACTGACAGGAAGCTAATTTCCCCCCATGATAATTCATATACTACTACCAGTAGTACAGCATCATTGTATATTTCCAACACAAATTAAAGCATGTTTATTTAAAAATTAATAAATAAATAAAAGTCCACTGGGGAGGCCGGAGTCCTAGCGCCCTCTATTGGCCGCCTTCTGCTGTTGACAAGAATACAAAGAGAGAAAGAGAGAGAAAAATAATAATAATAGTAATAATAATAATAAAAATGGTTCTGCAATGTCAGCCTCCGTACCTGCTGGCACACGAGTATTTAATATGAGTCTGCATGTATTACAGTTTATAGTACAGTAAATATATATAGGACATCTTGCGTCTTGGATGTGTGTGTGTGTTGCGTGCTTTTATCTGGGTGCACCATGCACTTTGCCTTATTACAGCATTGAGCTCACTTCCTGTGTCGGGGGCCGCAGTCCCTGTATAAAATTCCCTTTAGGGAATTTCTCCAACAGGAAGTTTCACAATGGCTTTTTCCATTAGCTTCCATTAAGGCGCACCTGCCTGCCAAAGCAAGCGACCAGCAGCGTTTCCTCTCTCGGCTTATACGAGAACAACACCGGTGCACCGGGAATTCACAGGGGAAGCATCCAGGCCGACATTAGTAGCTGAAGTTCAGGGCCTTTGAGACCCTTCATCAGGAGGAGTGATTAGTGTAAAATCACCTGCGTATATATTTGTGTGTGTGTGTGTGAGAGAGAGAGGGGTGTGTGTGTGTGTGTGAGAGAGAGGGGTGTGAGAGTTAACGCTGTCTCAGCAGGAACAGGAAGGAAGTGCAGGCTTGGGGGAGTAAATCGTTATAGATTTGTGCTGACCGATGAAAATGCTTTAAGACTAGTGTTTCCACCAACAGAGAATTCGAGGTTGCAAATGACAGGTCGGCTATACACACACACACACACACACACACACACACACACACACACACACACACACACGTGACACACAGTGAATCACAGAAACAGCATTACTCATTCCTACCACCTCCAGAGCTGCCAAATACTAATGGTCAGAATAAAAAAAAGTTTCCTAATCTCCAGTTTTTATTGGCAAGTGTTAAAATTGTGCGTGCATGTGTGTGTGTGTGTGTGCATACACACATATCTCATTAGTTCAGCTTAAAATCTATCAGTGTGGTATCTCAGTGTAGTAGGTGTACCAGTAGGAGTCGATCCAGACTGGATGGAGCTGCATATGCGCAACAGGTGCCGGATTAACACGTCAGGACGAATGGCGCATATGCCCGTGTTGCCATGGAGACGGCGGCCCTCACACAGCACAGCGGCATCGGCGACGACGGAAATACGGATTCTTGCAGCCGGTCGTTAAAAATCATCCAAAATTACAGATTCGCCTTGCTGTTTTAAATGATTAGAGATGGGGATTATTTAAAAAAGCTTTAAAAGCAAGTATCCGCTGATTTGATTTAAAAAAGTAGTGGGTTTTTTTTTTTGCACATTTTTTACACTGTCCGCCACTGTTATTCATTTAACATAACGTAAATGTTTGTTTAACATTCAGTTAATTCAACATAAATGTTCGTATTAACGCCTTTTTCTAACGTTTTTTCTTCATGCGTGACTGTTCATAAATTCACATAAATTAAAATAAATTAGCTGATGACGTTACTTATTTATGATTAAACCACCCCTGAACCATTTTTTCCCCAGTGTATCAGGAAGACGCCACTTCCAGTAAAGAATCTCCTTAACATAAAGGCGTGGTCTTGGTCTGCAACAGTGTTTAAACAGGTGGTCTTACTTGAAGATTTCCGAGCAGAACGTTGACCAGAGCATCCCACTCCGCTCGCTGGCTTGCCTTTGTGAGTGGCTCGCATGCACCTGGCAGACCGCATGATGACCTCGTTGGCATCATGTGGGCGGGGGACTCTGAGCTGCAGCTCTGCAGCCCCGCCCACATCAGACTATTTTCTACACGTTTTTGCATGAACGTTTGCAGCATTAAAGTAGCTCTTGTTATCTTGTTTCTTAGGTGCTCGTGACCCTGTCGCCCAATCGGGTCAGCGGTCCAGATTTCACCCAGGTCAATGGGTAAAATCCCTTTTTTTTTCCTGCTTCCAACACATCGACTTTGAAAACTTTGCAACTGTTTACTTGCTTTCGAATGGTTACCAGCTTCCACCGCTTAATAGCCGGATCTGTGACGAGCTAGCCAAAGTTATCAGGTTCTTCCACTCGGCTACTTGACACACACGGAGCTACCTTTGTGTTCAGTACCTCCTAGATCCAGTAGAGGCCTCCATCGTCTGTTGGTTAAGGAACTAGCCTTGTGACTGGAGGGTTGCCGGTTTGACCCCACATGACCACCAAACCCCCATCGGCTCTCTGGGTGTAGTTGATATGGTTGCCCACTGCCCCTTAACATGTGTGTGTTTGACTGCACTGATGGGTCCTGAGTGTGTAAGCTCAGTGGTCAAAAAATGGTGTAACAGTTTGGGAGATGATCCATACGGTATGATGGATGTGTCGGCTGTGAGTGAAGCTTTGGTCATATGAAAGTGAAAAGTGAAATGAAAGTGAACTATTTTGCCGTACTGTGTTTGCATCCGTGCAGTGAATCACACACACCAGTGAACACTAGGGGCAGTGAACACACTTGCCTGGAGCGGGGGGGCAGCCCCAAACCACGACGCCCAGGGAGCAGTTAGGGGAGTAAGGTGCCTTGCTGAAGGGCACCTCAGTCGTGTCTTGCCCTGGGTGGGGATCGAACACGCAACCTTCTGGTCAAGAGACCGGTTTCCGAAGCACTAGGCCACGGCTGCACATGAGGGTGTGTTTTGGATAAAATTCTGTCTGTAGCATCGTCCGAGATCTGCAGAGGAATCAGTTAAACGATGGCTGCTGCAGGCTACTAATAATGACGGATTTCAAACTAGATTTGGTTTTACCGGTCATTTTTGTTCATTTGTTTCATAGATCACATGCTATTAATACTATTCCGTTTATTAAATCTATATTTAAATGTGAATGAAATGAGCGTACAGCAGCTGGCAGTCGACGTGTCGCTGTGTTTGAATTAAATCGTATATCTATAAAACGTCCGTGTTTGTGGGAATTCCGTGTCGTTGAGATATCCCGGAGCAGAACAGGTCCTTGAAGGAGCACAGATTTGTGCCTGTGGGTTTATACAGTAAGCAAAGTGAAGTCGCTTAAGTAAATAGAGAGGTGCATTTCCTGCAGAAAATGCGAGTGTGATTGCAGCTTTGCAAAGGTAGAGTCTTTTTGGTTTGTGCGGGTGCAAATACTTTTGTTCTGACAGGTGATGGTATGACAGTGGGTGTGTGTGTGTGTGTGTGTGTGTGTGTGTGTGTGTTAAAGGGATGGACGTTTTAGAGTTGTAACAGAGTCCATATCTCACATCAATGTGCCATTCAAACACATGAATAACCTCTTGTTATTGCCTATTAAAATGACTAGGCTTATGAAAAACGAGGGATGTAAACAGGCGTGGCAGATAAACGAGTGCGGGTATCCAAAAGATGTGTAAATGCCTGTGTGTCCTTAACAGGACAGATGTTTTAGAGGTGGAACAGAGTCCATATCTCACCTTTTAAATACACATTTTGTGATTCCCATTTGGAATGAATGGGAAAAACGAGGGATAAAAACGGGCGTGGCCGGTGAACGAGTGCGGCTATCCAGAAGCTGTATACAAGCGATGGGGTCCTCAACGGGATCTAATTTTGAGAGTTGGAACGGTGTTGATATCTCGAAAATTGCGGGAGTTGAAATCCGGACAAGCAAATCCCGTTATAATAAAAAAACGGAATAATAAAGCAAAATAAACTTTTTTTTTTTTTATCTCAATTTCTGCTAGTTGGATTGAAGCAGTTTCAAAGTTGTGTTATTGCCAAGCTAAGCGCTTCATGCCCAATTAAAGCTCTTCTACTTAAAATCCAAAATTCGCTCGGCAAATCCTCTCTCCGAGTGTCAATAACGCGCTCGGCGCTGCGAGTGACAGCTTAATGAACTTTCGCTTGCCAGGTTCAAGACGCGGAGCCTCCTAAATCAAAGGCTTTGACGTATTTCTGAACCTTAGTCATGACATGCCTGTCAGGCTGGTGCTATCCAATACTCATAGCTGCGTAAGAGAAAAAAAAAAGTGATATTTAATATTTGTCACATGTGCCGTGTCTATATCATTTAAATGTAGAAGGTGTCACTGCTCCTTTATTGCTACTTGTCCTAGTCAGCTTAAATGCTTATGATCTGTAATCAGTACGGACGATTAGACATGGTGTTTAACCTGTAAGCCTGATGCGTGTCAGGTATCGGATGTTGAGATTAGAAGAAGTCGTAGGAAATGCTTTTACATTTGCATATACTGTACTACACACATAAGTGTCTGTCTGTGGATATGCCCTGTACTGGACGGCTGGCCTGTCTGCAGTGTTTCCCTCATGATCCAGTAGCAGGTCAAGCTGCTTAGATAATAAGTGAACTCTATACTCAGGCTAAAGTGGAAATCATGTCTTAATGAACGGTTGAGCGTCTCCTTTTGGGTCAAGAAGTGGTGCAGTGGAGCCCAGTCCACACTGTGTGCCTTTTTGGGACCAGCCGTCAGCCTCGGTTCTCTGTAAGTCTGCTCAGTGGCCTCTAGTGTGTGTGTGTGCGTGTGTGTGTGTCCACTATAGTGTGTTTTACTGCACGGGTGGCTTAAAGAGAGGTCAAGTCCGTCTGTGTGTACAAGCTGAGTGGTCAATGAGAATCTCAGTTCACTTCATTTCATGATAACTGGCTCTACTAGCATCTCCGATTGAAGCGTGGAACTCCGATGACTCATCATAGTCCACTAGCCACCAATCACAACCGGTCACATGGAGCCGCTTCTCCGGAATACGGATTGTCTGCATTTGTCTGTGACTCATTATCCTGTCTAGATATCCTTGCTGTTTGTTTGGATTCTCTGCAAAGGATTGTATTGACATACTCATACCTTGCCTTGTTTCTGTATGTGTGTGT
>JAOVVF010000047.1:8337475-8349161 GCA_028565595.1 Duopalatinus emarginatus
GTCGGGCACAAACTTTTGCATACAACTGTATGTATAAAAATAAAAAACTCTCAAAAAGTTCTTCATGTTTGGGGCTACTTGTCCTAAAACCAGGGACATTCACATAAAGTATATTCAAACAGATCGAACGTTTTCTTTCTTTCTTTTTTTTTTTTTTACTGCTGGTTTAAATATGAAAGCTGTGTTGCACCACAAATCTATCTCTGGTTTCACACTTGGAAATTCAGCTCAACTTCAACTGGAAATATTCATTTTCATAACGTACTGAGTTCTTAAACTCTTCACTTTAAGAAGCCTTTTTCAGTTGCACCTCATTTCTCAGTCCTTTTTTAATCCAGTCCATGGTGCTCTTGTCGAGTCTCGTTGAACCCTTAACACTAAAACATTGCCTTCTACAGTAAACTGTTTAACTTCGCTCTCGTGTCGATCGATCCCCTCGTCTGTCTTTCTTACACCAGCTGACCTCTCTGCCTTTTTTTTTTTTTTTTTTAAATGAAACTCTGATGGCATGAAGGATAAGAAAGAAAGGAGCCGCGGCTGGCTGGAATTAGCAGACGAGCGTTTTGCTGAATGCGTCACCGAGCGATCTGTGGAACCGATGAAGCTCCGTGATGAATCGCGGACTAACACGAGGAGGACCTATAGCTATACAGGCGGCTCCTCGCCCACTTCCCTGAGGATGCTGACAGATTAATAGTCCACCACAGACACAAAGGCGTAGACGTACACACTGAGACACACAGTTACGCTTTTGTTAGCTAATCGTTAACGCGTGCCAAGTCAAGCAAACGAGCTGCAAATGCTTTGGTTTAAACAGTGTATGAAGCTGTACTATATAATTATCTTCCTCGTCCTCTTCTTCTTCTTCTTCAGCCTGAAATGACCAGAGATTTCATTTCATCCTTATTTCCTTCCACTCCTTGCATGTTAGACGTATTTCCATGTAAAGGATTTGACTGATAGCGTAGCATTCGCGTTTTCTTTCTTTTTTTTTTTTTTTTCTGGGAAGCACCATGACAGTTCTCTAAATTAATGACTTTTCCAGCAAAGATGTACCTGGTACTGTTGTACAACCAACACACTCATCCTCTCCCTAATTATTTTTTCCCCCAGAGAGAAGCTGTTCTTTGCTTTCAGTAATCAGAAGTTTGATTGTGTATTCCCTGGTTGGTAAAGTCGTGAAGCGGCTGATGTTCCTTAGCTTGTCTCCAGAAATGTTAAGTAATACTGTTGTATATGAACACAGTATTAATTAAGTCTGGCTTTATTTTTCTGCAGAACTTTTTTTTTTTTTTGGGGGGGGGGGCATTTATCTTTTGATCATATCGTGTAATGCTTTCGTTAATGATATATAACATTAAAACGATATACTGTAGACTCTAAATCTTTTATGCTTTCCTTTTTTCTCTTTTTGATATTTGATGTGTTATGATTTCTGACGAGTCTAACACATTTGCACTGTTTCTATTCGCATGTAAAAGTGGGTGGGGCTTAGGCTGTCACGGTAACCATCGTCAATAAAATGAATCGTTCTGTTGGCGCGTTGAATTCAGCACCGCACTGGTTCTAAGACCCGAGCTACATGAATTAACATTTATTATACGTTATTTCATATATTTCAAGTTTATTTTAATCTAGTTTAGTTTATTCTGGTTTATTTTGGTTTAGCTTAAATAAACGTTGTTAAAAGTGCTCTACAAATAAAATCGAATTGAATTGAAGTCAGACATTATTTTGCCTAGCAACAAGAGTACTATTATTACTATTATTGTTAGTACTAGTATTAGTATTATTTGCTTGTGAAGGTTACATGACGGCGTATGGCATGTGATAAATATAAACGTGCTGACACTGAACTCGCCAGGCATGTGCAAGAGGAAGCCGTTGATTCTCGATTTGCATATATGACGGCCATAGGATCTTCAAGCAGACACGTCGAACCTCTCTTAAACCTGGACAAAGTGAACGTGCCTGGAAAGGAAGATGGAAAAATTAGCTTGTGGTATACATACTGATTCCCGTTAACGGCCGAGTAGCTTTACAACTGTTACTATTACTAGCACTGCCTATGTAATACGGCTACGGTTTCCTTTTAACATTGCATTTTCTTATTGTCGTTACCAATTCGTAAGCTAAGCTACTTCTTATTCTTCTTTTTATCCAATCAGGAGCCGATCCTAGTATCCTAGGCGAAGGCAGGGTACATCATGGACAGGGCACTAATCCGTCGCATGGCTAACACGCACTTAAACCTACGGGAAATTTACGTCTTTAATCTGTAACATATTTGCGTTTGGTTACATCCGACACACCTGGTGTCCATGCACTATCAATAACAAATAGTCTCTCTTTCCTAATACAGGAAGCACTACAGGATGTAGTTTAGCCGAGTCTGACTCACTCGACTCGCTTCGCTTCCTTTTTGTCGTCACCGACACAATAACGACGCTTCGGCGATACCGACCCAGCCTTAAGCGTCAGCAAGACCTTCACCCTGCGGTACTCACAACCTCAATACCTCCTTACCGCCCTGGATTTGTGAGTTAGCGGGACAGAGTATTAAAGTTAGGAGGAGGCAGAGGATGCACCATGTGTCCGTCTGAGTGAAGCAATAGAGCCTGGATGAGCGGTACCAGCGAGGTCACGGAAGTCAGAGCAAGCAATCAGAGCTATAATAGGAGTTTTGATCAGAGCTTTGTGCAACTTTCGAAAGATACCGTCAGCCTCTCGACTCGGTGTGTGTGTGCGCGCGCGGATGTGCGTGAACTCCAAATGTCACAGTAGAACGAATGTCAGAAGTGCAGCTCGGCTATGACATTTACCGACACGTAGCGACAACATCAAAACAGTGAAGCCCTCATGGCAACAACACAATCGCTTGACTCTGTCGCCTATGACTCTGATCTCTTTCCAGAGGTGAAGTGAGGTGGGAGAGAGGTCCAGGATGAAGGTCAAGCCCTGTTTTTTCAATTTAGTTTCTGAGTTTCTGTGCCGAAAATCGAGAAGGTGGGAGTTGGGCGCGGTTACGGTTTACGATGGATCTTCCATATACGTATGACGTTAATCACAGGCCGGGATACGTTGTGATGTTAATGTCTTTAGCCTCTTTCTCTGTGCAGACTCTCATTCAATTGGTTCTGACAGTTTTAATGTTGCTTTGTCGAACAGAAAATTGACACCTTCCACCATTTCCCCTTCAAAAAAAAAAAAAAAAATTGTGACTTTTTTTTTTTTTCTGGCAGCAATTTCGTATTAATTTTCTTTCTGGATATGTGTTTCATAAGGCCGTGTTTGAATGTTCAGACTCTACTTCCTGTCTTGCAATTTTAATCAGAATCTCATTCACCATAAAATCCTAATTGGCCCAGGCACATTTAAATCGCACCGGTTTTGGCACGTCTAATTCTCACCTCCAGTTCCTTTCCTCAAGGCAAAATCTGAAGTCAAAGACCCGAACCGAGTTGCCGTCTTCTGAAGCAGAGACTTCATGTGACGGAGAAAAAAAAGTGCTTGAAATGAACTTGGTGCTCCGTTTGAGGAAGGAAAAAAAAAGTCGAGGAGAAATCTTAGTGTCTGGTTTTTATTTAACTACATCGTAAATACCTTCTTCATTTCTGAACCCTGTGAAAAACCCAGTGTCTGTCATGAGTTAGGTACATAGGAATTTGACAAAATAATACTACAAAGGAATATAGTGCCTTGTGCATGTTAAACGTTTCTACATTAGCAGTGTTATAACTCAAAACTGAAAAAAAGAGGGCTTAACTAGTATTTTAGGTCATGAATCTACATAAAACAACCCAATATAATTGAAGCGAAGGGGATCTTTATAGTCTCATGTGTCCGATTAAAGTGTCACATGACCTTCCTATAAATATGCATGTTCCTGGAAGGCTCTTGACGTGGTTAAAGAAGATATAGAAACAAACAGCATCATGGAGACCACAAAGTGATCGAAACGAGTCTGCAGGAAAAAAATAAAATAAAAAGTACTGGAGAGGAATCAATCGTGGTTCTTAAAAGTATCCAGAATGTCACAAGAGGCTCCATTAAATACAGTATTAAAAAAAAAAAGGATAAAGATATGGCACAAGTGCCTTGAGGAGGCCGTTGAGTAAAAGTCAGTGACTGGGTAATGGAGTGCGTTAGTGAAAGAGGAGCTGTCAAAAACCCGAGGGGAACTGTGGAAGACCTGGAGACTGTCACGGCTCAGATGGGTTCAGTTGTTCACAACAGGACAGCCATAGCTTGGATGTAGACTGGTGAACTCTGTACAGAATAAACATTAAGAACACCATCCTACAGTGAAGCGTGGTGGTGGTGGCATCACATTTCAGCAGTCGTAGGCTTTTGTTTATGAACCCAGCCTTGTTACTGGAAGATCACTGATTCAATTTGACCCCCGTAACCAACAAGACAAGACTGAAGTGCCCTTGAGCAAGAGACAACCAGACTGCTCCTCGGTCACCGTGAATATGGGCATGTGTGCTCACTGGCCTGTTGTTTGTGTTTTTCTTTATGAATGGGTTAAATGTGGGGGACACATTTCTCTGTGGGAATGAGAGGTCCATTTTTTAGGATTGAGCACAAGACAGACGGAGCCAAATATGAGACTATCCCAAGGGGGGGAAAAAACTGTATACCAATAACTATGGCGTCAAAATAAGATCAAACGTTTTGCGCACCAAAAAACGAAATTCGCGCATTCTCAGTTACAAAATCTCATTTAAACTCGCGCAGCAAAAAAAGAAATCTCGCGCAGCAATAAAGGAAACTCGCGCAGCAATAAGAGAAACACGCGCAGCAAATAAAGAAATCTGCGTAGCAAAAAAGGAAACTCATGCAGCAAAAAGGGAAACCCGCGTAGCAAAAAAGGAAACTTGCGCAGCAAAAAGGAAATCCACGCACCAAAAAGCAAAATCCATAACTGGATCTTAAGATTCACGCTTTAAAAAGTAAAATCTGTAACCCAAAAATGAGATTTTGTACTTGAGAACGCACAGCTTTTGTTTTTTGCTGCGCAAAACTTTTGATCATATCTTGATCATATCATATAAATTACCAATTAATATGGAGCCTGTAAATGGTAGGAAAAAGGAAAAAAATCTATATATATTTCTCGGCGCACCCGAAACTTTCACATGCGCTTGTAAAACTTTTGCGTGTGCAACTAAAACTTTCGCGTACGCACGTAAAAGTTTTACTTGAAACTTTTACCTGCGAACCTAAAACCCATATTTGTACTGGGACACGGGATTTTAATTTACGGAGCCCGTAAAGGGACACGGGAAAAAAGAAAAAAAATCAATAAATATTTTGCGTGTGCACCCAAAACTTTCGCGTGCGCATGTAAAACTTTCGCGTTTACACCTGAAACTTTGCGTACGCACCAAAAAGTTTTTTTTCTCTTTTTCCATGTCCCTTTACGGGCTCCGTAAATAAATATCCCGTATCCCAGTACAAATATTTTAGACCTTTAGGTCTTAGGCATATTAGACATGTCCAGTTGTAGTGTGTGACATTACAGAATATGTGGCTGAACACTAATGAACTACACTGTAGTCGTTTAAATTCAGTTTCTTTATGGTGTCTAAGCAGAAGGTCGCACACTAATATTGTGTAAAACAGCCTTTTGTCATGTGCAGTGTCACAACATGTATTTACCTCCAAACCTGCTTCCTGCCCATCATCCACTCCGGCCTGGTCTTCTCCAGCACATCCCGCAGACATTTAATGGGGTTAAGGTCAGGACCCTGTCATGGCCATGTCATGTGTCTAAATGATTCCTCATGTCTCCTGAATCGCTCTTTTACAATCTCAGCCTGATGAATCATGTCATCCTGGGATACGAACGCTGTGCTATCCAGGAAAAAAATTATTAATCCATAACCTGCTCATTCTGTACATTCAGGTTCACTTGTTAGTGTGACTGCAGTTGTTATCCGACAGTAATATTATTATTATGTTTTTTATTATAACAGGATTTGCTTGTCCGGATTTCAACTCCCGCAATTTTCGAGATATCAACACCGTTCCAACTGTCAAAATTAGATCCCATTGATGACCCCATTGCTTGTATACAGCTTCTGAATAGCCACACTTATTCACCGGCCACGCCTGTTTTCATCCCTTGTTTTTCCCCATTCAATCACAAGATGTGTATTCAAAACTTCGATGTCAGATATGGACTCTGTTCCAACTGTAAACCATCCGTCCTGTTAAGGGGACACAGGCATTTACACATCTTTTGGATACCCGCACTCGTTTACCTGCCACGCCCGTTTTCACCCCTCATTTTTCATAAGCCCATTCATTTTAATAGGCATGTACCTAGAGGTTATTCATGTGTTTGAAAGGTACATTGATGTGAGATATCAACTCTGAAACCTCTATCCTGTTAATGACACACTTTATACAGATGTGGATACCCGCACTCGTTTATCTGCCATGCCCGTTTTCATCCCTCCTTTTTTTCCTCTCATCATTTCAGTAGTCAAATGCCCCATTGCCACTGAGAATGGTAGATTGATGTGAGATATGGACTCGCTAATGCTAACGGCTAATGCTAATCTCTAATGGCTAATTCTAATTTCTAATGCTAACGGCTAATGCTAATTGCAAATATAGCTGCAATCACACTCGCATTTTCTGCAGAAAATGCACCTCTCTAGTTTTATTTGAGTCCCGACCTGAGCAATTAAAGCAACCCCAGATCTTAACACACAAGATCGAATCCACATGCAGACTGTCTCAGTTCAAGGTTTAGGCTAGTGAATAAATAAGTGTGTGTTTGTGATTGATTAATATTTTCATTAGATCTTAATCAAGTATTTCTAGTTATTGTTAATTTTAGATTTTGTTTATTATTTAGCTACCATACTGAAACCTTTTCAGTACGAAGCAGTGAGTAGGAGGTGGCACGGACCGTCATGGATTCTGAACTTTGACTAATTGGCGATTAGGAAGATCACCAAAGACCATCAAACCAGTTGCAAATACCTTGTAAAGTACGTGTTAAGAACGGTTTTCGAAACAAGTGTGCAAAAAGTCTAGTCGACACTTCCTCTCACATCCCAGATTGTGTCCTCGGTGTGTCTATCAGACTGTATAAATACCTGATGTCCTTTTTCGCCCGCCTGTCCAGAAGAACCAGCTGTCTCTCGAACCGGCTGACTGAAAATAGAAAGTCTCTGCTGTGACACCGTTCACGAGTTGCTGACCAAAGCCTTTCGCTGTTAGAACTCCACCTGTCTCCATCGCCGAATGTCAAGTGCAGGGTCTGGCTTGGTGCAGAATGTAGACATCTCTATCAGTCATTGACCACTGTGCTTACACACAACAGATTTGACCTCTGCAGTTAACCTATCCGTGTACTGAAACGTCGCCACTTGCCTCAAGCGATGCTATCAATGGCGCCCGTGGATGGTTGCTCAATGGCGCCTCAGTCATGTCCGGTCAGTTCCTTAACCACAAGCCAACAACTGCCCCCTAGTTCTCTCAACACACCCTGGCAGAACAAACCCCTGTCCCGCTCCCGGGCTTTTTTTCAATTCTCCACATTTAGCGGCCATCGTTTTCTTTTCCACGCCGAAGCTCGTCAATTGGAGCGGTTAAGAAACGCCGAGTGCTGCCATCAGGTCCCCTGCTGCACTTCTGAACCAGCTGAAGAATAAATAACCTGATTGCTTATGCAAACCACAGCTCGGCTGGAACAAGCATGAAAAATGGCTACTGTACGTTTAATCACTCTTCAGACAGAGGCGCGCAATTGATGCTGACAGCTGCACCTACTGCAATGTCTCACAAACCATTTAACCTGTAGAGGCAATGATAAAACACGGGACTGACAAGCTTTAATCAGACAGAGTGTGTATATATGTGTGTGTGTGTGTGTGATGCACTGTATATACAGATGCATAGATTTGTTGCATTGCCAGAGCCTGTAATCTCTCGTCCTGTGTATCACAGTCAGCGATCTGATCATTTCGGTTATGAAAGATCTCCCATGCACGGAACAAAAGCTCGGCATCGTATCAGCACGACGATGCCAATAATATCGAGGGGCTCAAATAAAGAGTTTGAATAACGCGAAAATCGTTAGCCGTAGGTTTGCGACGGGTGAGATTTGGACTCGCGTTCAGTCATGGGATCAGATCAGCGGTTATAACTCTGTATATAAGTCGCCAGCCAAAGCTGTAGTTGTTTTCTTTGACACATCTCTCAGGGAAGTAATTCGGACTTGTCACTCACAGGAAGGAGAGGAGCAGGGAAGGGAAGCGAAGGGAAGGGGGGGGGTGAAAACAAACAGTGCTGAGAAATCCATCTGGCTGAAGGAATGAGACAATGAGAGGATCAGTGACAACAGCTAGCAGAGACTTCCGTGTCCGAGTCGTGGGATCTGATCCGCAATTGCAGACTGAAAAACTGCCTTTAAAAATAGGCTCCCTTTTTTATCTCTCGGCTCTGATGGCAGATTTCGTACCTTATGCCTGGACTCCTTCTCAGGTTCTGTGTTTTACATTATCTTTTTCTTAGACATTACCAGTCCACCCCCCCACCCCCACCCACCCTTTTGACCAGGAACCAAATTTCTGAAAGGGTTACTCCCAATTGAAAATGATATTTAAAATGGAATCTCGTGAAAAGCTATAACATGCTTGCGTGACCCGAAAGGTTTGTAACTGATTTAACATAAGAAGCCTCACCATCTGTTAGTCTGCATTAGTCAGTGGCCAGATCTGTGTCAGACCTTCAGAAAAAGACGCCTTTCGGTGCCTTGAATCTGTGCTAGACACCCTGGCGACCTCTCACCGGACACCTTTGTTCTCGTTTCTCTGCAGGTATAGCCGGCAAACTGACCGAGCAAACGATCGCCTTGGCGCTCGTCTTCCCTGCTGGTCTACGATATGTTCAGGTATGATACTGATAATACGATGAAGTCTAGATCTCATGCTAGACTGTTCTTATTTAACACAGGACTGTAAATGTTTCCCACAGCACCAAGATAAGCACCGGTGGTAGTAAAAATTCTGCATTTCTGCTCCTTATTTTTTAAACGCAGGAAAATGGTACACCCACCCCACCCCACCCCCCTGCATACACATCTTCTAAGGCCATGTGAAGGCAAGGGGAAGATGAGATGAAGTGAAAGAGTCCGTGAGAAGGAGAAAAAAAATCGTCATCTTCCTTCAAGGTCAGTCAAAGTCCTCGTCTCTGCTTAAACAAATTAATCTTTTGGCTGCAGGGTTAAAGGGGTTTTGGGGGGGTGGTGGGAGGGAGGGTGTCTATCAGTGTGTAAAGTGATAAATTGCACAAAGAAACAGAAATGGAGAAAAGGAGAAAAAGAGGGATAGGGGATAAAGAGGTGATTAAGCCGAGCAAACAAGGATTCATCTGGTATCCGTATACAAACCTAGCGCGCGAACTCCTCCAGCGGCTAAGAAGCTAGTTTTCTATCGCGACAAGCTACGAGTTACCAAAATACGGTTTTGGATTAAGTAGCTAGCTATAGTACAAGCTTCCAAACAACAGTAGCTAGCTATGTGAAGTGAGGTTACTGTTATCGGCCCAAAATAACAATGTATGTGCTGTAACTTGTGCAGAAATCACAAATCTTAACGTAGCGTCTGATGCAGCTAGCGTTACATACAGTATATATGCTAACAGATACAGATACAGACACAGACTGGGCTCACTCTGCTAGCCTTGAACTGAGATATGATACCTGTGAAGACAAAAACCACTTAAAGTCTTCTGAACAGATAGAAATTCATAGGACATGTCAGTCATGTCAAACATTATGGTTATATAACGGTTATATAATAATAATAAAAAAAAAAAAACAGCCAAACCAGGAAACATGTCACCGACACAAGCACACACTCGAGGTCCACAACTGCTCCTACTGTCGCAGATTATAAGATTGTAGACAATCTTCCGAAGCATGGAAGAGGAAGATATTGCGTATGTACCGATACACAGGATTACCAATGAAGGTGAGTCTATAAACTGACTTGGTGTGGGATTGTTTAAGTGAGGTGTCTGGTGAGATGAGCTGACGGCAGCGTGTTAAGTTGTAAATGAAGTAGAGTGAAAGCATATTTATGCATAATGCAAGTAGTGGGAAACAAAAATTTTTTATAGTTTTTTTTTTTTTTTGGTAAGCAAACTTTTTATTTATTTATTTATTTATTTAATGTGGATTTTATCAGCTTTGCCTAGTGATTCTATGCATGCTGTATTATGTTTCATTAGCTACTGAACCTGCAGTTATTGCTCTTTGTATATTAATTTAGAGAAGGGAGAATGTCGATCGGTCTACAGTAATGCATATAACATTAAATTAAATATCCGTGTTTGGACTTTTTGTATGTAGAGTCATCCATCGTCAAAACAGTTATCTATTATGATGTTCACTTCTTAATCAGATTAATCAAATGGAAATTTGATAAGGAAATCATTCCTGATTTACCGTCACGACTTAACCAGCTGGATAATTAACACCAATACCAAAAGACTTTAGTGAGCTTTACATATTTATGTGTCCTTAAATTTGTGTTTTTAATCACAATGGTCAAGGCAGCTATGGTAGAATCTGGTGTGTGCATGTAAACAGGGTTTTAATGAGAACTATTCAGTGCTTGGAGTTAAAACTTGTAAGCCACTAGTTTGTTTTTCCTGAATCGTGGAATATCGACATTGTTTTCTGGTACCAAACCAAATTACACTGGGGCAGTTGTGGCTAAGGGTTCAAGTCTCAGCACCACCAAGCTGCCACTGTTGGGCCCTTGAGCAAGGCCCTTAACGCTATCTGTTCCAGGGGTACTGTATCCTGGCTGACCCAAAATTCTTAAGAAGCTGGTATATGCAAAAATAAATTGAAGCGGCGGCCTCATTTACGTTACGGTAGCAATATGGAAGCATAATATTTTATTATTATAACATCTTGAAAAAAGTGTTGCAGAGTTATGTCAAAAAGAAAAGTACACAAAAGACATTATCTGAGAATAAATAAAATGCAAGCCTACAGTTTTTAAAAATACAGGAAAGCGTGGCAGTTACCATAGCAACACACATTTTGAATAGCTTCTAACCTTGTCGAGTGGTTAACAACACCGTTGGGTTAATATTGCGCTAACATCACATCTAAATTTAATTTTTTCAGCTTGTTATGGCTACTGCGCATGCGCACAACTCCACAAACAGGACGGCATGCGCCTCTAGCACCCTAACCCCCCCCTCCACTCTGAGCACATGCAGAAAGCTGATTGGCTCTTTTTGTCGAAGGGCACGACTTTATCTCGCACTCTGATTGGCCAAAAGCACTCTGCTTATGCGAAGATCTGTCGACTTCTATTACAAACTGGTGACAATTCGACTGAAACTGGTGAAATGCGATATCATACCGTATTCGTGCTTTAGAACGTGGAATCGTACAAGTGTACTAGTAGGTCAAAATGCGTGTCTGTGTACATGTAGGCAGGTCTGCATATGTGATATGATATAGTGAAAACACAATAGTGAAATTTTGTTTTGCATATACCAGCGTGTTAAGAATTTAGGGTCAGCCAGAATACAGTACCCTGGAACAGACAGGGTTAAGGGCCTTGCTCAAGGGCCCAACAGTGGGAGCTTGGTGGTGCTGAGGCTTGAGCCCGTAGCCTTCTGATCAGAGCCACTACCATAT
>JAOVVF010000047.1:8442266-8449455 GCA_028565595.1 Duopalatinus emarginatus
ACGACACGTAAGTTGGTTACTTACTGGTACAAAATGCTGTGCGCATTGCTTTACCGCTTCATGGACAAATTAAAAGCACTTAATACAGAAAATAACAAACTGAAAATACAGAAAATAACAAACAAAAATAACAAAGCAAATAGATTTATGTGTTGTGAGGGTAAATAATCCGTTATTTTCTGTATTAAGGGGTTTTTAATTTTCCGTGAAGCGGTAAAGCAATGTGTGCAGCATTTTGTACACCTGAACACTACGGAGCTAACTTCAGTCTGCAAATAAGAAGCTAGCTAAGGAGCTAACTAATGTCTGGATCTAGGAATAAGGAGCCAAACGAATCGGGAGCTGCGAGTAAGTAACCAACTTAAGCATTGTCCACCATGTTTGTCTTCCAGAGAAGGGCTGTTCATACTGTGCGGTAAGCCACAACACCAGGAGCTATCAGCCAATAGCATTCCTTGAGCCCGCCTCCAAACTGTCAAAACCACCCCTATCCAATGCTCGAGCGTGAAAAATTCACTCGAGCACAAAAAGCAGTCAAGGGTAATTCACATGGCGCGTGAGGACAACTGTCAAATCGAGAAGAAAAAAGTTGTTTTGAGCGTGATATAATGATAAATATGCGCGCATGACTTCTGTCTGTGCTCACGAGTTTCACTTTTACGCTCGCGTTAGGAATATTTACATGCACGAACTTGCAGGTTTATATTTTTCACCTTGTGTTTTTGCGCCCCCTAAATTTGACATTGACCTGATGCCATAATTGCAACACCATGATTCTTTTCTCCATTTATTTTTTAACACGGTGTCCTTGGGATCTTTGTCCTGTTGTAATGACCCATTTTTTTTTGCCAAGCTTTACTTGTCAGATAGATGACCTTACATTTGACTGTAGAAGTTGGTATTTATTGGTATACAGTGGAGTACGTGTATGACGCTAGATGCCCAGGTCCTGTGACTGCAAAACAAGCCCAAATTATCACCCATCCACCACTGTGCTTGACAGTTTGTATGAGGTGTTTGTTCTGATATGCTGTGGTTTTTGCTACACACTGAGCTGTAAATGATGGCTGAACATCTACACTTCCAGAATTCTTGTGGTTTGTTCAGGTTTGCGAACTTCTGCAGTGCTGCCATGTTTTTTTTTATGTTTCTTTTTTAAAGAAGAGGATATTTTTTTCTTCTGGCAACAATTCCAAACAAGCCGTAAGATTGGCAACAGTTTAGAAGACTTTCCACTTGTGACTCGTTCTGGCTGTAGAATGATGGATTCAGAATTTTTTGGAAATGGCCTTATAACCCATTCCAAATTATTAATGGGCAGCAACAATTGCTTCTCTAAGATCATTCCTGATGTCTTTTCTTCTTGGCATTATGCTAACACACACCTGACTGTTCCAGACCAGTAAACTGCCAAAACCTCTGCTTTTATAGAGGTGGTCTCATTTGCTGATAATCAATTAATCAAGGGCATTTAATTAGCAGTACCTGGCTGCTACTTATTCTCTTAATTCCTACGGAAGCAGTGAGGGTGTACTTAATTTTTCACACACTGCTTCTGCATTTTGCCAAGTTTTGTCAGGTCACATGACTGTATAATTCAAATCTTTTTTTTTTTTTTGCTACCATGGAAACAATGGAGGGTTTAAGCCACGCCTTCCCTATTCTCTATGGTTTCAATTTAACAAAGCTACACCTAGTTGTCTGTTCATAAACGCATTACTATTATATTGTGAACCAGATTAGCCGTTGCATTATACCACTGACAATGGGTCTGAGGGACACTGTTAGCCCATTCAGCTGTGCATGCAAAAGACTGCTTGCGTGTTTAAACCATGCTGACATGATTTATTAGAGCAACGCCGGTGCATTTGTTATCACCATGGCCCGGTTCTCTGCTTAAGGAGCTCATTTATTACATGTTAATGAGTTGTTAATAATGGTCCTCCATGTACTGTTCTGCCAAAAATACACTTGAGATGAAGATACTGCCAAAAAGATTTCACCTGGAGGAAAGAAAACTGCATGTTAAGGTGAAACCTCCGAACTTGGCAGCCATCATGTCAAAGCATAGAAAAAAAGGGGTTTTGGATTTGGACTAAGAAACAAGTGGTGTAATGGAAAAGTAATGCACTGCATTACACTGACAAAGTGCATAACTGTAACTCAGTGGTGCTATCCAGCAGTTTTAATCCCTGAATGCTGATAATAAATCATGGCATGGTTATAAATGTTCCCAGTGAAGCAGAAAATGGCTAGGTTACTGACCATTCATTGCAATAAAAGACAATAACACCTTTGTAATTTTGGGTATTGGTAATTAAAGGACTCGTTAAATGTCAAAACGAACAACTCTGGAACAGTGGTTCAAGGAGCAAGCCAAATGTTGACTGTCACAATTAAGGAAATAAAATAATGAACATTTATTGCATACGTTGATGACTTTCTGTCGACTGTGTTATTGGTGTTACAGTGAGTTGAATAAATCAGGGAACAAAGTGCTCAGCAAAATCCATATCTTAACATCACTTTGATAATGCTTTTAGATGGATGTCAAGCTGTTATGCACATTTAGGGAAATTAAATCATAGTAGAAGCTTACACGTTGCTAAGTTCACGGAGAGCAGATAACCGCAAACATGGAGCCAGAAATCATGGCATGTTTTAGGATTGGGGTTTTGATAAGACCCGAGTTTTCCTTCAGACATCAATGTGTTTTTTGCTCCCTTTCCAATTTTTATAGCCAGCTAATCCAGTTTTTAGTGAGGTTTCAAACCCTGGTGATTGTATTGGCCAAGGTCTTTATGTGGGAAATAAGTGTTCTCTGTCAACCACAAAAATGCTAGCCGGCTTTAGGCCATTTATGAATACGAAACACTGCAGTTACTGCCTCTATCCAAGCGTGTTTCCCGGCCCTGGAATGAGCAGCAGTTCATTAAGGTGTTGTGAATATTTCTGTGTATCTTGTAGGACGCACACGTTATCGCTCACCCTCTAAAGCTGCTAGCTGTTGTGCACTAAGTGAAAATGAGCTAGTGGGTAGGAACTGGCAGTGATAAAGGTAGAGAAGATTGTGGGAATGAGCACGTGGGTGGGAGTTGGCAATAATAAAGGTGGGGGAAAAAATCATGGTAAGCTCCAATAATAAGCAGGCAGTGAAGCAACTCCAATACTAACATTTTAGTGCTGCAAATTTAATCTCTTGATGGGTTGTGTCAAATATCGACTTAACATTTGTGTAAAACCGAACATTTCTTATCCCACTTATTATTACGGTTTAATTCATATGGTCGAATTAATTACAATTAAGGAAAACGTCCCATCCTGTGAAGTTCTTTATTCCACAGTCGTGTTATTGGGGATCTGATTAAGTAGTGCTTGGGAAGCATTTATTTTTTCTTTGATTAAATAATTAGTTCCCATTTGAAGATGCATGCAGAAGGTTTCATTACACTTTCTCATTCAAATGCACATTCTGTTTTTAAAGAGTTTGGTTCTTAGGTCCAGTGCATTAGTGCCAAAGCATTTAATTAATTCCACCTTTTTGTTGAATGCCAAAGCAAATGTACTCTTCAATTCACTCTGCTGTCTATTGTATTCTGTAGTATAGTTATAAATGCTGTTGTTATTGGCCTGTATTCCAGACTATTTAAATTTGGCTTCCATTTTTATGACAGCTATTTTTAATGATAGAAACCCAGAACCCACACACACACACACACACACACATACACACACCAAAATAAATAAATAAATAAATAAATCCTGGTCTCTGAATCTACAGCATTCAGAAGTAACCTCAGGTTGGCATTTATTGTCATAGAAAAGGGGAATCAGCTTTGATAAGCCATTCTCAAAGCCATTCAATAATGAAAATGCTACTTATTGTTCTTGTCTTTGCCCAGGTGGTACAACATCCTGCTTAACTTGACTTGACTTAACTTGACTTAACAGCTTAACTTCAGATAAGACTAAGCAAAGTTAGTGATAATTCCAAGTTCTTTTTTGCTTTAGTCTAAACTTTTGGACATTTATACAGCTATTTATATTACAGGTTGAACTACTTCATTCATACTAATTATATTCAATTCATTTTTATTGTATGGTGCATTTAACAATTGACAAATGACAACTGTCACAAAACATCTTTACGGATGAAGATATTTGGGTCCCGATTGCACATGTTAAAGATGAGAGTAGTAAGAACCCCAAAACGAAAAAATAAAAGACTTCCCCCTTCCCCCTTTCATGATGGTGGACCAGACTGCAAAGAGAAGTTAACTACTTCTAGGTGTCACCTGATAGAGTAGTACCAAATTATTACATCTGCATAACGGGACTACAATGTCCAGATGAGATTCTGCACAAAATTCTAGATTCTGCACAACTGGGCATAAAATGATCTTGAGAAGTTTAATATTTCTAACTGTGGTGTTATACTGTTCCAAAAGACTCCCTAAAATACTGTGCATATTACGTAATGCAGTAACAGTGGCTATGTTAGCCTCTGTGGGAACACTTACCAGAAGAGTCCATTGGGCTAGTACATTTGCCCCTGCTGGATGTGGGTGGGTGGCAGTGCCAGCTGCAGCTCAGGTCCAATAAATCATCTGTTAGTGTGTGCCAGTGGCAGCCAGTACTGCAGAATACTGCATTATTCCTCCTCCTGGGTTTGACAAATGGCTCTGAGATTGTTAGTGGGACAGAATGGCAGTTTGTGTAAACTGTTTCCCTTTTTTCCCTCCATGTCTATGTTTCTCCTTCTTTCTTTCCCAATTCATTCGCCACCATTCGAGAGATATTTTTGGCTTTCTTTCTTTATTCAGTACATTTCTCTCATCCACCGTTCCACTCGTTTTGTCTCCCTATCAAATAATTAGGACAGAGACACAAGGATGAGCAGATTTCAGCAGAAAGTTGTTGAATTCTCAGTAAATTAATTATGAACATTAGAAAACTAGGGCTTACATGTAGGGGAAAAAATTGATCTGGCATTTTTTTTTATTGATTTGGGTTGGAGAAAATCTATCTATACATTTCGATTTTTATCATAAATATGTCCCTTACTGTGAGGTTTTATCAAATCGACGAGTCAAAGGCAACATTATTTGATAGGAAATTGCTTCTTTTATTGTACAACTATTCTATAACTAGCTGGTACCATCACTGAAACTATACAGAAAAAAACTGAAGCATTTTTGCAAAGTAATGCTCGGTTCATCTTGTGTGTCTAAACCTACCAAGCCTGGCTTTTGGTATTGGCTTTGGCCTTCGTTTTCCTATTTGCTGAGCACATAAACCCTGCCTTTCTTAAATATCCCTTTGCTTAATGTCTTGGATTTGTCTGCCCTCTGTTTATCAATAAACATCCACTGCATCTCCTGAGACACTTGTGTGACACAGTGGAGAAAAACCAGACTGGTTTGAGCTGACAGGAAGTCTATAGTAACTCAAATAATCACTATTTACAACCATGGTAAGCGGAAAAGCAAGTCGATATGTACATCAAACATGAAGTTTCACTCCTGTCAGCCAAGAACTGGTATCTGATGCACAAACCTATGGGCACAAATCAATAGAAACTTGAAAGCTGAATTAGAAACAAAAAAAACAATCACTTGATCTTTTTTCCAGTCTTCTGTTAAGTGTCTAGTTTGGGTGAGTTTGTGCCCTTGATAGCCTTCGATTCTTGTTCTTGGCTGACAGGAGTGAAACAGATGGTTCAGTCTTTTACACATGCTGAGATGCTTTTCGGCTCACGGTGCTTGTGAAGAGTCATTATATATGAAAAGAGTCATTGTATAAGTGGCATCCATCCATTACTACATCCATCCATCAATCCACATCCCTCCAGAAAAGAATGGCCTATTCATCTGGCCTTTTTTTCTTACCTCTTTTCTCACTCACAACCATTGCTCGCACATTTTTTGTTTTATTTTATTTTATTTTTTTGCACCAGTCTGTGTAAACACTAAAGAGGCTATCTCACACCAACAGCCAATAACAAAAACTCTGAATCTGTATCTGTATGATATCTCTCGTGCTGCTACCATGGCAACTAAATAGACAACTGCATGAATGAGCAGGTTCTTAATTAAGGATTTCCTAAATTAAGACAATGCCCTTAATATATCAACAGCTCAACAACTGAAATAATTGACAGTCATGTCTGTGCACAGTCATTGATAAGAGGTCCTCATGGTGGATCGCCTAGTATATGTTGGTGAAAATGGATCAGTTAAACAAGATTTTATTGTTTAACTGATCCATTTTCACCAACATATACATTTACATTTACGGCATTTGGCAGACGCTCTTATCCAGAGCAACCTACTAGGTTACTGGTATTACAGGTAGGCCAACATAGTGTTAGGAGTCTTGCCCAAGGACCCTTATGGGTGTAGCACAGAATGGCTGCCCAGATCGGGAATCGAACCCAGGTCTCTCACATGATGTTACCACTGTACCACACCAACCACGTGATCCAAGGTGATCCACCATGAGGACCTCTTAACAATGACTGTCTACTAGAATCTACTGCTAATTATGTCCAATTCTGACCCAATGCTCTTTCGTGGCTTCCATTTTGCTCGTCCAAATGAAAATCTCCTATCTAGAATGAACAAACAGCTGACCATAGATATGTATAGTCCAGTTAATTTGATATGAAATGGGCTAAATTCCTAGTTATTATATTCTTTATAATAAATAAAGTATACCAAATGATGCACTATGCTGTTGTAGGATCTCATTGGTCGATTACAACCCTGAAACACAATCCAAAGTCTTTAACAATTAATAGAAATATTTTATGACAACAACCGCACAGTTGTTCTAGCAGACTTTATGTCATTGATCCTGACTGGACTTTTCTCCCTTCTCTATATTGTTCTCTTTTTGTCCAGTTAGTGTTAACATGCAAATCCTCTAAGATGCTTGTCTCTCCACCCTATCCAGCATAATCCCCCTATTCTTATTCTAGCCCTTATTTGGTGCCACTCACTTTAAACGCAATGATTGATGATGTATCGATCATGAAGCTTTTTTCTTTTCTTTTTTTTTTGTGCTGAGTCAACAGCATTTGGATTCCTTATCTTTGCAAAACACCTTGCCAAACAAATGTTTTTTTCTCTCCCCACTTTAGAAAAAAATAGATAGCTTTGGGGTGTTTAAAATCCACTGTAGCATTTGC
>JAOVVF010000047.1:8527178-8538887 GCA_028565595.1 Duopalatinus emarginatus
TTTATTTTTTTTTTTGCTGCACTTCAGCCCCCTGAAAGACTGAGAAACACTGAGTGGGACCTTTGAGGTGTAGTGCATCTTAGCATAGTTTAATCTTTAATGTGACATGAATTAGTATTTGGAAGATTTTTGTTGTTAACAGCTGGAACACTTGAATTGAATGCAGTGGAGATTACACAGAAAAATCATACATCTTTTCATCCCTTTTTACAGTTAACAATGCAAAATAACTAAATTGTCTTATCCTAAAGAACCATCTATAAAAATAAATGGGAAGCAGGAGGAAAAGTGCTTTGCTGTAAAAATCAGAATTGCTCATTTGTTCTCAGGGAGTTTTGCCATGCCACTGCATACCCATATTTCATCAAAATTGTTTTGTAGGAACACATGGTTAAACGATTTTTCTGTAAATAACGAATACATTGCGAGACTGAAATTTGGGCTGCGTGTTTGTTTAGCTGAAGCAGCTGCAGCAGTACATGCAAGAGCAACTAAAATCCCACCAGCAGGAGCAGCTACAACAACTGCAAAGTGAACAATCAAGACTTTTAGGAATGTTGCCGACTGCCACAGGTAAAACACACTGCTTCCTTAAAATGTACGTTTTAATTTTTAATGTTATGTGTATCTGATGAGGTCATTGTTTGCATTTTAACAGAGTATGGCAATATAAAACAGCCATGCCTTAAAACTACTGAGCAGCCTGAGCAGTCAAGATCAGTGTCATCACACACAAGACCCAGAGTTTCACCAGTGCAGCACGAACACCAACAGCTTAAAGAAGTGGAAAGGGCGCTTGGTAAAGCTTTGATTTACTTTTTTTTGGTTTGTTTGCTCTTTAAGACAACATACATCAGTTTTTCTCCTATTAAAAAATAGTTTATGATAATTTAAACAAGGGGCACAAAACTATCAATTTTTTCTCAAACAGAACCAAGCATGTGGAATCAAGAGCCGAGTGTGGACCAGGCAAGTTCTGGACATCAAAGTGATTATGATGATGAAGATTATGACCATGAAGAAAAATCGCTGCATTCTGAAGACAACAGCATGTGCCAAAAATACAGGGATATGGAGTCACCTGACCGGTAGGCTTGATCCGTTCTGGACAAAATATGAAAATCGCAACTGAATAAAGCGACTGTGACGTTACTTTGTGTCTCCAGGCCGATCAAATCGGGTGGCTGTGGAAAGACATTTGAAGAGATTCTGGAAGAGCAGCTCAAGCTGGAGAATGAGAAGCTAAACAAAATATATGTGAGACCTAAATTAAATTTCTACTTATAAAAAAATACACCGGAGTGTTTTTTCCCCCCTCTATTCAATTCAGCAAAAAAAATCTTTTAGTTTGGGGTCTGTAAGACGATGCTATCATGTCTTAAACAGTCTAGACATAAAACATGCTACCTAGAGTAGACAGTTGTAGAATTAAGATTTTCATTGACTGAAACTATGAGCCCCAAAAATGTTTCGGCATGACGGTGTACTACACAAACCAAGCTCCATAAAGACATGCTTCACTACCATGTGAATTTTACAGAGCCCTGAAGTATAGTGGTAGAAAAAGAACTGGGACACGTAAATTGTTCCATTGGTTCCTAATCTGTTCCCTTAATTTAGTAATCCATTCCCTCAGTTTATTAATTATGCTGCTAGCGTTAGCTAACTGTGTTGTCATAGCAACAGTTCCCTGTTCCCTGTAATCACTCCCTGTTACCAAGAAACAATGTAGTACGTTCATATTTTGTGTACTAGCCTATCAGATTAATACTATTAAGAATAGCACATAGTGTGTAGTGTAGACTGTGTAGTGTATACTGTACAGTGTTGGTGTGTAGTGTAGGCTGTGTAGTGTTAGTGTGTAGTGTATACTGTATAGTGTTAGTGTGTAGTACACATTTGGGATGCAGCAAATGTCGTGTTTAACAGCTGAAGTATGTTGAAGTATTTTAATCTAAATTCAGAGTAAAACTGAATCAAACCAAGCAGTCCATGTTGTCCTCTGTACTTTACTCACCATGTTAATCAGGGGAACATGCAGAATATAATACTATACAGTATATACGACGTACTAATCTTAATAGGTGAGGTGTATACTACGCACTAATACTGTACAATATCTTAATAGTATGAGTTTGATAGGCTAGTATACAAAATATGAAAGTATTGTACTATTTCTTACTAACAGGAAGTGATGAACTGTTGCTATAACAACCCACAACACAGATGGCTAACGCTAGTGGTAGTATCAAACAATGAAATGTCATGTTTTTATCTCGTTTTATTACAAATATCACACAGTGCTATTATTCAGCATTCATCTGATTATTTTGCCTCGTATACAGACGGTTTATTTGGAAGAATATGTAGAACATTTTCTGTATAAAAACATTCTGCTCTGTAGGATGCTCCAACTGTTGCAGCAAAGGTGAAGAGGCCGTTTCTAAAGCGAGGAGAAGGCTTGTCCAGATTCACTAGAGGCAAATCCGCTGGACCATCCAGGGAAAGGGGACCTAATTCAGATACCAAACCCACAGCAGGCACCATTACTTCAGCCTCTCAGGGCCCTACCGTCAGATCCCATCAGACTGTCAAGCCAAAACAAACTTTTCCAAAATCTATAAGTGCAACAAACGTTGTAACCCAGCGTAAGACTGTTGTACTGAACAAAAATAACCATCCTCAGAAGACTGCAGTACCAGTAACCAAGGCTCTTGAAAAAGCTCCTGTTAATGGAGGCTACCAGAAGGTCAGAGTAGAAGGGCAGAATGTGAGCTCAGGACCTTCCCAACACCAAAATAAGAGTAATAATAAGCCTGATGGTCCAAAGGTCCTCTCGGATATTGTGGTTAATATCAGCAAAGGGGCGTCGAAAAATTTTCACAGTATGGATAAGCAAAGTGCTCAAATGGCAGAGAACTCTTTTGAGGTGTGGCTCAAAGAGCGAGGTGAACACTGGGAAAAGGATCAGCACCGTGAACATGTGGAGCTGGGCGAGTTTGAGCTGCTAGAGAGAGCAGCAGATGAGTTTTCTTTTTCCAGTAACTCCTCTTTTATTAACACACTTTTGCTGAGGGATGGCAGACGTCTTTCCTCCACTCCGGTCAAATTGACACAAAAACTCCCAGTTCCTGACCATCGTCTTGATGAAGGTACTGGTCTCAGCAAGGTTACCAGTCCACTAGTGTCACCTGTAGACAGTGTGGCAGTAAATAAAAAAGCAAACACACAAACCGATGAAGTGATGACCGAGTGTTCTGGAGATGAACTAGATGAAGAGTCTGATTCCTCTCTTTGTAGCAACACAGTTTTTCACCAGCCTACTATAGTGCCAAACCTGCAAGAACCTTTCCTCTTCCAAGTCTCAGCACCACCATATGATAAGCGAACTTATCAAGACCGAGATGAAGCAGAAAGTCTGGAAGATGAGAGCCAAACAGACTCGACCCTGGTAAATGCCAGAGGTCAGGTAGAGTTTGACGATGACGACACTTGGAACGAAGCTGAGAATTCCACTTGCAGTTCTTCAAAAATGGATGATCAGCCCGATCGGGTACTAAAGAGAAAAGTTGCAACTTCAAAAGGAGCTGAGCTTGATTGTTGCTCTAGAAGCCCATCAGACCCAGAACCACCACCAACATGCCAGTTGGTAGCAAAGCTGTTTCCAGCTCTGAAGCCAAGGCCGCACTGTCCTCCACCAGAGCTGCCAAATGTAGATGAACACAGTGAACAAGGAGCAGGTACTAAGAAAAGTCTATAATATTTCATCTTTTGTAGAGTTTTGTTTGGATGGAAAAAAAATGATTCTTTAAAAGATGGCGATTTCTAGTCCTGGAGATTCTGAATCAATTCCAAATGCCCAAAAAATCAAATTTTAAATGCGTCTAAGTTTTATTTTTGCCGCTCTATTCCCGAGCGGACTGCATATCGCATTACGTGTCCATTCGGCCGCCTTAGAAAAAGGCCGCCTAGGCCACCGTACAGTAAGCTAGTTATTAGCTCCCTTTGTCTGAATGGAGTCATTCAGACACAATATAAACACAGTAATGCACTATGACTTTAAAGTCAGTTTTTTTTTTTCATTAAAGGTTCAATACACTGTGGTAGACTGAAGTCTATGTTCACTTTTGTATTCATATATTTTGAGTTATTTGTTTATTGATAGATTTTTTTTATTTAAGAAAATCCAGACAGTTAAGTGAACCTAATCCTGTTTTTTGGTATAAATATAAAATGATGGAAAACAATTTGATACAGTGTTGTTTTAAATAAATGTTCTATTTGTTAACGTTGTCGTTTCATCTTATAAACCACAGAATTTAAACTAAATTTAATATTTGAATAATTGAAAAATTGTTCTTGGATCGAATCGTGCCCCCAAAATCAAATTAAATCGAATTACCAGACACTGAGAGATTTGCACCCCTGGTTATTATAGTTACTGTCAGAGGTGAACAGTAATCTCCTTGAATGAGGTAAGTTTGATTTGGCTTGCTGTTGTGGTTCACACTAAAATCTGTGATTATTATTATTTTTTTAATTCTAATTCAGCCAGGTCAACATTACTTCGTGAGCGCCTGGTAGAACTGGAGACTGAGATTGAACGCTTCAAAAAAGAAAACGCAGCACTGAGCCGACTCAGGCAGGAAAACCAGGAGATTCAAGGGAAGCTGCGGTAAGGAACAATCAAAAATTCTTTTAAATAAAGAATTGGTCTGAAAATACATACGTATAAAGGTAACAAACCTGAGTGTGAAGGATGCAGGTCGTCACTGAAACAATTAGAAATTATGAATAAACTATAACTAGTTTTGACAAATTTACCGCGTTGAGAATACCACAAGCGCCAGATGATTTGCGAATAAATAAATTGAGGTAGAAGTATCCATTAGAAGATTAGTAAATTGTGGCTGTCAGCAGCAATATTTAAATGGATTGTGGCATTTAAGCGATGATTGATTTGTTATTAACAGGCCAAGAAAACCACACCACACTGTTATGGACTGTTAACATAAGGCAGGCTTCGTCTGGGCATGTCATCTGTATGTTTCAGTAGAAATTGTGATTCCTCAGATTATCCTACGTTTTTAATTGAATGGTTGGTTTTAACACATCAGGCAGGGTCCATATGTTGTACTGGACCATAAGGACTGGAACTGAGAACAAACCATGATTTTCCTCATAATTATACACAATATAGCCGCTTATGTTTATGTATTTTATTACATTCGGTTGATATTGAGACTGATCTGTTTCTTTTTTTGGTGACATTTTTATTTAGGAAGGAGAAAACAGAGTTTCAACAGAAAATGGCAGATGAACTTGCCAAATGGGAGGAGTTTAAGCTTGAGGAAGGTCGGAAGCTCCAACGCGAAAAGAAACTATTTGAGAAACATGCAGCAGCAGTGAGGGCAAGACCTGACAAACAGGAACGAGATGAGATACAGGTTATCATCACCACCACCACCTTATTGTTTTCTAATCTGTCTTTTTATATGAAACTTACTGTGCTTATGCCAGTAAAGTCTTGAGTTGTAACTGTGTGTGTTTGTGTGTGTGTGTTTGTGTGTGTCAGTCTCTGAAACATCAGCTAAACACTGTGCAGGAGGATTTAAGAAAACGCGAGGCTCGCTGGACCAGCACGCACAACCGTCTCAGGCAGCAAATAGACACCCTTGGTGTAGAAAACGCTACTCTACGGGACCAGGTGCGGACGCTAGAAAAGCTCCGCCTCAATACATGGAAAAATGCCGAGTCTGAACGGGAGAAAGACAGAGGGAAGTTCAGTGCATCCAACAATAGCAGCAATGCCAGGACCACAAAATCTAAGGTGCAGAAAGAAAGCACAGTCTTAAGATTGTCTGTTGAGGAAGAAAAACAGTGTTTAATGTAGACTTCTGTATTTCTTAGAGCCCCTCCTCAAGTGTTAAAAGCAGCCCACCTGGGAACAGCAAGAAGATGGAAAGCCTGGAGGTTCAGAATCCTTCCAAAGTTCCAGCCAAGTCCTCAAGCACCACATGCTCTACAGGTTTTAAAGAATTTTTTCTTTTTTATTCGATGATGAGCTCAGGCTGCACTGCCACAATATAAATTTCATCATAAACAACAACAAGCCTAAACACATTGAATCAGAAGTGGCCCTTGTACAAGACAAATTCAACATGAACTTAAAAAAAGTTTAAATGATTAGCTTTTTTTTTTTTAAAGAGCCGTAAGGATTCTTGAAAGCTAGATCAATGATGAGGTGTGTAGAAGTAAATTGACCAAATGCCACCTGTAGCATCACCTTTGTATATTTGTGATCTAAGGAGGTTAGAGGGCTTATATATTTAGACCCTTTCAGTTTTTTATGCTGTGGCCTGGTGCTAAAAACAACAAATTCAAGGTTTTTTTTTTTTTGCTTTCTTCATTCAAGACCCCATAGTTAGAAAGTTAAATGTTACTTATTAAAGTTATTAAAAAGTTCTCAATATTCTTCATTTTTAATAAGTTTAATTCTGGGGGCCTCCCTTTTTTTTCTTTCATCTTTAAGATGTTTCCAAGGTCTTATAGATGACTGTGTATATCAAAGATGGTAGCAGCATCATGCTGTGGGGGTGTTTTTCAGTGGCTGGATCAGGGAGACTGGTCAGGGTTGAGGAAAATCTGAATAGAGCAAAGTACAGAGATATTCTTAATTAAAACCTGATCCAGAGCACTTAGGACTTCAGACTGAGCCAAAGGTTTACCATCCAGCAAGACAATTACCCTAAGCATTCTGGTAAACTTTGTGAATGTCTTTGTTGTGGCCCAGCCAGAGGTTTAAGCCCTGATTTCAACCCAATTAAACATTTTTGGGAAGACCTGGAAATTTGCTGTCCACTGACGGTCACTGTACAATCTGACAAACCAACTGTTATTATACCCAAGAAGACTGGGGGCTGTAATAGCTGTCAAAGGCACTTCAGCTGATTACTGAGTAAGGGGTCTAAATACTTATGTCAATGCAATAATTTAGTTTTTCCTTTTCAATATATTTGCAAAAATTGTTCAATTCTGTTTCCACTGTCATTATGGTATTCTGTAACTTTGGCATTACGGGGATCTCATATGGGGATCGCAAAATAAAGTCTAAAGAAGAAAAAATCTAAAAGGTCTAAAGCACTCCCCTCTGTTCATGATGTATAGGAATAGTAGTGCTGAAGGAGAGAATATCGATACAAATTGACCAGTCTTTTAAATTAACATATTTCAACTTGATTAATTTACATTCTACAACATGCAAGTAATATGATCTGGAGCTTTCTAGCTAGTTCCATATAACAGTTAAATTATGTATTGCAATAATGTTTAAAGTGTGCCTAACTGATTTTCTCCTAGACTGGCAAAAAGAGCCTTGTCCAGTGGCTGGTCAGTGCCAAGTCTCAGATCATTTAACTGGATCTGAGCTAAAAGGTCATGATCCTCAGCTAATCAAAAACTTTACCCACTCAGTCTTGGTGAGTACAAGCATATTAAGAATATTTTAATATCCATCTCAGACATATTCATATTTACTTTTTGTGTGATTTCTGTTTACTTTTTTACTTAGGATATGGAAAGTAACAAAGATATCACAGAGAAATCTGTACTTGTACAGGAAGAGATCGTGCACACAGATGGCAAGGTAAAGTCTAAATCCTGAGGACTTGATGAAGTCCTCAGGATTTTTATTTTTATTGTTTCATAGCATTTTGGGTGATGGTCATGCCAATAAGCTGTTTAATGTTTAATATGTTGCATTGTACCTAATGCAACTGCTTATAATGCTCACCTTGTAATAATATATTTAAAAAATTTATAAGTACAATATTTATTTATTGTATCAGATTGAAAAGATGCTTCCTGATGGAGGGAGACTTACAGTTTTTCCCAACGGCACAAGAAAAGAGGTGTCTGTCGATGGCCTGTCGGTCAGAGTCACTTTTTTCAATGGAGACATCAAGCAGATAATGCCAGATCAAAGAGTGGTGAGGCGCATTTGTGTTTCAACAGTTATTTTAAAATTATTTGTCTCTGTCTTATTGTTCTACCCTTTACAAAGTATTGACTATAGTGCCACAAACCCTGTCAAAGACAAATATGGAATCACCACTTTTGGAGAAAGTTCTTTCAATTGTTTAATATTGTAAACAAAAAATAAAATTTTTTACATCAAGTAATAAAAAATAAATATGGAATCACTCAATCCTGAGGAAAATATTATAGAACCGCAAGGAAAAACTCTGCACTATTACTACTTTATTGCAGCACCTCTGGCTTTCATAACAGCTTGAATTCTCTCAGGTGTGACCTTGACCAATGACAAACAGTATTCTTTATCAATTCAGGCTCCAGCTATCTCTTACTGCTGTTTCCAGATCTGCTTTGCAGGTTGAAGCCTGTTTTTTTCTCTTTGACTGACATAAATCATGGCTTCACCATGAATCATAGCTCCAACACGAGAGATTGAGGTTGAAACAAAAGTGCAAACAAAGTGGGAAGGTTGTAAAAAGGAAGTATACTGGTAGACCAAGGAAGACATCAAAGCATCAGGATAAGAAACCTAACGCAATATGTCTTGAAAACAGAAATAGTGTTGTTACTATACCAAACTTATGACTTTTGATATGATACCTTCCTAAATATATCAATACCAGTACTGAAACTATACCACAGCAAAAAACTAAAACATCAGGGAAAGTAATGGAATAATAGATGATTGAACATAGACCTTAAAATTCATTTAACAGTGTGAGTTTTTTTCAGTGTTTGCTCCGTTACAGCGGGAAAACAATTTTAACTTAATAAATCAAAATAAATTGCAGTATTTTATTTAATTGTTATAGCTGTATCACATTTACTAACCGGATATTCTTTGAGTTCTTTAAACAACTCTGCATGTCTGTCAGAAAGATCCTTTGCTACACTGGAGGTGTTTGTTCCTTTGGTCTGTACAGCATTAAAACAACGTCTGCGGGGTTGCCTTGACTGTCAGGCCTGTAAATGGTCCGGATCGCAATCCAGCTGAAAATCTCTGGTGGAAATTAAAGAATTCAATGACAAGGCTCCAACCTGCAAAGCTGAACTGGTAACAGCAGTAATAGACAGCTGGAGATGGAATTGATACATAATACTGTTATAGTCAAGTTCATGCCTGAGAGAATTAGGAAAAGCTGGAAAGCTGGAGGTGGTACAACAAAGCGCTAATGGAGTGCAGTGTTTTACTCATGATTGCATAATATTTTTCATCAGGATTTAGTGATTCCATATCCAAAAAAAATTAATTGTGACTGACTACAGCAATATAATTTTTCATTTTATAGTTACTTAATGCCAGAAGGTTGGAATTTTTAAAAAAAGCTTGCATTTGCATGTTTTTTTTTTTTTTGTTTGTTTTTTTTTTTTTTTTACAAAATTAGAAACATCCAAAAAAGTTGTGACTTTATAATTTTTTGTCAGAAGTTGTAGTTTTATATTGTTAATTATTTATTGTTGAATTGCAGATTTATTATTATGCTGAAGCTCAAACCACTCACACCACCTACCCTGATGGTATGGAAGTACTCCAGTTCCCAAACAATCAAATAGGTAACCCCATTTTTTTTGTTTTAAGGAAATTGTTGCACTAACAGGAAGGTATCGTTGCATTTCTAGATGTTTAAGACTCTGGTTCTCTGTTTCAGAAAAACACTTTGTCGATGGTCATAAGGAAATCATATTTCCTGATCAGACAGTTAAGAATCTCTATCCTGATGGTAGAGAGGAGAGCGTGCTCGTAGATGGCACAATCATACAGCAAAACCCGTAAGCCGTAACCTTTTTTCCTTTGAAATATCTGTAAATGGTGCGGAGTTAAACTAGACATACAACTTTAGAACTTGGTATCATTAAATGAAGTCTTTCTCATTTTACCAATTACCAGTTACCAATATTTGGAAATAATGTCTGTTTATGTTATGCATGGTTGTTCTTTAGGGATGGCACTAAACAGATCCAGTTCAACACGGGTCAGAGAGAGCTTCATACTGCAGAATTTAAGAGACGAGAATACCCTGATGGCACAGTTAAAACCGTTTACTCAGATGGAAGACAGGAGACCCGCTACCCCACTGGCCGTGTGAGGCTCAAAAACCCGGAAGGACATGTCGTCATGGATACCAAAGCCTAAGAGAACTCTAACTTAAATGCTAAAATGCTGTTTGGTTTGCAAGAAAAGGGAAACCTGCTGTTTTTCAAGGGTTTTATAGGTTAATGGCTGTTTATTTATTTGTAGTGTACATTTTTTGTAAAATAAATTATAATTCACTAAATTAACTAAAGGCTGTGAGATTTTAACATCAAGAATTTTTTCGTTCTTATACTAAGAAAACTATACCCAAGTATTTATATTAAAAAAAAAACAACATGCAAACATAATGTCGCAAAGATTGTTTGGCTAGAATGCATACTCAAAAAACATATTTTACATATAAATGCGTTTTTAAATATGCATACTAGTTTTCTGAAAATATGTATTTTTTTAATGCATTCTTTTTTTTTTTCTTTTCTTTTTTTTTTTTAACAATTGCATCCTTTGCATGTGACAAAGCTTTTATATGGAATCTAGTCACAATGTAAGTATTCACTAAAAGTATGCAAGTTTATTGTATGCTTGTTTTTTTTTAAATATGAATACTTGGGTTTTCTTTAAAAGTGTGCATACTAGTTCTTTTACATTTGCATACTAGACAACTAGTAAGTATTGATGCTTATTTTCTGAGTATGCATACTGTGGTTTTTTTTTTGTTTTTTTTTTTAAGGTTTTTTTTTTTTTTTTTAGAAAATATGCATTTTGGTCATATTTTTTGTATTCATAGTGCAAAGTTTTTATTTTTAGTATTCACAATTGCAACCTATGAAACTTTTTATATGAATGTATTTAAAATATGAATGCTTTGTTTAACTTTTTTTGAGTATGCATTCTAGTCAGAGAAACTTTGTGATATGCATATTCAGGTTGCAATTATGAATAATGAAAAACTGACTAGAATACTTAGAAATTACTTAAATAGCACGCTAATGCAAAAAAATCATGAATATTCAAAAAACTTGCTAATAAGGTGTTGAATGGTTCAGGTGATACTGTCCAGGACATAAATAGAGGGTGGAAAGTTTTCAAGGAGTGGATAAGCAACAAATGTCGTTAGACCACTGACTGAACCAAGGAAAGGAGAATCAGATGCAGTTAGTGTCATTATTGTCATAAAATTGGCCATTTTGGAATTGCCATAAGAAACAGGATGACAGTTATAAAAGGGATGCAAAGACGAGAGCACTACAGAAAGATCTTCTAAAGCGATTTTTAAGACAGTGCAACGATATACAGAGGTGGCTGCGTCTCTGTTTGCTCAAGATTTAAATTAATTTGTCTAGCTGTGTGCAATTAGTAGAGTTTTTGACATCTGTCCAATTGTTCAAATGAGGGAACAGTATTTTTCATTACTTGTCAACATGGGGGCTTAGGTCATTACTTTTTTAAAAACCGTTTGATTGTCTTAAGGAGTAGCTTTAACAGACATACACATCACAGCTGAGACACTGGGTAACCCTGGAATTTCCTTAACTCTATTTGACAATTGCAACCTATGAATGCAAACTACTAAAATTCCTCACAGACACCAATTACAAACACCTGATATGACACAATAAGACAATAATTGTATGGACTAA
>JAOVVF010000047.1:8538987-8560014 GCA_028565595.1 Duopalatinus emarginatus
GCTTAGAAATGGCTTCCTCTTTGCACTGTAGAGTTTCAGCTGGCAACGGCGGATGGCACGGTGGATTGTGTTCACTGACGATGCTTTCTGGAAGTATTCCTGAGCCCATTCTGTTATTTCCTTGACATTGGCATTCCTGTTTGAGGTGCACTGACGTTTAAGGGCCCGGAGATCACGAGCATCCAGTAGAGTTGAATATAAAGGTGCCTTTAGAGTGATGGTGATTACTGCAGAATAATAATACATGTGATAATACATGTGCTGACCTTGCTTACCAATTGTGACAGTGTGGAAATGACACCAAACAGTGTATGAAGGTAAAAATCTCAGTCACGCTGTATGCTGGCTCATCAGTACTGTAGCAAAGCCTTCGCTAGGTTAAATGTCTTTTTGTAGTGAAAGAGGACACATGGAGCTCCAAAAACTATTCATGCCTGCGGTAGCATGTTTTATTTTCCTCATAACCTTCCCTTTTTTTTTAGCTCACACCTAGAAAGAACTTTGTTCCGCATACCCCTGTGTATTATTCTGTGTAGTTTTGTATCAGCTAATCTCATCGTGTTGTGTTCCTGTTGCATTGTTCACGTTCACTTTTAAAAGGCTTTTTAATAGCGCCTATAGGAAGATTAGTGTCACCTTATACTCTAAGAGCAACAACATTTCTAATTTCTAGTTTAAAATCTAATCTCTGATATATTTTCCTTGACAGTTTGCTACATGTTTTACTGGCTTGGTGCTTTGAAGCTGACTTAATAATTCATCTTATATGGTTAGTCTGACATCTGACCTTCTAGGACCTTGCAATTCAGACAATGTAAAAACATTTCCATACATTTTCTTTCATTTTTTATTTAATGGCTTTAGAAATGTGCATTAATTTAAACTCATAATGTTCTTATCATGAGCCAGGGCAGACACTACAATAAAATGTTTTCATGATCCCAGCTGTTTTATAGTCACAATAAATCAATGGTTTTTTAAAACTATGGTTTAAGTAAAATGATTATATGAGAAAAGGCACACAGCCTGTCAGATGTTTGGTTTCCTAAATAAATCCATAGAGAATATTTGTTTGTATGACAGCTATTTATGTGGCCATTATATTTTGATTTACACTGTTGTAAAGACTGTCCAGAATTCTTGGCTATTCCTAAGGGTTCAAATTATGCCTCTTCTGATTATTCACAGAGCCAGCATTTAGCCAGTGTCTCTTTTCTGTAGTACATGTGTCAGTGTCCAGATACAAGACTTACAATAGCGTAAGCATCGAATAAGCACAATAAAATATCTTTTAAAACACTGCCGATAATGTGCAGATAAAAATACAGTACATTTGAAACAAGAAGGTTTTTTTAAATGTAAAGCCTTTAGTTTTGTGTAGAGGGTTTCTTTGTTTTGTAATTAATTCATTCATTCATTCATTTTTTGGGTAGATTTACAACACTACTGGAGCAAATACTGTTTAGAGCCTTGCTGAAGGGCCTAACAGCGGCAGCTTGGTGGAGCTGGGACTTAAAGCCCCGCCCTTTTCCTCACTCACCCAGTGAGTCTTAACCACTTTCCTTTGTTCTTTTTGGATATTTTTATTTTTTATAGCGTATTTGTACTGTTATGCCATAGTGACAATGGAATTCCCCCTTCTTTACAAATATACACTTCTGGAAACATTATTTCTAAGAGAGGCTGAGTGTATTTTTTTTATCTGTCTTTAATGATATCCTTGACTTCTTTTTTATATTATTGAATACTGCTAAATGAATGTTGTGGAGAGTGCATAAGATTGTCATGGCCATACATGAGTACGGATTCGTGTCAACAATATCATTCATTTACTCTAGTTGGAACAATCAGCAAGGGCAGACTGGCTTAATACAATATTAGGCCAATACACAGATATAAAGAAATATCTATATGTATATATTTATATATAATATCTATATCTTAAGAAAGTGTGTAGGTTTCTTAAGTTCCTGTGCCCCCTTAATCAATGAATCTATTTACTGCTGTTCTATTTGATTAAAATAACTTGGTCATATCTGTTACATTTCAAAGTATAACTTCATCTCAGATGTGGCTACAGGCTTTTATTCCAGCTAATTATAAGGCGAACTTAACGGTTGTTGAAGCCCAAGAAAAACTGAATAAAGAAGTGGTATCAGCAGTCAGCCCTGAATAACACTAAACACTCTAGTAGTAGATACTGACAAGATTAGAGTAAAATAGTTTTCTGAACTTTGAATTGTTTTAATTTATTTTTCTTAATAATAATAATTAATTAATTAATTAATTATGATTATGAATATTATTATTATTATCAATAACACCTACCTGATCTGGTCCAGATCACAGTGGATGTAGAACTTTGAGCATGAGGCAGGATCAACTTGGACACCCTGGATGGGGCACCAGTCCACTACAGGGTTACAGTTAATGCACATTTATACCAAGAGCCAATTTATGGTTTCCAAGCCAGCCAGTGATTGCTGCAATGTGCAAAGAAACTAGAGAGAAAACCCATAAAGGTTTTAATTTAGATATATTATGCAGTATATTTCTATGAAAATAATTTATATAGCTTTTTAAACCTATTCTCAAGTCCTTCTGTAGTATTTTCATTAAAGACATGAACTGAGTGAGCCATAAATCAAGGCAGAGCTGTGTGCTAAAGTAAATAATGTTTTATGAGATTGAGCTGTGCCCTCTGAGGAAGGTGAAGATGCATAATGAAAGGGCAGTGCTAATCAAATTTTTCTCCTATGTAAGCCTCGACAGGACATTTTTAAATTGTTTTTATTAGCTTCTAAATATAGAAAAAATAAGCTTATGTGGAAACCACTGTTTCAACACATGTAAAAACAAGAACTAACTGCTTAATTTTATCCACTTTATCCAGGTGAGGGTCCTGGTGGAGCCAGTTTTCAGTAACACTGAGAGACTCCAGTTTTCGCAGGGATAGAATGGGTAATTTGTAGTTTTTCCCAGATAAGCCCCACAGGAAAACAGGCAGAACTCGGCACAGGCCTATCCTCTGTACCACAGTGTCATCAAAACATAAATGCAAATGCATAATTGTACACCGTGTGACTGTTTAATAAATAGCAAATTATGGTTAGGGTGGTATAAGAAAATTAAATATGTTGGGATGTGCTCTCAACATTGTCATTATGCCAGGCCACATATCATGTTTTATTTAGTATGTAACAGTAATAAACATTTGTAATGATAAATACTGTTAGCTTTAAAAATCATTTTATAGAAAGTCAAATGCATAAAAAAAAGCATTTTCCTAGTGTGCGCTTTTGTTTATGCTTTTAAAATGTAGACTTAAGCACATGAATGTAAACACAACCAATTCCTTACAGTGCAACATCAGAAGCACTACAGTACCAAAAACACAAACAACCTCACTACACTATGTTACAAAAATCGCCACTCTGCAACACCAATAATAATAATATTCTTCTCTTAAGTATGCATGTTATATCTATAAGGCACTATAAACCAAACACTATAGAAATGACTTCACATCTGATCCTTTCATTTGTAAAAAGTTAGAGAAGTATGAAGGGATGTTGCCATAGCAACTAGCTCTATTTCTCAGACCAAATGAAGAAAAATAGAGGGTATTTTTTTGGATATATCATGGTCACTAGGGTACATCATTTGTACTATAAAATGGCAGAAATTACATGGTGCAGTTTCAGACAAAGGTTTAGATTTAAACCGCATCTTCCTCTGACATTATCTTTTATTCCTTTTAACATAAGCAATGTTATGTGTTTCCTGTTCTTGAATGAATTTTTGCATGATCATACTTTTTCTATAATCTGTTTTTATTTTCTTCAAAGAAAAGTGCAGTACAAATGCAACTTCTGTACATTTGGCTACAATAAGGCCAAAGGCACTTCACTATTAAGCTGAAGCACTTTAGTTTTCGATCTTATATAAAAAAAACATTATATGATGTCAAAATATGGACATGAGTAATACAGATTTGACCTCTAAAGTCTGTGTTCTGCATCGGTGCTATACAAGACATATGCCTCTTTATTGATTTAAAAGAATGTATTATGAAAAAGAATGTCTGAATTAAATGCTAAAGTTTAATTTATATTCATTTATTTAAAAAGTTACAATAAGTAAAGGATCCGAGGTATCATTTGTTCTGTTGTGCATGTTAGGACTGTATGGCATTTTTAGGAGAGCTTGTATGACTGCCACCCAAAAAAGAAGGACTGTCAGACTCAAACATTTGCACAGCAAAAGCAATGGATGCATGGGACTATAAAGAAAAAAAGACTTTTAACACACATTAATCATAGATATACTGAGCTTACTAGAATGGGGTTTAAAATGCTTTTTAAAATGATTTTGGATTTCAGTCACTCTGCACTCCTGAGCTCTGATCTGCTGAACCTATTCTTATAATCCTTTAAAATCCTTACAGAATACATTACAGTAATGTATACCAAAGCACTTCTGTTTCTTTGAATCCAAAAAGTTGTATGGATTGGCAGTCTTGGCTACAAGGAAAGTAACAGGATTCATTGGTGTAATGTTATTATTTCTGTAGTAAAAGCTCATACACAAAATGTTACAAAAACATTACAAAAAAATTACAGATGTGTAATTGTTCATATGGTAATGTTTATTTTTTGTGTGTCCCAGAGTTAGTGCTGTGGGGCTTATAGGGTACCATAGTTTTAACATATATAATAACACAAACTAAGTGCTTACTTTACTTACTGCTTAACCACTTTATCCTGGACATGGTCCTGATGAATCCAGGTTCCAATAAAACTGAAAGATTCCAGTTCTTCACAGGGATAGCATGGCTAATTTGTTTGTCTGTGTTTTTTCCAGATAAATTAGACACATAAACAAAATAAAACATACAAAATTTAGCACAGCAGTAACCCATGTTACTGCAAGTTGACTTATTACTCTGACTCTGTGTTTTCAGAGAGTGCTGTAACCAGAGAGAGAGAAAGAGAGAGAGAGAGAGAGAGAGAGAGAAAGAGAGACGTAGTTGGCAGAGCTTGTATAACATGCACTTAAACTCTCCATGTTCAGTTGTGAACTTGAAAGCTGCGAGTGTGGCAGAAACATATCCTATCATTTCCCATAATTTTCCAGTAAAGTATTTGTTGAGTTTTAAAGGTGATCTGAAAAGCACATGTGTAAGTAAACATGAGCCTGGGGCTTGGTGAATTTCTGCCTGCCTTACTAGTCTTAATTTACATCCTCCTTTACCCGGGTGCCGAACTGCGATGCCGAAAGCCAGGATTTTGCCAAATTCTATAAGACCCAACACTGTCACTGGAGCAGCGACATCTGCTTTTGCTATCAGGGGTAATTCCAACTTGCAGCTTAGGGGCTTCCACCACTCAGCAGCTAGAGTGTACCAGTCTTAAGAGGGTGCAGGGCATAGCCATCCTTTGAGTAGTTCCCCAGACCTTTTCCACTCTGTTTGGGATACACTAGGTTGTCACCTTTCTGTTTGAGTTGTTTTGAGTTGCAAGTGGTTGTTAGTGGACTCACAGGGCACATAGTAGATCATCAAGCTTGTGGTACTTGTGCAAATCAGTCTGCATCTAACCCTAACCCTAACCCAACAGAAATGGGCCCAGTTGCACCAGCCTACATATCTGAATGAAGCCATTCAGCTGGCAGAGGACCACTTGGTGAAAGTCTCTGGTTCTCCCTCTTCCTTCCACTCTCCTCTCATCCCATGGTTCCCCAAACCTGTGATGCTGGGACACTAAACAACTAAACACAGACCCAGTTTCTGCCTTGCTTTTTCCTCGCTACATGCCCTCTTTCTTGCTTCACTGGGGGACTATCCTGGACAGGCATTTCTGGGAATTTTCAGGATTTGTGTGTAATTAACAGTGTAGCTGTATGCAGCTGCCCATAGCCCATACTGGTTACTAGTTTGGGGTAAGCACATGGCTATTCTCGATATGGGAATAATAGAGAGTGGCCCAGCGGTGTTCGACGCCCAAAACCATCAGGACAGTCTGGTTTTGGATGTATTGTAGTAAAAGTCAACATGGTGTCAGTTATGTGTAGCTCACTTTTATTCTAAACCAAGTGATTTTGGCAGATTCTCTTGATGCAAATTTCCCAAGACACTCTGGTCTTTTCCATGCTGTTTGGGATGCAATAGTTTGTCACCTTTTTGTTTGGGTTGTTTTGAGCCCTAGTGATGTTTTATCATCCTATGGACAGAATCCTATGCCTACACAGAAAATTACTGATGAATGTGTGTGCAAACGAATATAACATCTATTACCTATTCAAACGGAATGGTCAATTTAAAGTTAATATATTTTGATATTGAAATCTGTAATTTTTACAAAAGAAACTACAGTGTTACATCAACACTAGGAGTTTTAACACCCTACACTGTATATGTGGTCAATAAACACTGGGGATTTTGCTGTGCTTGCATAAATCATGCACCAGTTACACAGTCATTACAATTATGTACAGAATATGCATTAGTAAGGACCTGGGCTAAAAGCCCCAGGAGGTAAGTTTCCAGTGCCCGGTGCTCCGTTCCGCGAAATTTGGATTAGTATTATTTTTAAGTCTTTTCACTACTACTACTGCTACTGCTAATACTATTAATACTACTAATACTACCAATACTAATACTACTAATACTACTATTAAATCAAGGAAACAGTTTAAAACTGTCATATTAAATTAGATATGCGAGTAGTCCATGGCTAGTTTTTGTCCTGTGATTGACATGCATATTTAACACTATTGCGCTGCTGGAATACTCTTTGCCTTTACATTACTAATTCATTATCCTTATTCAAAGACATTGCTGAAATATTTCTCAGGAGTTCAATAATAAATGAGATTTATGCAATCCATGCTGCTACTGTGTGACTGTCCCTCTATGCCGCACAGCACAGGAATTGGCATGCTAATGAATTCCACATGCTTTGACTGACAGCTGACAATAAGCTTATTGTCATTGAAGGATTTCCATAATTTCAAAAGAGATAAACATCATTTAAATATGATCCTTCTTCTGCCTCCACTGACTCGTCTAGATAAAGGTATCTCACATTCACAATGCCAATTGTTATTTAGCTTTATCTGTGTACAATAACTAGCTGGCTCTAGGAGCCATTTTATAGTCTTAATGGCAGTCAGTTAGTCATTGACTCAGTCAGTCATTCAGGAATTGTTGCGTCATGGTGTTTTAATAAAGACACATTTTTCATGTTTACTGCATGTTTTCATGTCCAGCGCACATTATGTCCGTCCCTGTGTTTTGCAGATAAAGTGTAATTATAGCAGGTGGAGCTTTTCTAATCTTTTCTATTAAACTAAAATCCTTCAGAGGTGCAGTGACTAGAGACACAAGGTCAGCTTTTATGAGCTCTGTTGTTGACATGAAAGGATATTCATTCTCTTTGACATTTCACTGCTGATGGAATTCAGTTTATGTGAATCATAGCATATAAATATCCTGGATAAAATGCTAAAAACAGTCAAATATATTTGAATTAGAAACTAATTTTAAAGATTACATGTAAATTATGCATTGTGGCTAAGAATTCAACCAGTTTTTATATCTCTATTTTTTTAGTCTATCTAGTGTTTCAGTGTGTTTCTCCTACTGACTCTTCAGTGCTTCATTTACATTTTGTTTATTTTTGAATCTCATACCTCTGCTCACTTTTACTCATTTTGTAATTCAGTGTTTTCTCTCAATTTGGTATTCTATGTTTTGCACTGATCCTTTAAATGGTCCATAACAGATAGCAGAGAGGATTTAAGAATTAAGATATTGTATCCAACTGTGTAGTGATATGATTCCAGGAATGGATAATAACATTTACTGTCCTGCATCTTTAACTCACTCAGTGCTGTTACTGTTTTCCAGGGAAGCTGTGGAAAAAAAAAAAGACTTTCCTCTGATTATCTGACTATATTAATGATTAATATTAAAATGCTTATAATTGTTTTTCTATTACTGTTGTTTATTACTTGAGCATTAGATCCCTGTACTTTTATTTATGGTAATGTGGTATTGTGGTAATACTTGATGCCAAAGCGATATTTTAAACTACTTTAAATATGAAAGACAGTGGCACAGATGCAGCCTCAGGAATGCTTCCAGCTATATTATGTAAGCCATTAGGCACATCCTGCAACTCCAAAAAATAATGAATTACTAAAACCCTGTTAAATATTCTCACACTATCCTCTAGGTGGCACAGAAATAGCAGTTCATCTTTCAGAATCACAAATCTTATCTGTAGGCTGTCAGCTGTAGGCCATGGCAAGGAGGAATCACTGCCAGTGACATCTTGTCATCTTCCCAGTATACCCAGTTTGTGCCTCGTGTTAGTAGGGTATAAACTAATTATTGCCCTTATTACTTCCCTTTATTGAAGCAAAGGCTGCTTTTTTAGACCACCTATGGTTTTTAAGCCTATTAGAATATCCTATTTGTGCATATTAAGACTCCACAGTTGACAGGATAATTCTGTTGGCGAACAATGCTGCAGGGATATGAGTGACATCATCAATAATGTCATTAAATCTCACACAATTGGTATATCATAATTGGTAATCTCACACTACCTTGCTATACAGCATCACATGACGGATCCAAATTTATCAAGCAATATATGATTATTGTGGTGTGAACTGTAATAGTACATCAGGCATATCCATTGCTTTCCAGGGCATAAACCACTGTCAAAATAACAGACCTTATGTAAAATAGACTCATCAGGGTAGTTCACTGCTTAAAAAGGAAAGATGATCTTTCATCTGGAAAACTGTGGAAACGATTCAACAACTCAATAATGTTTCTGTTAATGTCCACAAGGAATTAATTCATTCCAGTTGACAGAAAAGCAGTCTACATGTCTTGATCTGACATTCTATTACTTTTTTTACTGGCTGATCTCAGCATGTGGCCAACATGATCATGCCCCACAGAGGTTTTTAACACATATACAGATGTTTTTAACACGTATACAGATGTTTTTAACAAAAACTGCTAGGACAAGTGCTGACATTTACAAAACAGCTACAGGACGATGTTTGGAATGTGTCTGACAGTACCATTGTTGTCATATACATAACAATATTACTTACGAAAATTTTGGCAGAGAAATATATTTACTGTAAATTCTGTCCACTATTTCTACCACTAAAAATCAATAGCAAATCTCTAAGTGAAACGTGAAATCATATGTAATTTCCAAAGGCTTCACTGAAAAACTGTGAATTGTCCTGCTAAAGACAAACCTATTGTTAGATTTTCATTCTGCTGCTAAAGTAACATGTTACTTGTTTGGTTGCTCTGTTAATGTTGGCTATTTGTGTAATTTATCCTCTGGGGATGGTGGGGTTGGGGGGACAACCAACATCCACCCAGTCACTGTGACAGCCAGCCCTAATTTAGCCAAGTGTGCCCTCAGAGGAATCACAAACTGACTTTCCTTCATTTTATAATATATTACTATGTACAATTTCGGAATTTTGTTTTATTTATGTTGTATTTTTTTTACAGATTTGCTCATCAAAAAAGTCTGTGTTTTCCATTTGTGTTCCAAGTGTGAGGAACCAGTCTTGTGAACTAAAGGTCCTGGGTTCAATTTCTGCACAGGGCAAGACACGACTAAGGTGCCCTTTAGCAAGGTACCTAACTCCCCCCAATGCTCCCCAGAGGTTTGAAATATTGAAATCAATTGGTGAAATTGACTGGTGTATATATCCCCAATCTTCATCTTGCTGTAGCTTACTACAGACAAGAAGTGAAACAAATAAAGACAATAGCGTTTTCGGTAGTCATGTGTCACTAGGGGTATCAGGTGATGCCCTAAGGCTTGGCCAGTGCCTTGACTGTGTTCCAATTATTTGTCAGTGAGGTTATACACAGCATGCTCCACAAGAATGCAGTGGTTTACCTTCAGGGTCACCATGTGTTTGTATTTGAGATATTTATTGATGATTCTTACTGTATTATACATATCCTGTCACTTGTAATTAAGCTCTAACCCTGGTCAAAGTCTTGTTGTGTTACATCTTCTTACCCTGTCATAATGTATTATGGAAAAAGCTGGGAGAGAGCAAAAAATACAGTTCTCCATAAATAAGCCCCCTAGCCACTCCGTATAGTCTACATCTAATCACTCTTCATCATTTGTCAACACAATCCTGTGTCAGCAGGGGGAATAATTGTAAATTGAATTGATCGACTCCTGGATGAAAGCAGCTGAGCTCATTCTAGCTATTTAATTCTGAATTGAACCTCTTCGGACAGTGGGCTTGGCAGATTAGACAACTCATTTCAAAAACCTAAGTATTGCCTGACAGAATAAAGACTCACTTTTATCAACCTGTGGGAGAGTGACATAATTTCCAGACTTTCAGAAGTTTTTCACTTAGTTTTATTGTATGCAAGTTTGTAAACTGTTACTTTCTCAAAATTTCTGTGGGGGAAGGGGGCAGGTGGGGGGGGTTGCATGGTTGAGGTTTACTTATCCCCTTAAAGAGAAGGGTCACAGCAAATCAATGCACTTATTATCATCTATGATAAAGCATTTTTATCCTGATGGGTTCCTTCAGGATGACCCCGCTCCTACACACAGTACATAAGGGATCACTGAATGAATTTATGTTCTTCATAAACACATCTTTAGATTAATGTGTCAGTTTTTGCCCTTTGCCCTTCAAGAGTGCTCCCCCAGCTCATTCCCTGTGTTCTGCACCTGTTTTGTTCTGTCAGACAGTGCTCTACAACAGCATCATAAAATAAACCCCCATCTCCTTGTACACTTACAAAATCTATGAAAAGGCATGGCATGCCGGTTGGTGTGGTACAGTGGTAACATCATTGGCTCCCATGTGAGAGACCTGGGTTTGATTCCTGGTCCGAGGAGCCAGTCTGTGCTGCACCAATAAGGGTCTTTGGGCAAGACTCCTAACACTATGTTGGCCTACTTGTAATACCAGTAACCTGGTAAGTTGTTCTGGATAAGAGTGTCTTCCAAATGCCATAAATGTTAACGATATTTTGGTGTCTCATTGCAGCCTTTTACTTTATGTTGATATTTTCATTTATTTGTCTCCTTCTGGAAAGTCTGTAATGTCTTGTATGATGTAGCATGGTATGATATGGTACACTAAGGATGGAGTGGCCTGCACAAAGCCCTGACCTTAACTCCACTGACACCTCTGGAATACTCTTGCTGAATGGGCAAATTCCCATAATCACTCTCCAAAATCTAGGGGAAAGCCATCCCAGAACAGTGTAGCTTATTATTAGAGCAAAGGAGCATAATATCTATAATGGGATGTTCAAACGAACACACATTTCTTTGCTTCACATAGTCAGTATGTTAATGATCCTGCAATATTCTGTTCTCCAAAACAACAACTAATTGCCAAAACAGTTTTGTTATGCCCTAATTTGTCTAATCTTTTTGTCTTGTTTATGTCCCATTTCCCCAACACAGTTTTATCTCAGATCCATTTTGTGAATCTAGTGGGGCTCTTTGAAAAACGATTAAAGCTTGTGTCAGTTGCAGTGGCCAGTCTTGAATTTATAGCCTATACCAGCAAAAAGACTTTAAGGCCAAACATTATATTTACAGCATTTAATAAGACATGTAGTGATCTGTTTATTAGTCGATGGATTTATCAGCCTTTTAGGGGTGGTTGTAAATGTTGTAAAAGAAATTCATAAAAGATGAAACTGTTCTTATAAAACATGATTAATATTCAATTAATATTGCATTTAGATATTTGAATGGGCCATAAACAGGTATTTGATTTGTAAATTAATATTTTATGCTGTTTTTAACACACTTACGTAATTTCTGTTGCTGCTCTTATGTAGATGCCTCAAGATTTCCTTTAATGTTTGCACCAGGGCTAAACTGCTAAATCAGATCAATCATTTCAAAGCACAAGATGCAATAAAGTTCCTGCTAGGGAGATGAACTTCTGCCCCACGGTTAAAAAACCAAAAAAAACAAAAAAAAACACACTTTATTTCTTTACTTGTACCATGCTATAGAGACATTAAGCCTGAAGCTTTGTATCCAGTCTGACAGGCATATTAGTCTGTTTGGAGGGTTGATCTCATAACAGCAGGATATAACAATCATATAGTTTGGATTTAAAGGGTCTGCTGTCTTCTAGGTGTTAGAGGAGATAACATACCTTGAATTCATGTCCAAGTGAGAACCATTAAGGAGAATGTATCACTCTAGCCTTTTTTACTGTGCTAGTTTATTTATTCCCACAATTTCCTACAAAAGGCATCTTTAGCCACTGATTTTTGCTGATTCAGTTTAAACTATGCTGATTTAATTTAAAGTCTGTTCCCCTTCATATTAAGTAAATCATGTAGTTCTGTCACCCTTAAAGAGAGAAAGACCTGGGTTCAATTTCAGGCCAGTCGGGTCAAGGTCCTGGTGTTTTCCCCTTGGCTTTGTCTATGGTTTCCTCCATAAGCCCTGGTTTTCTCGCACAACAAGGATGTGCATTTCAGCAAAATTTAGCATATTATCAGTGTGTGGTCTATTAATTGCAGATCTGCGTCATACCTCTCTGGCATAACAAGCAGTCTCGTGTATTTTATAGCTCTATAACTAAAATGTAAACAGTCTTCAGGAGACTTAATGTGAGAGCTGTTTGTTTAGTAGGTTAAGTGAAATGTAACCCACTTGTAGGGAATTCAGTGTTGGACTGCTTTGCTAATCCGTTGGGCACCACTGATTTTTTTGTCTGTTAATAAAATGTGGATTTTTGCCCAGATATTAATTAAAATATCCCAAATTAGTAAAGAAATATAATGATAATAGTATGACATATGCTTCGTTTTATATAGTTCATATTACACAATATGACACATTTTTAATCATTTTTGTTGTTGCCACATTAAATGGAATGGACACATATCCAACATAAAGATCATCATATTTTGGAAACATTTATACTGGGGACATTTTTAAGGTCTAATGTGATGTGCACACATACACACTAATAAATAAATAAATAACTTTCTTTAAGAAAGAAATCACTCTTCTTCGGTTGTTCTGTCAGTAATGACATCATATTTCTAAACTTAGCAATGTTTCTAAGATGATAGAAGGCTATCCTGGTGATATTATCTACATGAGCTTTAAAAGAAAGACTAGAATCAATAATCACACCAAGGTCTTTAACAGCTGTACATGGTGTAACTGAAAGACCATCCAAAACAAAAATTTTGTTTTTAACCACTCATTTTCCAATATTCCTCAAGTACCTCTGGTTAATACGCTATATAAAATCCACAGTAAAAAGTGGAATAATAATAGGATGTAATGATTGTATTGCGCATGAATATCTAAAAAATAAAACCAGGTTAAACTGAGTTTGCCTAAAAGAGAGAAACCTGAACTTGAAAACCTGAAACCAGAGATGCACCTGAAGTCAAGTCCCAGAGAAAGCCTGCAGTTTAAAGCACTACACAGCCAAGAACAGAATCACCCTCTGCAAGATCAGGTACCAAGAACACTGGGAAAACCAGACTCACTGGGAGGGGGCAAGGTGAGAGCAGTGCTTAGGATTAAACACTGAGGGCAAGGGGGGGCAATGACATATGAGGATATGAGGATAGGGGAAGTGGATAGGCGTTAGGCGTTGGGGTCATTGTGAAGAGGTAGTTTACTTTAGGTAGTATTGTCATTTTGATAGTGGATATTCTGCCCATAATGGAAAGTGGTTGATTTGTCCATCATTGGAGGTCATCTTGAACTGATTTCAGAAGGGGGTGAAGTTGAGTGTGAATAAATCTGACAGCCTGGGGGAAATCCTTATTCCCAAGTAAGTGATGTGGTCAGCGCACAGAGCTGCTGAATCCCAAATTTTACGTTGTACTGAGAGAACAGATGATTTGCTCCAGTTGATTAAATGTTCAGATATATTGGCAAATGAGTTATATACCTTTGATTGTTTCTTTTAGGGAAATTAAAGGGTCCTGCAGAAATAGTAATATATCATCTACATATAGAATTTTTCTGTCCTAATATCTTTGATATTAGTGGTGAGAGTGGTGAGAGAAAGTGGTGAGAGTGGGCACCCTTGTCTAGTCCCTCTGTGCAATATAAAGTTTTGTGAGGTTAGTCTAATGGTGGTAATAGTGGCTGACAGTGAAGTATACAACAGTTTGATCCAACTAATAAACGAGTCCCTGAAGCCATACCGTTTTAATGTCGAAAACAGGAATTTCCAATTGACTCTATCAAACGCCTTTTCTGCCTCTAATAATAATGGATAATAATTACTGGAGGCAATCCTGCCTTTAATAAGGCCTGTTTAATCAGGATGAATTATGGATGGTATAACCTTTTCTAATCTGGGTGCTATGGCTTTGGTTCTGAATTTTGTGTCTACATCGATTAGAGAAATTGGTCAGTAACTTGATGGTAAGGTTGAATCTTTTTGGGGGTTTTGTAGAAGTGAGATTGTTGCCATGTTAGAGGTTGCTGGTAATCTAGAATGTTGTTTTGATTCATAAATCATTGGAGTGAATAGTGGGGAAAGAATTGCTGATTGTTTACTTGGAATAGGTTGGTGTTGTTCAAGAAAGAGTTGATGTCTTTTTTATCGGGTTCTTTTTCTGATTAATATAGCTGGTTGTAGAAGTTAATGAAGATTTAATTTATTTCATTAGGTGAGTGAATAAGCTTCTCTGAGTTCTGTAAGGCAATCATTGTGTTTTTTTACTTTGTTTCTTTTGATTTCATTTGCCAAATATTTGCCAGATTTATTTACATGTTAAAAATTTTCCTGTTTTAACCTGTGTATTAAGAATTGGATGTGTTTGTTGCTTATGTCAGTGAGTTCTGCTTTATATTTATTTAATTCATACTGAGTTTTATTTGACCATGCGTTGGCCATGTTATTGTTTTCTAGATGTTTAATTTTTTGATACAGATTATTTTCTTTTTCTTTCTTTTATGGACTGATAAGGAGATGTATGTACAGTTTTTCCTCTTTCCCACGGGTGAGTAATTCATTTCTAGAAAGAATGCCCACTCTTTTTTATTGAAGTTGTCAAATTGTGTGTCCTGTAGAAGAGACGTGTTAAAGAAACATCTGGAAATTGGTTTTGTAAGAACAACCTCTAGTCAACTGGATTGTATAACTGGGGAATGGTCACTAATGATGATCAGATTAATTGTTGACTGGATATTAGAAATCGGGGAGTTACTTGTGAGAAAGAAATCAGTGCGAAATCAGTATGATCTGTGGACTGGTGAGAAGAAAAATACTCTCTGGTGCTTGGGTGTAGCAAGCGCCAGCTGTCAGCAAGGCCATAATGACTCATGAATTAGTTTATGGTTGAGGTTGATTGCCAGGTTAGTTTGCTTCTTGAGTTATCGGATCCATCTACTGATGGGTTGAAATCTCCTGCTCCTGCTATTATTACTGGGCAATCAGTCAAATCTGTTATGGCTGAAAAAAAAATTGAAAGAAAATTGGTTCATCTGAGTTTGGGCCATATAGATTTACTATTGTAATTGGTTTGTTGTCAGTCGAGGTATTTATGATGATATAGCTCCCCTCAGGGTTGGCTACAGTAGTGTTTTAGTACAAATGAGATTTTTTTTTTATGAATTAAGATACAGACACCTCGTTGCTTTGAATTATAATTTGCTGTAAATACCTGATTGTACTGAGCTGTTTTAATTCAGTTGCAGTCAGATTCTGAGAGATGGGATTCTGAAGGAGGCAAATGTCTGCCTGTAGGTTGTTTAAATGGTCAAACAACCTGGTCCTCTTTTCCTGAGATCCTTGGCTAATATAGTGATGTCATGTTGTGGTCTTAAATGTGATCAATAAATGATGCCCTAGACGTATTTGAAACACACATGGGCTTAAATAGTACCATGGTACCAATTAAGCCCATGCCAGACATTTGACCTTTTCCCTAAAAGGTATTCCCTAGGTTCCCTAAAAAATATTTGCCAGATTTATTTCCATGTTGAACAAATCTGTTGTTCAATAAGATGATATACCTGACACAGAAGCCCATATGCCTCTAATTTTGACTGGTTAAGATTGGGCTCTAGCACTTCCCATGACTGTCTTGATGACAAATCTGAAAAAAAAGTTAAAGTTAGACATTGAATGCTTAAGAACATTATGTTATGGACTGAGTGGCAGAAATAATTTCAAACATACTTGTAATGTCTGTGGGACAGTAATGCACTGTGGTATTGGATAAATCAGTAAATGCCTCAGTAAAACAGTGGCATTGTTTACAGAGTCAGAAAGTGCAGAAGTGGAGTCATGGACACCTGCGCTGAACATCCTCGGGACGTCACAACATCAAACCCGTCGTGTGGCTGAGCGTCAAACAAATCAGGTCAAAAGCAACTAGTTAATAAAGTGTAGAGATAAAACACACATTTTACACGACAGGACAGAGGAAATATGAATAAAACTAATTATAACGACACAAGATGGTACTAATTTAACATTCTGACCAAGTGACAGTCGATATAACTTTTATTATGAAAAATATTTACTGCAGAAATGTAACCATTAGCAAACAAGCTAACAGAAATACACTATTCTTCATAATCACTTATAAAATTATAAAAGTTACTCAATAATATATGATACTTTATGGTTGGCGAACAAAACCAGCAAGATCATACTGGGCAATCAGCTTTGCCAGCAGGGTTTTGTTGGTCAACCAGCAAAACCAGCGCCACATCAGCATAAACCAGTTTGGACCAGCATGGACCTGATGCTTGTTTATGCTTATTTTCTTCAGCAGGGTTATAATTATCTATATATTTTTTCTATCTTTATTCACTTACTTACTTAGTCACTTTTTTGTTACTTTTTGTCATTTTGTTGCTTTTATTTGTAATGATTTGTCAATGTTGTTCTGTATACATTCATGCCAAGAAAGCTACTTTGAATCTTGAATCTTGAGAAACATGTAAAACAATTGAGATAACAAATAAGTAATGGCCTATACCCAGCCCACATACTGCAGTTGAATGACAGCAATGACTTTAGTTACCATTTAGTTAGGCCTGAAGGCTTGCCCAAAAGGTCATTTAGCATTGTTTGCATGCCATGACCAGCTTTAAATGTGGCTGCCAAATGCGGGCCAATTTTGGGATACACTTTTTTCTTCATTCTTATAATTGGCCCATATGTGCCATAACTGTGCCATATTTAGCCCAAAATTACACAGATTAAAACACAAAGTAAGAATGTGGCAATTAACAGTCTCACCTGGTTTAATGTGGTAAAATCTGACTTACTTTTTAAAAACATAATTAAAATTCATTAGGGGCTGGCCATTAGTTCATATAGTGGGGCAGCCAGATGTCTTAGGGGCAAAGACAAGCCAGAATACTAACACATACCAGTCCACCACACTTAATGTCTGGCGTCTAGGTGTTTTCCCTGATCTATACTAATGGAGACAGAAGGGTTAAATAGCTCTCTGCATGGTGAATGCTTCCATCAAACATAGATTGGCAGAGCTGGAAAATAAAAAAGAAAAACCTCAGTATATTTCTCTTTAATATCACTGAGAGAGATGCATCTGGTGATGCAAACTATTACCAGATGTTGATAACTGATAATATGAGCTGCTTATGTTGCTCAAAGGTCTTTTATTCGTTATGCTGCATTATTGTGTCATTTTAGAAATCTGTATGGACAGAGACAATTTAAGCTACTGTGTCAAAAAGAAAATGAGAGAGAGAGAGAGAGAGAGAAAGAGAGAGAGAGAGAATCAAAGAAAGAACAAGCTCAAAGAGAAGAGAATTCTTATGTTGTCCAAGAACACAGGTCATTTCTGATCAGTTATGATGTCTACCTGTCTTGCGGATCAGCATGGTTTGCATTTTGGTAAATGGAAGATTAACAAGATAAATTGCTTTATCAACCCTGTGCTGTGCCTAATTAGGAGGCATCCTGCTGTTTGTACCTACCTGATCCTCAGAGAGATTACTAACGGATCAGCTACAGACTCAGAATCTCATGCTCTCCTAAATTAGCCAAGATAAACCGCTCAAATGAATATAGCTAGCCAGTTACAGGGATTCTGAGTATAGCTGTCATAAAAACATTGACATCTACCTTCAAAAAGTCTCAGCCCTTTTTCTTCCCTTTCTCTTTCAAAAATAAATAATCTGATTTTATTTGAAAGTTTATTCAAACAGCCTGTTCTGTGTATGCTTGGGTGCTCTTTGAATTAACACTGACACACATGGATTTATCAGTGGCTTGTTTTTGCCTGTCTCTATAATTTCAGCATTATTCAATATTCATCTGCATCACCAAAGTCAATACCAAAAGGAATGAGCTATTGCTCATGAGTAATGAAAAGGATGGCTGGAGCAGAGGTCGAATCCACAAAAAGAGGCAGATGTTTTCAAGGTTCCTTTTTCATTTACTGTTATCACTTACCATTTCACCAGCAAAGAATTGCCTTGCCCAATTTAGCTTCATCAACCTTGAATAGGAAATGAATGAGTCATGTGTGTGTGAGTTAGTGCGTGTGTGTCAAAGTGTGAATACTAGTGAGGAATGAGTGCATCCCTGAAGTCTATATCTCTAACTGGAGACTGCTATCTGCTCTACCAGGCACGCTTTTTAAAAACAAGCCGCATTTTCATTCTTCAATTGCCAGTTGGCTCAGAGTGCAAAGTTTGGGAAGCCAGAACTGATTGATTTGGAACGGCTGCTTCATCCAACCACACCTGGTTTACCTATGTGTATAATGAACTGGCATATGATTTATTTGTAAGAAATTGGTAATTAGATTTTTCTCAGGATTCTCTCGGTGCATTAGCTTTAGAACTGACTTTTTGTCGCACTGTAATAGTCCTGCTTATTTTACTTAAATGGGGACTTTATGTAATGTAGTCAAGCACAGAGAATCACTTAGACAGAATTGACACAACTGCAGATGTTTAATAGTGAGTTCAATGTTAAATCAAGTCCAAAACACTAACCCAAGGACATGGTTAAAGACAGGCAATGGTCAGGCAATGAACAAACAACAACAACCAGGGGACGAAAGTTAAAAAAGAACTAAAAGGTGCCAAAATAGAGCAAACAAAGGCAGATGAGACACATTTAACATTGTCAGATTGGAACAGATTGGAAATGAACACACCACAATTTGGAAACAGAACAGGTTTGATTAGAAGATGTGGTACGGGGGGAGGTCGTATTGGATGGCTGCCAAGGATCCTTTGGTGAATCCCAAATCCCAATGCATACTTAGAACCAGTCGATTTTTGTGTATGGTAATGATGGACACATCATAATGATATTGTCCCACAATAAGGGAGAGCCCACAATGGGAAGGGAGGAGCTTCTCACATCTGGTGATTTTTTAAAAAATGGCGGACCGCGATGCGGAAATAAACAGGATTAAAAAAAGGACTGTCCGGATTTTTATCAGCACAAGTTCAAAAGCCAGCATGTCTGATGTGTGGGGGTGTGTTAGTGCCCATGTCATGGGTAACTTGCACATATCAGGGACAATTCACGGTAATCCCTTCTTATTTCAGCAAGACAATGCCAAGCCACATTCTGCATGTGTTCTAACAGTGTGGCTTCAGAGTAAAGGAGTCAAATTGTTTTAGACAATTTCTTTTGTGTGTAAGTACAGAGGTCAGTGAGTGGTTCACTTTTACTTTTTCAATTAAAATTTAATTTCATTTGGATAAATGTGCAGAAGTGTAGATTCATGTCTCTGGACTTCTGTTTACTTGATTACTTGGTATGCTGATGAAGGTGGTGGAGATGCTGTCTAACACATGGCTCAAAAATTACTTAGAGGTACTCAGGGTTGAGATCTGATGAGTGTGGAGGCCATAGCAGATGATCCACATCCTTTACACTTTCATCAGACCATTCAGTGAGCCATTATGTCCTGTGGATGTGGGTGAAGCCATCCTGAAAGCCACTGGACCCAATGTTGAATTACTTTTTGTATTTATTTTGCCACTGCTTTTCACCCCACCAAGAAGAACATTCCAATGATATATATTTGGCATCCCTCAAGTTTTGTACCACTGAGCTGAGTGACCTAATTTACTCGAAGCCTATTACCTGGGCATCTTCTTTCATGCATGCAAAATGCTGACAAATTCAGTTGTTCCCTGTGTAACTGGGACTGCCATCTCCTTCTTAATGAATCACTGCCTCAGCATTTTGAATTGAACAACTGTGCAAATAAGAGGCAGGAGCCAAAGGGGTTTTCTTTTATAGATAAGAACATGTGTGAAATGGGTCTGACTCCGCCAGCTTTTATTATTTTATAAGAAATCCAGCATGCTTTCTCGCCTAAGTGCTTCAATGTCTGTCTTTTCCACCTCTCTAATCTTTTAGACTTATATTCATAGAGATTTTAATAACAATTGCAGCATGACAATTATTCAGCAGTGAAAATCAGATAGCTTTTTACTATTTTTAGGATCCTGGCTGAATCATCTTACACAATGTACTTGGCCTCTTCTTCCTCAAGCAACTTTTCTGAAATTAAAGCTGTCAGAAGAGCGAAATCTTCTGAAGGTTTACTCTGACCTACGAGTGATTAACCTGACCACAGACAGTGTCAGAAAGAGAGTATGGTATGATTAGAAAGAAAAGAATGAGCAATAGCAGGCGGAGAGGGCAACTAAATGGTGGCCTCTTATAATTACCTGGTTTCTGCTCTGAGTGGCACAGATCAAAGTTCTTTGGGGTGTGTGTGTATGGTTTGTTCACCTAATATTACAATTCTCACCTGACCATCCACCTATTATCATGACTCAGAGCTCTCTAAACCCATGTTATTAAATTGATCGTGACGTTTTGAGACATCTCTTTCAGATCAGATTGGAAAAAGGACTGTGTTGCCTTTAGTGAGTATGATATGTTATTGTGGCAGTGTGTGTGTGTGTGTGTGTGTGTGTGTGTGTGTGTGTGTGTGTGTGTGTGTGTGTGTGTGTGTGTGTGTGT
>JAOVVF010000047.1:8560114-8574026 GCA_028565595.1 Duopalatinus emarginatus
CTCTCTCTCTCTCTCTCTCTCTCTCTCTCTCACACACACACACACACACACACACACACACACACACACACACTTATCCAGCTTTGTCTTTGTTTCTGTCTCTCTCACACACACATACATTCACTCACCCAGCTCTGTCTCTCCATCTCTGTCTCTGTCTCTCTGTCCATCTGTGTTCACACACACACACAGAAAGGCACAGACAGACACACATTTACCTATCCAGCTCTGTCTTTCTCTCACGCACATATAAATTCAGTCACCCAGCTCTGTGTCTCCATCTCTCTATCTCTTTCTTTCACACACAAACACACACACAGAAATACAGAGAGACACACATTTACCTCTCCAGCTCTCTCTCTCACACACACACAAATTCACTCACCCATCTCTGTTTCTCTCTCTCTCTTTCTCACACACACACACACACACACACACACACACACACACACTCACAAACCCACTAGAGCAGCAATTACAGTGTCTGTTCAATGGCTCCACCATTGGTGTCATATGGACACAGGATTGAAAATGCTGTGGTCACTGAGTAACACATGCATTGTAAATCCCACTTGAACTTTATACTGTACTCATATCTCAGGGCTCTTGTTTTAAAAATATTAAAGCCACAACAATTCATATACATTTAAGGGCAAAGGTTTGTGCTCCCCCATCTGATTCTGTAGGCAGCAGTATGTGAAGCACCATCAGCGATTAAACAAAGACACCTATAAAAGTCAATGGAGATGTGCTAGAAATAGACACACAGGAGTGTCCATCCCTGCACCGAACCAGATCACACCCAACTGACTCTGTTACTTTAGAGTCAATACTCAATTCATGCTTACTCATAACCTGATGTATTCCAGCTTTGTGGTAAATTGTGCAGAATCTGTATAGGACGACTGATGTACCTAGGTATATCTAGTCCCCTGTCAACAACTCCTAGCACAAAGCTTCACTGGCATGTTCACATTCTGATCATGCATACCTGTTTCCTATTAGAGCCCAATCACCCCTGCAGCATATTTACAGACTCTAGACTTCACCTTTTTGCAGCGTATCGCTCAGTGTATCCTACCTACATCTTTTGCTTATTGATTGCTGCCTTATTCTTGTTAAGATTTCTCTGCCTTAGACATTGATATGCAGTGTATATGCATCGCTTGCCCTTGCCTGCCCTTGTATATTCTTCTGCCTTGCATTTTTAAACTTTTTGTTTCGATTAGTTTACTAAACAGTCTAAGTTGCCTGTTGTTTTTTTTCAGCTTTTTTCTTTACTTTCACATATTTGGTGTAAAAGTGTCAAGCTCCTGTGGGCTTGTGGTTAAAGAACCAGCCTTGGGATGAGAAGGTCCCTGGTTCAATTCTTGCAACTAACAGGACTCAACTAAAGTGCCCTTGAGCAGGGCAACTAACCCCCACCTGCTCCCTGGGGCAAATAGAGGCTGTCCTATGCTCTGGGCACATGTGCTTACTACCCCTTAGTTTTTTCTCTGCATTGATGTGTCAAATTTAGAGGAACATTCTACTGCATAGTGTTCAAAAGGGTAGTTCACTCACTTCTTCCCAAGTCAAATGTCACAGCTCTAATTGCTCGGTGGAATGTGTGCACACATGTGTGTTGCTGTTTCCTGTGAAGTTTGTGAAGCGTCTCTGATGTGAACAACACAAAAGCATGTTCCTTCATCTTCCTCCTGCTGGCCAGAAAACACAAGGCACCAGAGGTAATTTATGGCTCAGGAGTCATTAGACTGTTTACAGAAGGCTGAAGCATTTTGTGTTTTAGCTGAGACGATGAGGCTGTTAGGTGCAGAGTAACATCTTGGAACATTCTGTATTTTTATCCATGAGTATAACCACTAATTAGCAAAATATTTGATATATTTCTACTGTCAGTGGTTAGCAAACATAAAAGCACTTCAGAGTGAAAATGCATGAGTGCTGGCAGGAAAAGGCACCATGCTGTAATACTCTGAGGGACTGTTTTGTTGTTTCATGTTCAAGGTGAGTTCTTCCATTACAGTGAGACAACAGAGCTCTACAACAGAGTGAATGAGGCACTGGACTGTTTCACTACAGAAGATAATTAGAAAACATCACTGAAATGCAAATCACTTTTCTCATCATTGATCATCTGCCTCTGTGACCTTGAGATGTTCACTTCTTTTTCCTATGGCTTGGGTTATGAAGTTAGTCATTGTGCATTTTCGTATTGGTCTTCATATTGGCTCATTGGGCTGTCCTTCCCTATTTTAGTGCATAAAAGTAACTTTCTATAAATGTTAAATGTCAGGGTGCACTGGTTATTTCTAACAAGAGGTGACAGCCTTATAGGGATATCAGAGCAGAAAGCTTGCTGAAGAGCATGATGTCCACTAAAATATGACAGGCATTCAGAACATATTATTAATTATGCAAGCTGATTCTCTATCTGTCATGTATTTATGCCTCCATCCTCCATTAGGTCCTTTAATCCTTGTCTTTGTTATCTGATGTCATGTGATAATGTATGTCAAAAAGTCTATTTAAAAAAAAGTGTATTTAATCTGACTCTTTTGTGCTCTGGTTAATAATCTCGGGACTTCACGTCTACAGAGTATGTCTAACAGATATATAATCAGAGTTGTGAATAGAGATGTACCTCCCTGTATAGAAAATGTGAAATGTTTATAACAAACATTTATACTCCCAGTATATTCTACCACAGGCAGTTTCCTCTTCCTCGGAATAAAAGAAAAATAATATCCAGACATTGCCCCAAAATAAGTCATTTTGGGGCAATGTCTAACTAACTGAATAATTCAATAAATAGGAATTGTATTTAAAATAATAAAACTGTATGTAAACTGATTAAGCATGAAAAGGCTTTCTTTAAACACTGAAAACAGACAAAAAAGAGATTAATATATTCATAGATCGATTTATAGTTAAATTTATTATTCAAAGCTACTAAGTAGCTAGATTCTGAATCCTAAGAGGTTTTTAACTTGGTATAATTCAAGGACATTTAGAGACTGAACTGAATAGAAGTAAATTTTGCTATGCAGTGTCATGTTATTTTTTTATATGACGTGAGCAATCCGTCATATAGCAATTGAAGATGTTGACGAAATTAAGTTGAATAAGTTCTCACTCAGGACATCATGACAGTACACATAAATCATTATTTATAGCCTAGCACATTACTCAGGTAGAGAACAGAACAATCGGAACAGTTTTTCTTCAGTGCACAGTGTTCTGTCCAGCCCTGGGGATAAAAATGATTATTTATTATTTTATTCAAAATGACACTTCTAAGATGAGACTGTGAATAACAAACAGAAATGGTTAGGAAATTTGATCAAACAAATGTCGACCTAACAAAAATAATCAGCATTAATTTCCACTTGGACACAGATACACTTAGGAAGTGTCCACCTTGCCAAGTTTTTATAGGATCACCTGAACTATGCTGACCCAATGCAGATCATTATGGCAGAGTGTCATTTGCAGGATCAGGTTATATATTATAATTAGAAAGGTAGAGGCAATTATGACCTCAAGGCATAAAACTCATTCAATTTCTGCATGCTCTTAACTGAGCCACAGGATGTAGATCTAAAAAATGGATCTGGAGAACTGAAACACTAGTTCAGAATTGACCAGACATTTTCTTTTGTTTGGAGATAATGGTTTTGAACTTCACTGCTCCCTCTTATAAAAGTGCATTTGCTTGTTTTATTCATAGGATAAGCAACTAGTCATGGAGTCATCATAATGATGAGCTAATGCATGTGGATTAAAGAACATTACATAGACAGAAATAAAGAGTCTAGAGATGACAAAATTCAGCCTGAATGTGTTGCCTCAGACAGGCGAAGATAATCTGGTTCTTCCAGTGAATTTACATGACATACACTGTGACTTTGTACTGTGTAGTTTTGCTTCCCAGAAACCAAAAAGGGAAAAACACTGTCTGGCTGTCTGAAGTGACTAATTAATTCAGCTCTGGACTACATGGGAAAAAAGAAGTGTTAAGAGAAAGCCATCATGTCATGAAATATTTTAAATGGTGCCCTTGGATAGGTTTCAATCCACTAAACCCAACATTTCATGTAGGGTAATGCAACCAGCCTGGACTTCTTTAAAGCCCTTTTAGGTCTTCTTAAAGCATCATCTTTTGATGTACACCCACATCGTTAGACAGTGTTTGTCTTTGAATAAAGCTGCTACTTTATTTACTGAATGAACTTAAGGAACCATTAGTGAATAACACAAATCCTCTGAATAAAATCTATCATTATTTTTTATCATTTAATACTTTAAAATATCTATATTAGTATGTGGCAAATTATTGATCAGTGACAAGGTTTCGAAACACTTTAAATTACAGCCTGCTTACCTTTATTAGTAAGTACAGAGTAAGTAACTGTTAAGTAAGACGTAGGGTTCTTAAAGAAGATGAATGAATTACAGCAGACCATTGCTTAGGAATAACTACATCATGCTACATTTAAACTATGTATATACCAAGGCATAAATGCAAATAAAGTATCATACCATAGCATGACCAAGAAGTCAGGCCATGTACACTAGTCTAATACTAGGTCCCCCACAGAGCATGAGCTTTCTGAGATATTCTGTAAGCAATGAACACCATGCTTCCTGCAGAAAGGTCGACCATTCTATTCCAAGGTGTAGAATTTCTGTATTGCACAGTGTGTTTCATGGAATCCCAAATGTGTTTGATAACTTTGAGATCTGACTTGTAAGGTGGAAATGTCAAAACAATGAACTGAGTGTTCCTCTAATTTTTAAAAAAGACCACACACCTCCGAATAAATGCAGCACATGAACAGGTGTAACTCATCAGAAAGGAGGTGAATATAGTGTTCACCTGTCAGAGACATTTGTCGACATACCAGAGGTCACATGGAATGCCAGATAAACAAACCCCACACCATTATGGACCCACCATCAACAATAAAAAGTACATGAAACCATGCTAAGATGCATGCTACTATTCTACTGCTGCATTTAAACCACAATATTTGTATTAGTCTATTATTGTTTTTTCATGTTAAAATAGTCTAATTAAAGCCTCCACAACCCCTGTGAGGACTGTCTATTAATTAAGTCCTGAACTACAATGGAAAGCTAAAGCACATGCTAAAAATCCCCTACAAGGACTCTAACAACATAACTCAGGCTTCTGACTATAGTCTATATATAGCCTATGGTTGCTAAGGTCATTCAGTAACCTACAGAGATGCTGGTGGAGTATGTGAGCTCATCTAAAAACATCGTAAACTGTGTGATGGCTTTTTTTTGACAGCTCCAAATGAAAACCAGAATAAAGTTGAAAATTTTAACCAGGTCAGTCATAGCCATTTCCCTACAGCCAGCTAAGATACCAACTGAGATAAACAGGAGAGCTGAATGTGCTTGGAGGAAAGCTCAGACTTGTTTCTATACACTTAAAATTACAAACACCCACAATTGGCTACCATTAACAGTGTTAAGACATCTCATAATCAGAGAGCAAGGCCAGTTAGGCTCTTATAGACTCCCAGCTACAAACGGCTAGGACAATTTTCTGATGATGAACTGAAATCATCAAACATCACTGTTTAAGACAGCACTCTTCCTTTAGAGGATAGAGTTCATATTAAAAACACAGAATAACATGGGATGTAAAGGTTTTTTTTGATTTACCACAATAATCTCCATCACATACTTGTTAAGCATAGCCTTTACTTACTCTGTACTTATTTTATCTTACACTTTACTTAACATGTACTTACTCTGGAATTAGCGTAATTGTAATTGTAAAGCTGTAATTTAAAGTCTTTAAAGGTTTTGTTTTTTAAAAGCTTTAAACAAAAATTAATTAGCCATCTTGTTTTCCTGCCTCCAGTGTTTCTTATTCATGTGATGTTTTGTCCAAAACAAGAGAAAGAACTTTTTATCAGGATTTCATTACTGAAAAAAGAAAAAAAATGTCCTATTAATGAATATATACTGTGAAACAATTATTGCATTGAATCAATTCAATTAATATTTAATTGCATTCATTATTAAATGAATATTAAATTAATTATTAGTCATTTATGTAATTGTTAATATGTTTCCTAGCTTTCTTTGGAGCGACTAGATCCCACAGGAAGGCCCCTGCTGTCATTGAGACTCCTAAATTGGTTGTCCCCTGTGGGTTCGGAGAATGCTGGTTATGAGAGGAAATTGGTCTGATGAGACCGTGACTCACTGCAGGAGATTCATGAGGCATCATTTTGATAGAGCATGAAAGTGGAGTCAAACAAGTTCGGCACAAATTATTTTATTTTTAAACTCTGTGGGTGAATCAGACCTTTTATGAAACTTGTTAAGGTCTTGTCACTGTCGATGATATATGTGAGGTGTTCTTCAGAACATAAAACTTTCTAATGTTAAAGCTAACTAAGACATAATCAGCGTGTTCAGAATAAGAGTTGGGCAAATCAGTGGGCTTCCTGGAACCATCAGATTTTAGTCTGGAATATTAGGTTTCTCAGTTAGGCTTTCTGCCTGTGATGATTTCAAGCCTGACATTCTTAGTTACAGACAAAGAGAGAGGGAGAAACCATCTATCAGTCTATCTTTAGCAGAAATTGGGTAAATACAACCTCAGATAATCAACACATGACTAATTACACTGTGTTAAATTAATTTAAAAATTGTCAACACTCTTACTGCTTTCATAAGACTTTAGATGGTATGTAGCAGACAAGTGCTGATAATGAACTGCTTTTGATTATTGGCAAGTGTGATCATCTCTATAAAAGCAGAAGTTTGGAACTTTGCTGGTCAGAAGCATTCATGTGTGTGTTAACACAATTCCAAGGAGAAATAACATTAGCAATGATACGGCCATTTCCAAATAATTTTGAGTCCAAAAAGATTTTTCAGAAAAAATTCAATACAGTTTACATTTTTACAGGAGTGGGCATCATGGCAAATGACCACAAGACTCCTAAAACGAGACAAAACCAAACTAATGTTTGGCCATAATTCATAGCACCAAACACAAGATATTACCACAAACACCTCATACCAAATGTCCAGCACTAGGAAAGGTGATTATGGGGTTGTTTTGCAGCCACAGGACCACATGGCGTTTTGCATCATTCAGGGGACCATCCGCTGTATACCAAAGTATTCCAGAGTCAAATTTGAGGTTATCTATTAAACAACTGAAGCTTGACTGAAATTGGGTCATGCAACAGAACAATGATCCCAAGCATCCAGCAAATCCTCAACAGAATGGCTGAAAGAGAAAAGAAACAAGGTATTGCAGTGGCCTAGTTAAAACCCAGACCTCCACCAAATTAAAACGCTGTGGCACTGAGAGAGCAATACATAGAGTCATACAGACACAATTCATTCAAGCTATTGCTGGTAAAGGTGGTTCTACAAGTTATTGATTCATGGCATGTAATTGTTTTTTTTGTTGTTGTTGTTGTTTGTTTGTTTGTTTGTTTTTTGTCTGTTTGTTTGTTTGTTTTTTCCACATGGCATCTCCATTATGTAAAATAAATAATGGCATAGTAGAACGTGTTGACGCTCATCTCAGTTTTTATTTACCTAATTTTTAAGTTTTTAATGATTTACTTTTATGTCCCGATATGTAAAAAGAATAGGATTCAAAGAGGACATATTTTGTTTTTCCAACTAAAACTTTGGTCGCACTCCAATCGATGCGTTCCATATCAGCTCGCTGTCTCCCCAGTCACTGCTGTGCAGTTTAAATGTGTTACATCAGTGAAAGAAAAAAATGGCATTCCACTTGTGATTTGCATGAAAAAAGAGCAGCGTGCAGTGAAAGGAAGGTCCAGTGCTCATTACAGTGAAATGCTCACTGAAGAGCTGAAGCCTAAAATTTAAGCATCCTCACAATAGTCCTGATCTTACCTGCTTGGACCCCTGAATGAAGCCATAAGAGAACAGCGATTTACATCTGATGAAGATGTGAAGACATCTGTGCATTAGTCGCTCACAGCTCAGAATAAAACATTTTTAATAACGGAACATGAAAGCTTGTTGAAAGATGGACGAAGTGTATTGAAAAATGAGGAGATAAAAAAAAATATTGTGTCTTTACTGAACTTTGATTTCATGATATATAATTATTTCTATATTCCCTGCTCAAATCTGACATTATTCTCTGTTAACCACCTCCAGCCAGCCTTATAATTTAGGAGGAATGTTGCTCAGCAATAACACGTAACAGCATCATTAACCAGGGTAAGAGGTGCAATTGCTGCAAGCATGATTACAATTTCTTGTGCCTTCGTATTTTTCAGCAGCGTGTGTGGCTTTTCCGCCATGTTTTAGTCGTTTCTCACTAGCCTCACTGTGGGAGTAATGCAAACGTGTCTGTGTGCACATAGTGGGTTCGTAGTGCGCATGTCTGTCCTTCGTGCTGTAGTAACTGTTTTTTTTTTTCCTCCCTTGAGGTCAGTCACAGGCATCTGTTATTAGGAAAGCTGTTGGCTTTAAAAGCAGGCAATAGGTTTTTAAGGAAGAAAATACACTTAGCAAAACAAGTGGGGTTGTGAGCAGAGCTCTTTAAAACAGTGCAGCGTTTGTGAAGCAGTCCCTGAAGAGAGTAATAGCACTGAGCCTGTTCCTGCACTTGTAGAGGGAGACTTCTTTATGCAGAGCATTTAAGCTTCGTTTTAATCATGGGATTTTGTATTTTTAAAAAATCCTCTTTCATTTAGATTTCAGATGTTTAGCATGGTTCCAAGCCAGGGATTTAAATGGCTATTGCAAAATCTTGATTTTGTGTCCCATGGCCAGGTTTTTGGGCCAAAATATCCTGGTGTTTAGCAGAATTCATGATATAATCAATCATTACAAGAGCTCTTGTGCAACTTATAACAAGGCATCAATCATATGACATAAAATTTTACTGTGGTTATGCATGTAAAAAAATAGGGTCTGATTAGAATAATTTGTGTTCATCTAAAACTGGTTTCACCAGTTGGGCGAGTGGAAAGCTAAACATTAACACGGCCCAGACAAGCGCAATGTACACCAGCAAAAATAAAGACAAATCATATCAACAAGTCAAACCAAATATCTAGAAATTGGCAAACTTGGCAAAATGAAAGTTATGGATCAACTGGATAAATAAAATTGTTATCTGTGCCCGAATAGTGTATGTAAATTGGCCGAGTAACTCCTCACTATCATTGATGCTAAACAGAGACAGGTCCTGACCAAATACAGGCTCAGTGCCCAGAGTCTCACCACTGAAAAGGGCAGGCAGAACAGCTGGCTGCACAGAGGGGCAAGACTACGTGCCTACTGTAGCACATGGGAGGTTGAGACAAAAAAAACCTTACATTGTACTAGTCTTCCTGACCTTTAGTAACTGGAGTTGACTATATCACACAGGTGTCATATTACAGGAGCACAAACTTCCCTGTAGCCTGAGAACTTTCATACATAATGACTTTTCTTACGTGATAAAAACTTCATCAGTCAAACAGCAGTAACATGATCGATTGTGTGTCCTCATGGGTACACTCAGACACAGCTTATGCTTCTTTACCCAAACACAGCATGTTAAATGATGATCCATACAAGACTAAATGTACTCTGCACACATGGTACTATTTAAATTTAAGCTAGTAGAACAAAATTATAAATCTGAAATTCATGAAAGAGCCATAGACTGGAGCATATACTAACTGTGCTTCAGTACAGCTTGTCTTTTCTCACAGTCTATTTGTTTTTCTATGGTAATTTAACTTTTTTTTTAATGAGTATATGTTATGTTGAAGAAAACAGTGCCTGAGAAGGTCTGGTAAATCCCAGAACATCTGGCCACAATGTTTAGTGGGAGAAACGTTTTAAAACTCGTTCAGGCAACTTCACCAGTCTCAGCTGACTGCATGTGTCCCCTACCTTATGAACAGCACAGCTGCATAACAACTGAAACCAACACAATTGCATAACAATGAAAGCATGACCAATTTAATATGCAAATTATTGTGACTACAGCTATTGCTACTGCACACACAAACTTTATGTTGCATTGTGTAGTTTGTTGTTCTATGTAGCACCTTGGTCCTGGAGGAGTCTTGTTTTGTTTCTTTGTGTACTGCACACCACTGTATATAATTGAAATGACAATAAAATCCACTTGACTTGACCATTTAAGTCAAAGGCTGTGTGTACTAAGGACGGATGATTGGGGATAGCTGTAATCCTGGCATTAGAAGATGACTTTTAGGCCCTCCTCAGTACACCGAAGGTCATTAACACTTCACATACTTCTCTCAAGCAAGCATTCCCTTCTTTAAACAATGGGCACATCCTCATCTTTGAAAGCATGGTCCTTATCAGTGTACACTGTATAGCTCTGATTGTGCTTGATGATGTCCAGTTCAGATCTGATTTTTTTACTGTTATACATTATTCTTGGTCTCATGTAAGATTAAACTACATATCAAATTCTATATCACTGGCTCTGTGCCTGGAGAGCAGTGCTGTTCATTGCTATACACAGCATAGTTATTAAGGCTACTGCACATTTATCTGTATTTATACCTGCAATTTTTAAATGCATATGCAATTTAGGAGAAACCAGGAAGCTAGACTGTGAAAGTATCTAATAAAAATAAATTCTCACCGACAGACAAAATTTCATCTAATCTTAATTTTTAACATTTTAAATATGAACCCAACAATAAAAACAGTAAAAAAAAAAATGAAAACAGGGGGTAGGTTGCTAGCACTGTCAGCAATGTCTTCATGCATCCCTAATGGCTAAACATTTAAGGTGAAAGATCATTAATGTGGCAGCCTTATTTTTCATGGTGTTTTCACCGTGGTTTGGGGCTGCCCCCGGCTTCGGGTGAGTGTGTTCACTGCCCCCTAGTGTCCACTGGTGCAGCCTTGCATGATGCTACAGTGGGTAGCACTGCTGACAGGTTGCTCCCACTGTGAAGTTTTTAATGTTTATGAGGGTGTGGTGGGGCAGACCCAAAGACAACAGCCATAATACAGATGATACATCTTTACAAAAACAAAAGGTAATAAAACAAACAAGAAACTTAAACCAACTCAACCAACAAAGTCCATCATCTAGCATAAACCTCACATCAAGCAGCACTAGCAACAAAATACATTGCTTCCAAACGGCAGCCCACAGCCTAGCCTGACCCCTTATAATCTGTGTACACTTCTTCCCAATGTCCTCCTCCTCTGAATACACAAAATTAACGTGTAGCTATGAATAAGTGTATGGATGTGTATGTGCACTGAGCCCTGAATAGACTGGCCTGCCATCCAGGGTTCCTGAGCTTCACTATGACCATAAATAGAATAAAGTATTTACTGCAGATGAATGTCTAAATAAAGAGAAATCCTCTGGAGTATAGATGGGTTCCTGTGGTGTGGGCAAGGAAAACTGGTACATCCTTTCTCACTGCCGTAACAACATTTGACACACACCATCACTCATATTAGGCTCATAAGGAAGTGACCTATTTATGCCAATTGTACAGCACAAGGTTTGTAGACTGATCCCCAGTTAGATGTTTTATAGTGGAGAGATCAACCTGCATTATAAATCAATTCTAAAGTTCTCACAAGAATGGAGAATGATGTCCACATTTCATGCACAGTTTATGTTTTCACATCTTACACTGTCCAGCTCTACAGTAAAGTAACCTCGCTTCCCTGTTAGTCACTGAACAACACCCTAAAGTGTTCTGCTGATTCAAAAGTGTGGATTGAAAGTCTGTCGACAGTCACAAATTAGACATGTAATCATGTAGAACCCCCACAGAGCCCACACATGCTGCAGAACATTTTTGAGAGTTATGCAAGTGCTGTAGCGTGGGAGGAGACATGGTGTCTTCATAAAAGAACCTGTTTGTGAAGACTTCACTAATGATCTCCTCTTTCACTGCCCATATCATAGACTGTAGCTGGTTCTTCCTTTTCACAACATGTCTGATGCTGTCTTAGGCTCTTGCTAATGATACTTGGCCCTTATAATGAACATACCTGTGGAGGACAAATCTTTCTAACAAGTCTTTATTTATTTATTTTTGCTGGTATGGTTTTCCTGCACATGTCCTATCAGAATTAAGTGCCACCTCAAATCAATACAGTGTTCTCCTAAATGATCTTTTGTCCTATAATAAAACATTTATATTCTAATTAGTGACTCCACCCACATCCACAGGGCATGAGAGGTGACTGACTGGTTTGCTAAAAATTATAAATGGTGTAAATCAGATGCTATGGCCATTACACTCATTAGATCTCAACCCAGATTAAGACCTATCAGGTGTTTCTGATCTGCATGTTAGACAGCGGTCGTCACCACCATCATCAACAAACAAAATGAGGGAATATCATTAAGAAGAATAGTGTTTCATCACACCGGTAGAGATTTAGAGGCTTGTAGAGTCAATGCAAAGGCACATTAAAGCTGTTCTGACATATGCTCGGAAAGCTGAAACAGACATTTTTTTTATTTTATTTTCCTTCTTTGGTCAGTTTAGTGATGACATGAAAACAATGTTTAAAAATGACAGGAGAGAGATGAATGTGTTTATTCCCCCACTGTCAGATTTAAAGTTGAAGTGTCTCATCTGTCCAGGGCCCTAGTCTAAAGTCTTACGTCAAGCACCACTATGGAACAAAGCAAAGCATAACAACCTTGTCTGATTTATAACCATTCAGTAATCATTAACAGTTAAGCAATAAAACCTAAATATTGTCATTATATAATGAACTTTATGTAACTAGTCCTTGACATTTATAATTCTATTTCATGTCTAGTAAATTTTACTAAAGGCTCTAAATGCCATTTGGCTCAATCAGGCCTATGCCAAGCAAAATGAGTACAAGTATGAGTACCTGTGTGTAAGGTATTGTATTGTTTTTTAGTATCTAGTTTTGTATCTAGCACTTTCAATGTATTATTTGCCTGATCTTATAACTGGCTTAGTGTTCAGATCAACCACTTAGAGAGATCTAGTGCTCAACCTTTGCTTTGTTATACTTGGCAGCCTTTCTCAAAAGTTTTGTGGGGAAGTATGTAAGAGTTTATTACTAGGCAAAGCATATGGGAAAAATAAGGTTCCTAAAGTAGAAGGTGTGCTTGGGGCATAACTATCATAGGACATGTGATGAGATGAGATCTGGACTTAGGTAAAACTTCAATGTGCAGAGTCCATCAGGACCACCACCCTTCTGACATCCAGCATTTAATCTTTGTCATCGTACACTAGAGAAGACTTCCCTTCTATTCTGAGTAAAGTTTATACAGTTTAGTAAAAGACACCTGGTTAGAGATTGTGTGTACAGCTGCATTACACATGGAAAATAGTGGACTTACTAATGAGAAGGGAGTTCAAGAATCTTGTTGCCCAGAAGCACCCAGACGTTTGGCCTTCATTATTCCCAGAATAATTACAACATCCATATTTACGAGTAAGTACATGGACTGTAGCTTATAGTAGATTCAAATGCAGTGTCTGATAAAATTCTTGAACTGTTTTCCTCTTTGCAGTCCATAGTGTTTTCGCCCATATAGACTCTGACCTTTAAAGGATGATTAAGGCTAAGCTTGGCTTACTATTTCCCTTGGAGTGGTGCAACTCTCTTGTGTGATCATTTTTATTTAATTGCTTTGGGGATCCTCAGAGCTAGAAACTACCATGTTGCCACATTGCTATTTTACTATACATTTGTATGTTTATATATTATTCTGCATTAATTGTGCCTGGCGAAGACGACTGGACTAATCAAATGCCTCTAGTTGGCTTAAATTAATGGCATGTTTCCATGATATTCAATTCAATTCAATTTTATTTGTATAGCGCCTTTAACAATGAACATTGTCTCAAAGCAGCTTTACAGAAAA
>JAOVVF010000047.1:8577537-8589281 GCA_028565595.1 Duopalatinus emarginatus
CTCTGTACTGAAGATTCACTTCACTGACATGCGGAAAACCCGGAGTGGACTTTCAGTGGTATGTGTTTTCTCCTATCAATGGATCCATTCAAAGTGGAATGGATTCTTTCACGAAGCAACAGAAACAGCGCTGGGTGAACTAATGTTTTATGTTAAACGTGGGAGGGTCCAAACGAACAATTATGAAATGTGGGGGGGGTCTCGTCCCACTCACGCTCAATGGTGGCGATGCCCATGGTAGCATCTATTGTCTCAGTGTAGCTTGTGCCAGGCAAGATTTGTCGGACACAAATTTGAGCATATCGCAGCCATGGTGGGAATTAAGCAGTTTGTGCCCAGTGTGATCTTTTTAGCTGTCAAACTTTCCTGACATCTCCATGTCAGTGCTTGTACTCTGCATATTGTTGTGTCTTTCTCTTCAGACCACAGGAGTGTTTTCTGAGGGGATGATGAAGTGTTTGCTTCTTTTAGCACAGTGTGACAGTACTCACCTCCTAATGAAGGACCACTCCACTGCACACAGGTGTCCAAGATCACAGAGGTTGAGGAAATGATGTGATTCTGAGGTAAGCTTAGAGGCAGACGTCATGTCTGGAACAACTTTCACGTTTAATGTCGCTATGTAAAATGCATGGCAATGTCAAATATTACCTCAGATCTGTTTCATAGCAACACTGCCAAGATTAATTATTTTGCCCTCTAGTTTATTGTAGGCACTTCTACTTCCTAATTACCCAGAACAGAGTTTTTATCTTTGCTCAAAGGGGTAATTCATTTATTTAAGAAGTGGTTTTGGTAATAATGCAAAATGAGGTCAAAGCAGAAAACATTCTCTGTGTTCATGTGTTAGACTAGAGATTGTAATGAAAGCTCACTAAGGCAGATTACGATGCAAATGTAGGTTCGCAAAAAAGGTCCAGGCACACAAATTCAAAACAGAATCCAAAACCATAGTCAAGTGTAAAGCTAAAGTCAGGCAATCTGAAAATCGCTAGTAAAAGCTATACTCATACTAGGGTCAGATTAATAAAGTAAATAGCTTGGAACCTGGTTCTAATGACACTCAGATGTTTCGCAGTAGAGACACAGAGGGGTTTAAAGTACAAAACTGTGGTGACAAAGAACACAAGACAAACTAAAAACAGGTGAATGAAACAGACATGGAAAGAACATACAGAGTTAATACAGAGAAGGGGTGTGATATGGAGATGGCGACCTGGAGGTAGCCATGTTTGTAGGCCACTGGAGATTCTGAGAACTTGAGTCTGTGTTTTAATGAACATGTCTCGAGAGGAAATTAATCAAATTACACAACCAAAAATGTTGCTAGCTATTGCACCATTATTAGGTTTTTCCAAAAGTATAAACAACTTATGTAGTGGTGGTTCCTTTTTCTCTCCACAGGCCTAACATATTTGAAATCATAAACCTTGACTGCCATTACTTTTTTTTATGTACAGTTATATAATTGGTCAGTCATTCTCTCATTTGCTTCGTCTGTCAGGGCCACAGTTTGTCTGGAGCCTACCCAGAATCACTGGGCGCAAGGCAGGAATACCCCAGACAGGGCACTAATCCATCACAGGGTGCCACACACATCCATTTACTTCAATTTAGCACATGGACAGGAACACCCAGCAAAAAGGGGGAGTACACACCTCCTCACAGTGAGGATACTACCTCTACCTGCAGCACCACAGAGTCACCTATATAATTGGTATTCATATGAAATGCTTTTTACTGTATTTGATGTACTGTAGAACATGCCTTATCCTTTATCATTCATCGTCTGTATCAGTTCATTCTGACTCACACTTCTCTAGATGCAGCATAGTGAGCACTGTGGTATTATGGCTTCTCACACTGCTGCCATGTTGTGCTCTTTATTTTGTCCGGGTGGCGGTGCTGAAGGAGGAGATCACTCCTTCAGAGTTTGAATGCCAAACCTGTTTGCAGTTCTCAGTAGCTGCTAGCCCAGAGGGAGGTGTGAAGAGAATGGCAGATTGGCCTGTTTGCTTTAATCTTTTCTGTACTCCACAGCCAAGCTCTGATGGCAGGCAGCCCGAATGCTCAGTAACTCAATGTTTTGTTTTGTCTTAAATGACTAAATGAATCTTATCAGGCTGTGCTGTTTCATTGTATGACAAGAAAAAAAACAAAAAAAATCTAGGAGGGTAAAAGCTATCATGTGGCTCTAGTGATTCTGCTGCTGTCTGGACAGGTTTGGTAACCAGACTCTGCTGTTCCAGAGACAGTTCAGATGACCCTGCCGTCATTGCTATAATGGTAGTGTCATGTTGCGCTTGAGAAACTAATCCCTGGTGCTTTGGCCAAATATAACAACGATTTATATCCAACAGCTGCCATTCACTAAATTAATATTTCAGTGTCTGGATGCATTTACTGGTCTGTGGTTTTAATTCTCTGGTTGTATGAGGGTTATGGCTGTCTCATGCTTGACTCATAAAAAAAACTAAAATAACTATTCATTAGCTGTTTTGTCATGTTTACTTAATTTGTTGTCTATACTTTGGCCTTGTTTTTTTCTCCATGCTCCCTTGCAGTAAAAAGCAGTGTTAGTCTTACTGTGGACTAGTGGAAAGCTATGCAGGAAGTCACATAAATAATTCATTCATTCACCTTCAGTAGCCGCTTTAACCTGGTCAGAGGCTATTTTAGAAACACTGGGCATGAGGTGAGAATGCACCCTGGTTTCCTGGATTGGAAGCCAGTTCAGTATGCTACATAAATTTAATCAGCTAATTTTAAAACAATTAAATGCAGCAGAGTGTTTGGAGCTTTTCTCATGTAAGGTAATTGTATTATGGTTGTGATGCACAGACATACAATTATTCAACCTAAATAACTTGAGAATACCAAAAATGCTATTTATACTTATAGAGCGTTGTATGAAACAAAGCTTGCTAAACTACTTGTTACCTTTTCCTCAAAGGCTGTCTGACACATGCAAAAAGACCTGCAACTATATGCGGAAGTGCCAGAAAAAAACAAATGAGTTTATGCAAAATACACTGACTGGTGGTGTCTCCATAATGGTATGGGGTTTGTTTACCTGGCATTCCATAAGACCCCTGGCACATCTCCAAACATCTCTAACAGATGAATGCTATGTGTGCTTCCTTTGTGCCACCACACACAGCTAAAGATGCCAAATTATGATTAGAGGAACAATCATCTGGGTTTGTGGTTTTTCCATTTGCAGATTTGAATCAAACACATCTGGGATGTCATGCAACGCACTGTGGAACACAGAAATCCTGCACCTCAGAATACAACAGAATTATGGAATATTCTCCAGGAAGTATGGTGTTCATTGCCTACAGATTATTTCTACAAGCTCATAGAGTCGATGTCCTGTAAGGGACCTACCAAATATTAGACTGGTGCACCAGTTTTTCTGGCGCTTGTATAATGTCTACAGCATATTAAAATATCAACTTACTTTGCATGAATGATGACGAACCTTCTCACCCACTCGGCTTTCTCTGACGCTTGTAATGATGAGTGTGGGGAAAAAGAATCAGCCTTTGGCTGTCCATACTGTGAAATGAAATGTCACTAAAAAGGTTGGTACAGGGCCAGGAAACCATGTTATTTCACACCAGCTTCACCAGCATACTTGGATCTAGACACTGATCAGTGTCCTCTGATCCGCTGAGGGATGTTGGCTTATAAAAACACATTGCTTTTATATGAGGAGGGTGTCATAAGGAAGGTATATTCAGTATGCAATCATCCAGCATGCAATATTAAAGATTGTGCAGATTGTAGAAACGAGTACTAAGATGGAGGGCTGTTAGAAAAACATGTCCTCCCTGCTGTGTTAGCCATGTTGGTTTTTATGTCCACTTTATTTTACGCACTTACTGACTTGGAGCATCTTCAGCTGTTCCATTGACTGAGGAGGACAGGCTTTGAGTCTGCATGGTTGACTTTGAACTGTTCCTCTAGCTCATCAAATCCACCCACATGGGGTGAGCGGAGCAGCATGCAGCACTCGGTGGAGCATGCTCTTTTTTATACCAGTGAAAAAAAAATCCTACACACTTCACATGTGGGAGGCATTGTGAAGAGGTTTTACTTTATACAAGCAAACACCCTTTGGTGAGCTAAATTGACTGCTGAAAGTAGAATTAATTATTAGGTAAAGACATAGCAATGCTTAGGAAAATCATTGGTGCAGGGGTAGATAATAACAGACATTAAATAAAGGTATCTATAATTTACTGATATTGGTGGCACGTTGGTGCAGCAGGTCACTTACAAGTCCAGGGTTGTTTTATCCTGATTTTGGGTTTCTGTGAAGTTTTCTCACTGTTATGTTCTTGTATCTCATTCAGGATTTACACTGAAGTTCTAGAAAAGCTGTTACACCAGTCTAATTTTTGGTAGGCATGGATTCCACAACTCCACAATAAACTCCATACATCCTGCAGAACGGTCCACAATTCTGTTTAATCCTGAGGTGTAGGATTTCTGTGTTCCACAGCATGTTGCATGGCATCCCATATGTGTTCGATAACGTTGAGATCTGGTGACTTAGCTGTGAATGACAAAACCCCAAACTCACATGAGTGTTCCTCTAACCATAATTTGGCGTCTCTTAGCGTGTGTGGTTTTGCATTGGAAGAGGCCGAACCCATCAGAATGAATGCATGTGAATGACATGAACTGGTGTAACTTATCAGAAAGGAGGTGTTCACCTGTCAGAGACGTTTGTAGACATACTAAAGATCCCATGGAGCTATGGTGAAGCAATTTGTACCAGTTTGTCTGGCACTTCAGTGTATTCCCACCTTATGCCCAGTGTTACTTGGATTAAGCTCTGGATCCTCCACAATCCTGTCAACTAGTCAATTTTAAGGCATTATAATCTCATATGTTAAAAATCTTAAAACTTCATTCAATGAAATATGTTTTTAATGCAGTATTCACTCCTTTAACCTTTGGAGGTAGTAAAACTACTTGTGGTCGACATCCATGTAAATAAGAAATAGTTCTGTAGTTTCGGAAACACACACAGGTGACAAATTAAAGGATGATATGGTCAATCTTGTTTTATGGGAATGGTTATTTATTTAGCTGACATGCTTTGAGTCCATTTGTCCACTTGTAGTGAAAAGTCACAACAAAACAAGAAGTGTTTTATGCTATGACCTTCATACATTATAATGGATCCTGGCCTAACTAATTACATATTTTTTACAAGGTCTTATATAATTTCCTTGCTGCATTTATATGTAGAAAAGCCTGTCTTTTGGATGCTGTCTCTGAAAAGCACCTTATTATGAAATTGTTTATTATTATTATTATTATTATTATTATTATTATTATTAATAATAATAATAATAATAATAATGATAATAATCTACATTTCCAAGTATGTACAACTCTTGAATAGACCTTTATGATGTATGCACTATTACCTTTCCTTAATACCAGTTGTTTTCTGGTTATTTGTAGGTTTTGAAAGCAGTACTATGCATTTAATCAGTACAATCATCATTCCAGTGGCTCTCTGAGAGTCTTTAGTGATTATACAGATTATAATGAACTTTGGCTTTAGTCTGATTGTGTATGTTTGTTATAAATATTACATAATGTCAGGCGTGTTGCCTCAGAGTGACCTAATGTCTTTTTGTTATATCAGAAAATTGTCCATAATCTAATATGCATTATGAAGCAAATATGCAAGGCAAGTCCATATGTCAATATATAAAATATTCATTATAAAGTAATTGTGTCCCTCCATGTCTCTTCTTATTCCTGTCACAGCCTGCCTAACTCACATGTTATTGGATCACTCTCTTGCCATTGTGATAGAAATTAACATGCATGATTATAATTAGCCTATTGCACCCTGAGACTGATAAGGGCTGTGTCTCATTAACAGGATGATTTTCTCTTGAAAATTGTATCTCCTTCGAAATCTCTAAAAAGCAGCCCAGAGATCTTTAATGCTCTAATTTCATGCATAGAGATTAATGCACTCAACACAGTACTTTGTCATGGTAAAAGTATACACAGCTTTCACAGCTGCTATTTATGCAGTGCGGTCTTTGGGTTTCAGCCACTATGTGGTTTTAAGTTTTGATCTGAGGGTCCAATAATTGGTCAGGTTGAGGTTCGTCACTGGTACGTGGCAGTAAAATGATGTCAGCTGACTACCTGAATATACTGAATCAATATGAAATCAATATATTATCAGTGGATTGTTTCTTCCCTAATGGTACAAGCATATTCCAGGACAACAATGCCAACTTGTTAAAGAGTCGAAGAGTGTTTTAGGAAGCACAAGGAATCATTTCCACAGAGGAACTGGCCACCACAGAGTCCAATATTTTTGGGATTTGTTGGAGAAGACTTGTTGTTGTGGTGCGACTCATATCAGGAACAAGATCTCAGCCAACAATGACTGCAACTCTGAACAGAAATAAATGTTGTGACATTGCATAAGGTTGAGACAATGCCCTGGAGAATGTGCACCATAATCAAAAACGCTCTGACTATATGTATATGTTTGTGTGCAACTTTGTGTGTGTATGTTATGCTTTCTATAGAAACGTAAACAGCGACACACTAGATAAACAGATATGAATATGTGTGTAAATGTTAATATGGTGAAGGTTTCTGTAATGAGAAAGGCTTGGGTTAAGGTTAATTTGACATAGAAAGAGACTCCAGTGTCACTACTTTGTAACCATCAGAAATCTTTAAATAGGACGGCTTTATGTTTTGTGTTTTCTTAGTTATCCACCACACTTTTACTGTCAATAGATTGGAAAAAAAGATACTGGGAAGGGGAAAATTGGATAAAAAGTGATAAAACACTTCAGTACATGCTGTTATTGAAAGATTATCAACAATTACCAAAAATATTATTCACATTAAATGGATGTGTTCTTCAGTACAAGCACTAGATTAATGGAATATTGACAGACTATACACTATACACTATACACAGAGACAAAATAGCGTAGTATTTGCTGATTGTCCTGTTTGTGCACAACAGTTGTTCTTCCCAAACCTCTACCAGAAATCAACATTAAATCAAATGTGGGCTCAGAGAATATATACTCACACACATTGCAAGTCATGGGACAAGCGCTAGCATCATGTAGGACAACAAAGTACAGCAACTCGACATGGCATCAATCCACAAGTAGACGAAAGACATCTGGAGTTGGACGTTGAGCCATGCCGTCTGGATATCCACCCACAGCTTTGTGGTATTTGTAGGTGCAGGATCTTAAGTGCCACATCACATAATGCTCGACTCCGTTCATGTCAAGTAAATGTGATGGGCCACACCGTTTATCAGAACTCTCATGACTAATGCTCCTTAAACCAATTCTGTGCTGATGCCACAGTACATTATCCAGCTGGAATATTCCATAATTGTGGGGGTACATCAAGTCCATTCGGTTATAGGTGAACCAGTTGACCCAAACTATGGCATTTGAACACATCCCACACGAGTTTGAAACCATAACTTGAAACCAACTTTTGGTTTCAACAACATTGCCTTGTTGACACCTAGGGTCCATGGCCTCATAGTGTCTGCACCACACACAAACCCTACCATCAGCCCAAAACTACTGGTGCCATGAGTCATTAGACCACGCCATGTTGCCAAACCTCTGGGATCCTGTTAGAAACCTCATGAGCCCAGGTGAGAAGCTGTGTCTAGAGGCACACTGGTGGGTCTTCTGCTCCCTAACTTATGGAAGCTAAGGAACGCTAAACGCTGCATGGGCGGCCACTGCGCTGTCCATTGTGGGTAGTTATGCCCGCTATGACATATTCCTAGTGCACACATGACACTGTGGACTGAGGAATGTTTAATGCCAGCACAGCTTCAAAAATGTAATGTAAAATCCATCTGGCACCCCTTTATCAAGTCTGTAACTCATGTTACCACCTTATAACTTATATAGGTATGGACATTCCCAAAATGTCCCCTGAGGTAACACCACTTTGTAATGAATTTACATGCTGGTATAACATGAAATTGTGGTCTCATTTTTACTTTAAATGTAATATATTTGATTATGTATTTTTCAGAATATACACATTTCATCTACATATTTATGAAAACAAAGCTAACTAGTCATTGTGCTGGTGGTTTCGATGAGTTCATTATGTGCATTGTATGTCCACAGTTGTATTGCAGCAACGATAAGGAAAATTGTGCCCACTAGTTAAGCATCAGATAAAGTAAGAGCTGAGAGCTGTGATGATTATATTGTTATAAATTAACATGACATTATTACAGTGATAAATGATCATTTTTTGTAGCAGCATTTCTGCGGATTAACCTTTGAGCTGAATCTCTGCTTTCATGTTAAACCGACCGCGAATGGCACTTTTTCTAGCTTTTCCTGTAAACGTATGCGCAAGGATAATTACATTTGGTTTTAACTGTGATTGATGCCTATGTCAATTTTATCTGATCTAATTGGGCCCACAGCTGTTTCCTTCGTAAATGAGCCAGGTTGTCAGAACGTTATGTTTATCCAAATAAATGAGGAAAAGGTCAGGTTAAAAAGCTGACTGGTGGATTTCTGTTGCTAGGTCATTCTTATTTATTTCACTTTGTAATGTTTTAATCCTCTGTTCAAAAATAAGTATGAATACTATGTGGATTGATTCACTGAATGATGCATTCATCTGATTTATGTCCTCTCAGGTCTGTGGTGGAACTGGAGCATTATCCAGGAAATGCTGGGCATAAGACATGAATATATCCTTGATGGGATTCCAATCACCATTCCAGGGCACCATGCACACACACATTCACTTACACATTTCCAATTACAACTGATTTATTTTGTAATTTTCTATCTCTAGAAAATCCACATACTGACATGTTTTTTTTTATGTCAAAGGACATATGAAGAAAATGCAAATCTCCATTCAAACACTAACCTAAGCTAAGGATGAAACCTGGCATTCTATAGATGTAAACCAGTAACACTATGCCATCATACACCAGCTCAAATGTGTTAAACACCATCACATGCCAGCTTCAGAAGTCTGACTAAAGGGAACCTCAGCCAATCAGGGGGTAGAGAAAGATAAAGAATGGGTGTATACAAAGCATATAGGAGTGACACAGTGAAAAACACCAATATCTATAGGATAAAACAATTAGGATGAATGGAGCTATGGTGTTTTCATTTGTTTTCAGAACTTCTGAAGTGCAGTGAATGTTAATGGCAATTCACTTTATACGGATTCTGATAATTACAATAATATTTACATGCTGAAAAAACCCTCTGCTTTGAACTTTCCTTAAACTTACCCCTCCAAAACGATTTACAATTAAGGCAAAATGCAAACAAAGCGTGCAGCTGAATGTCCAGTGGCTCGCTCTGGGGTTAGACCGGGACTTTCTGGATACAGGATTTAAGCTCATAACCTTCCAATCACTAATTGCAGAAACACTAAGGTTTCCTTTTAAAGCCTCCACATTTTGGGTTCAGGGTGTTTATAGCCATCAGAAGACATTAATCAGACGTAAATATAAACAGAGAATAAGAAATGGAAAAGTCCTTTTGAAAAGAGTCTTTACTCTTCAGCAACTTCACTCTAAATGAACATTCAATTAATCAGTGTATCTAATCATCACAAGTGAAGCTAACAAGCTATACGGATTTACACAGCCCTGTGTAATCAGACCCAGGCATTAAATGTTTATTCATCAACAAACGTAAAATGTCACTGGCATTTACACAGTATGATTATAGTCACATATGCATTTTGTTCCATTTTGAAATTCACGCCAATTCAGGATGTCAGCTATACTAAACATTATCAGGATTTGACACGATGCACAGCATGAGAACACATAAGAGGTGAGAGGAAAGAGAGTCATGTAGTCCAGTGTTTTACAGTGATCTACTTCTGCAGGGTTTTCTGTTTATGAATTAGATTTATTCAGCCACTGTCAGGTCCACTTCAGCTGTCTCACTGTTGAGGTATTAGAATGAAAATGACCATCCAGGACCTTTTATATATATCACAGAGGTCTATGAAACGAAGTTTTGCCTGTATGTTAGAGATTTTTAAGACAGTCTATGGTAAAGTTTTTATATCAGGTTCTTTGTATGCGCGTGTCTGGCGTGTGTATGTGTGTGTGCGTGCATGTGTGTCTGTGTGTAGGCAGTAGGCTGCTCCGTTCTTTAGCAATTTGATGAAATACGAGTCAATAGTTGAACATCTCTCTGTTTCAGCAGCATAGTGTGTGTTCTCTGGGTTTGGTAATGTGAGCCTCTGTGCTTTAGAGGGTCACCAGAGCATGGCTGATCTGCATTACACAATGCCCTCACTGCGTTTACTCCTCCACACCACCAGCGCAGTCATCAGCAGAGTGACAACAATGGGTACTATGATGAAGGGCCCTAAAATCCTGTTGGGTGGGTCGTGAAGCAGTCGGCCTGTGGCCGAGCAGTTGTGAAAGTAGTGCCGGTGAACACTAATGAAGAACTCATCCACTAGTCGGTTGGGCCAGAAACAGTTCATCTTCCAGGCCACCAGGTATGTGCAGTTTGTCAGCTCCCCATAGGACCTTCAGAAAAAAGAAAATCTAATTTAGCTGAACATTGTATTAATACATAATGCCTATATAATTATTAATTATTCTATTGATTCATTAATTCAACTTTAGTAACCAATGTAACTTAAATTCAGAGTCTATCCCAGAACCACTAAGTGTTATAGGAAGTCTATCCATTGTAAGGCATTATGCACACCTAGGGACAAGTTAGTGCAGCCAATCTACCTACTGGCATGTTTTTAAAGAGTAATGGAGGAACCCAGAGAACATTGAGGAACCCACATATACACAAGGAGAACATGCACAGAGATCAGGATCTAACTGGGAACCTGTAGCTATAAGGCAGCAAAAATACCCACTGCACCACCATGCTGAACATTACTATCCAACAATGTAACAGTGTGGTGCACTGTTTACTTTCTTTAGAACAATAATAAAGACATAAAATACATACCAGTTTATATTATCTGGGGTGAAATAAACATTTAAACTCAATCTTGTGTAGATTTTATATTTTAGATAATTCAGTATTATTTATATAGTGCTTTAAGTGATGTACAGTGTCACTAAGCTGCTCTACAGAAAGATGGACATAAATTTGTCTTTGATGAGCAAGTCATGAACGGATGGATGGATGGATGGATGGATGGATGGATGATGGATGGGTAGATATGTAGATGGATGGATGTACAGGTGAATGGATATACTTTATTGATCCCCAAGGGGAAATTAGGGAATGGGAATATTCTGATACAATCACAGACTATAAGCACGCTGCCTCAGGTAGTGCTGAGTATTGTATACAGAAAATAAGTGCTGTGTGCACTGTACTGTATATCCAGACCTACTTATTATGACTTGGTTTCATGATTTTACTCTTTAATTCCCAGGTGTTCACTGCTGTAACTAAATGAGTCTGAAATGTGTGTAATGTATTGCATATTAATCTCTGAGAGAAAGTACCTGCTATTGTTCAGTTGAAATATAATTTTATGAAATGCTCTATTTGATACATTCATGGAAGGTTATTTCAGCTCTGTGCTGTAATTGCACGCTTAGAGCACTAAATTTTACACAGAGCATTTATCTGTGACTACCAGAAAACCTGCTTTCATTTCAGCCTTGCCTTTTTTTTCCAGTGAACCTGGAGGAGCACTGGAGCAGA
>JAOVVF010000047.1:8589381-8603930 GCA_028565595.1 Duopalatinus emarginatus
TGTGACTACCAGAAAACCTGCTTTCATTTCAGCCTTGCCTTTTTTTTCCAGTGAACCTGGAGGAGCACTGGAGCAGATACTGTTTACTATCTGGTCCAGTAGTAATCAAAAAAAAAAAAAAAACTCAGGCCATCTCTCTTTTTCTCTCACCCTCACACAGCCACCCCCATAATGCACTCCCCAGGGAGTCTATTTATAAGGCCATTGCTATGTGTGGGATGCCTGCGATGACACGGCTGTCACAACTTTTAATCAGCAGCTCTCTTTTACAGTGACGTACAATAACACCTTCTGTCCAACTGTCTCCTTTTTGGAATTAAATTTAGAGCTAGTCAAGAAAAAACAGCTTAATTATATGATTAGATTAGTATTTATCATAATTATATTAATCTAATAATATATTTCAGGATCACTCAGATTTCTTTAAAGGCAGTTAGAGGATAGCATCTGATGAACTAGCTGGACAGTGCAGTAGTTTGTCAGTTTCTGCTTGGGTGAGATGCATAAAATAAAACACTGCAGTTCACAGAGCAGTCCCAGATAAGCAGGGCAGGGCAGGGCAGGGCATGGACTCTGTGTGGTTTTCGTTTTCTAAATGGCCTGTATATCTCTGACTCTAGTATCTTATAATACATGGCTTTCATTACATCAGTCTGTTACCCAGCACATTAATCCGCTGTGTGAAGGGTGTGATGCCTCCATCTGCCTCACACATTTCCTTTTGCATTTCTATTTGTCTTCTCTCTTTTAGATGCATAATTGAAGACTGATAATTATTTAATATCTTAAACAAGACATTATGATACATTTTAAAGCATGTAATCTTTAAATAATGGACTAAGCATAACGAAGCTTTGCATTTTCTACATGTATATTTGTACTTTTCTATATAGCTGGAGATTATTACACACCTCATTACACACACAATTACACTATCTGTGTCACCCATATGAGGTGCCTTTCAAGGTCTTTTCCTCTTTCCATATCAGGGAGTTTTTATTAAACTTTCCGCTTGCTTATCATGGATAAAATTTATATACATGTATAATCCAGATCCTTTTCCTCTGTAAAGCTGTTTTGGGACAATGCCCAAGCTTGTCATAGTAAATATAGTAAACAACTGAAGATGAATCTATTCAGCCAGTTGTGCACAGCCCACTGCTCCGCCGCATGATATCTCAATGAAAAGTAATTCTGTAAAGACAAAGTGGCAACATACACTACTGTGCAAAATGCTATAAACACCTGAAAATAAATACAGAGCAGTAAAGAGTAACAAACTAAACAGAGCCAATATTTGGTGTGACAACTCTTTTTAAATTCAATCATTAGCCTGAGATTTACACTGAAATTCCAGAAACAGACTGTAAAAAACCTGATACAGATTGATGGTGGCTCACTGTGTGCATTCTTTCTGACTAGTTGCCCCAATTCATGTCCTGCATTTATTCTAATGTTTCTGGCGTCTTCCAACAGGACAATGTGCCACCACACACACATAAAGACACCAGATTATGGTGAGAGGAACATTCTTGTGACTTGGGGGTTTTGCCATTCCCACATTCCCACATAAGTCACCAGACCTCAGTGTTATCGAACACATCTGGTCTGACTGGTCTGAAAATTGGTCCATCATGTAGCAGGTTACTTTCCTTACTATCCTACACACATATTACTAAAACATTTAATTTTCTGTAGGAAGAGTAATATTTTAAAATGTGTGCAATGTGTGTACGTAACGTTTGGAAATGGCTTTTAATGTAGATGCCATTAACTAAACATCTAAAGCTATAATAAGCATGCATCAAAAAGGTTTTATTTAAGATTAATCATAGGACTGGGGACATCTCTCTTATGCTTGCCCCATAGGCTTAAAAATAAAGCTCGCATGTGGTGCTCACATAAATAAAGCTCACATGCTCACTGAAGTGCACTAACATGTACAACTTCTCAGCACTCGATTTCCTTCTCCAGAATCTTTTATGCGTTTGATTTACGCTGTGACGTCTTTTATTGGCCACATTCGCTGCTCTGCGTCAGCCCTCTGTTGATTATACTATTTGAATGACATACAAATTCACCTGGGATGTTTTTTGATTTACTACTAACAACAGATTCATCTGTGTTCTAGAGTGACCAGAGGACAACCCAGTGAAAACAGGACAGACTGTTCTCTTATTCATTATTCCAGTATTAATTCATGACTCATGTCATGAGCCATCTTTGATTCAAACCTTCATATTTTATATTATAACATCAAAATAAGAATTTAAAAAACTTTAGGCTGCACTGTCTTGTCAACACTTTCTGTACTAGGTCTCTCCAGTCACTGAGTTTGAACGTGTTATATCAGTTCATTTGTGACTGCAGTGCAAGAAAAAATGGCTGCTCCACTCATGATTTGCACAAAAGAAGTGCAGTGAAAGAGGTTCAACAATCAGGACTGCTATCAAAGGGTGCTGTGTTGTTGCATTACAATTAAAAACGTCTGCACATCACTCTCCATACTGTCATTTTGAGGTGTTAAAACATTCTCCTTATAGTCCTGATCTTGCCCCATCGAACTATCACCTGTTCAGTCTATAAGAAGCCCTAAGAGGATGAAGATTCACATCTGATGAAGAGGATGAAGAGATAATGGTGCATTTGTGGCTCGCAGCTCAGCCTAAAACATTTATTAATAAGGAAATATGAAAGCTTTTTGACAGATGGACAAAGTGATAATGAACGGCAGGGAGATTACGTTGAAAAGTAATTTGTTTGTTTTTTCTTAAATTTAATTAAAAGAAATTCTACAGCCAGAGTGTGAATGATTTTTGACTCACCCACATACACAACAAGGGAATAAAATCTTCTATACACAAACTTAAATTAATGGTTTAAGATAAAAAATAAGATACCACCATGACCTTATGGTTTCAGGGGAAAAGGGAGAGGAAATGGATATTTAAAAAGATTTGATGAAAATCATCCCTCTGGGCTTTTTTCTGTTACTAGGCCAGCTGTTAGTTGCTCAGTTTTGAAGAACTGCTCAACCACAGCTGCTTTACACACTTTACAGTAAAGACAGTAGGACTCTAAGATGGCTGATTAAATGAGTCTGTCCGAGTGAAGTGCTGCACTACCACATAAACCACACACATTTGTACATATGACCCTTTTCTTTAATTAGAGGAGACGTGACACTTATCTATTCATTATTATGCAAAGCTGCATTTGAATAGTCATGAACAACCAAATCAGCACTTGTACTGAGCTTCTCAGCTCCGGAAATAGATGAGCATATGGAGGCTTCTTTCTAATACCCATATGTTGCTTGGGGGGGGGGGTTATCCTAAGGCAGATGTCACTCCCCTTAGTGAGTAGATTGAATTTCCGAATGGTTTAACACCACTAAATATAACTGACTAGAGAAACTGGAGACAAATATCAGCACACCATGACACATCAGACTGTTATTGACTCATGATTTGCACAGGAATGAGATATGGGGACAAAGGTGACTATGGAAATAGAAATAGGAAAGAAATTTTCCAATATGCCACAGGTCTCCTAATCTTTCACATCTGGAATTGCTTATATTAATCCTACATGAATTAATTTGAGAAGAGTGTGTATTTAAACAATACACACGCCTTAACAGCTATGCTGCATTGATAGGTAAAGCCCGGATACTACAAAGCACAGACACTACTGTTATCACTGCTCATCTCTCTCACACTCCCTCTCAAAGTCATTAATGTCACTAAGTGTCGTGTAATCCACTACTGGATCATACGAGTGGTTTTTAAAGATAGGAACCGAGTGTGCTCCGTTGGGAGATGAGTGCCGACCTCATGGAAACGATCCTGTGAGCCTTGGAATCAAGTAGGTGCCTGACTGAGCAGATACAGTGGGAGAGCCGACGCCTGGAAAAGATCAACTCAATATCTCACAACACTAAAGATTTTATCATCTCATCTACTGAGGGATGTGCTGAAAGAATAAACAAGTTTTTCATCTCTAGTGGTACAGCATAACGTTATTGGCATGTCACCATACCGGAGTGTTAGTCATGTAGTCCGGGCAGCTGTATACACTGCCCAGGACACACCACTTCGAAAGGACTCCAAAACACACACACACATACCTACACAGCATAAACGTCCATAACAAACTATAACTCATTCTTATGTGACATTCAGTAGTGCTATAAGAACATCCTGATATACCCCTGAAGTCCTTTCTTTGTGTTTAAAATCTTAGTACAGTCACATAAATATATGCAAGTAATACCCAGAGACATTTAAATACAAGAGAATGTAGCGTTCCAGCCAGCGGGAAACCACCAAATCACAAACTATTTTACAAAATAGGACAAAAATTACCATAGGTGGTCTTATTCTGCATATCAGTGGACTAGTAAAACCTCCAGGACTAAACTGATCCCAGGACAATTTCCATGGTCATTCCCCTGTGACGATGAGGCTGCCTGCTGGCTGCAGCTGTTGTTGTCTATGACACTGTATACACTTCCAGGTCTGCAATACATCCTGACCCATGTTTATTTTAAACTGTTGGAAACAGAGTGTACAGGCAGAATGTATTCAGTTCATAAAACAGTCTTAATTACCAGACAGTCTGTGTCATAACTGAATCTAAACAAAGGTGTATATAAATATATATGTAAATATAATACTATTTTTCACTTCAATAATTACAAATTACAAATAATTACAACTATTATTTCCAATTCTCTCTGATCTCTGAATGACTCGCTGTATATTTCCCCTTTTCGCAGCTTCTCTCTCATTTTCTCTCATGAACATCTTGACAGCTAAAAATATCGTCTAATTAGATTTGTCTAAGCACTATTCCCAGGTCGAGGGTGTTAGCTCTGTTTTAAAGTGGGGGACTTATCAACATTAAATACAAAGAACTTGGATCTAGACCTTCACATGCTGATTTTTGGTGTAATCGATGAGACACGCCGTAGACTAGCTCATCAGAGCATATTACAGCTATACAATACATGAAGTCAAAAGACTTTGAAAACTGATTATGATTATTGTGTTACCTCTTTGCTTATACAGAGAGATTTTTAACAAAAATCATCTTCCAAATTAACATATTCAGAATATATTGTTCATTAACCCCAGGCTAAATATTCATCTCTAATTGTATCTATACAGTTGATTTTTGTAATATATATAAAAGTTGACGTATCTAATTGTTCGTTCCGGTGTAGGCAGTAAAACCAATGATTAGTTGTTAATAGCTTAAGCAAATGAGCAAACTGTACAATGAGGCTTTTTATGTTCATGCTCAATTTAATACTCTCTATGATATGAGGGAAGAGATTATTTTACATAAATGGTCTCTCACCACCCCACTGATGGTTTGGCAAATCCTTTTTTCCTTTTTTCTCTCTGAAGGCTAAAAGAGTTTACTCTGAAAAGTTGCACTGCGTTTATCCAATTCTAAATGACCAAACATATACAGGATGGCTGGGTTGGAATAAGAGAGCCATCTATATTGGTGGATGTTTACTAACCAGAATTTACTGACTAGACTTTGAGGATATATAAGTCGAATCTAAATCTACTTTTTAAACCTCATTCACACACTAACAATTAGTGTAGCAGTAGTAGACGCTGGCTTTCTGAGGTACAAAAATGAAATAAACAGAAAAAAACACTGAAGCAGGTCCACTATACTCTGCTTAATATTTGGCTGTATAACACCTAAAATAATTTTTGTCCACTACAGATCTTTTGCATCTTGGTCTATTAGTTCACCGTCTATTCACATAAGGAAGTAGAGTAATCAGCAATAACATTAAAACTGCCTGCCTAAACAGCTGCCAAAAACTGCTGACACATTGAGGCATGGACTCCGCTAGACCCCTGAGGGTGTTCTGTGGTATCTGGCACCAAGACGTTAGCAACAGATCCTTTTGTGTATCTTCTGTGGCATCGGACTGGAAAGTTTATCCTTTACCCCTCAAGCACAACAGTGAGACTTGGGGGCTCACGACCCTGTTCTGGTTCACTGGGTGTTCTTTCTTGGACCAAGATACTAACCATTGCATACTGAGAACACCCAATAAGACTTTCCACTCTGACATAGTTGTCAAGACATCACAATTTCAATTACTTACACTTGCTAAGTTTTCCTGCTTCCAGAACATCAACTTGACTCTTCTCTTGCTGCCTAATATATCCCACCTCTTGACAGGTGCCATTGCAATGAAATACTCAGTGTTATTCACGTCGCTTGTCAGTGGTTTTAATGTTAAGTCATTGTATATGCAGTACAATTTTATACATATGGCTGTTATTAATGTCCAAATCGTATTAGTGTCCTAATCTAGTGTAATGCTTTTATTCAGCGTACGTATATCAAGCTAGTGTAAATTGTAATTAAGAGATAAAAAAACTAATTAATCTAGGATGACAAGGCTCATGTTTTACCCCTGAGCATATTTTTTGCTCTATGGCACTCTCTCTCTGTCTCTCCTGTTGCAAAGCATAACAAAAATTCACTGCCGGTGGCCAAGGTCAACCTTGTCCATCATAGCAAACATTACTCATAGTTAGCATAACAAATGACTCACTGTCGAAAGGAGAGACAAACAAACCAGATAAACAAGTCAAACTTGTGTGTGTCTAATTAACAGCATTAACAAAACCCACACATACCTTTGAGTACCTCTGAATACATCAAATTTAAAACTACACGCCTGGGTACATGACGAAAAATAATAAAGGCAACATGCATAATGCATACTGAGTCTGTCACTAAAGAATGTCTGCATCATGACTTAACATGCGACTCCAGTGTGTGTTCGTGATCTGACCACAGATGCACTTTTCCCCACAATGTGTTTAGTGTTACTGATAATCCTGGAGCCCAGCTGTCAAATTCTGTGTACATCTTGTTGTTTGTCTTCTAAGAGAATGAAAAGCAGGTTTGGCCGTGGAATAAATTGCTGTCTGGTGAATAAAAAAGGACGCTGGAAAACGTCTGGAATGGGCACTCAAACACATTTACCAGCTAAAAACACTGGTCAGGGTTCAGCTGTAGGGCGATAAGCTAAAGCTGGCAGGAAAATGTATGTCCTTAAAGCATTTTAGGGGCAACCAGTGATACAGCAAACTGTGGTTGAAGAGGTTGAAGCGAAATAGTTGAATTCTTGAACTGACAGAAATTTCTTGTCAACATTTCAAACTTGGCCAAAGGCAGGATGGTGTGCTGTAATGTTTCCAAGAGGTGGCAAGGGGTGGTAGCTGCAAACCCCCTGTAAAAAGCCACCACAGTTGGTTTACATGATGTTGGCAATGGTGTTGTTTCTCCATACTTAGTATAAACCTCTTTACTTAGCAGTTTAGAGATCACCTTGCCCCTCTGTACAAACTGAAGTGCCAGAAAAACAGGTACAGACTGTAGAAAAAAGATACAAATGGGTGGTGGCTCTATAATGATATGGGGTTTGTTTAGCTGGCATTCTGTGGTACATCTATAAATGTCTCTGACAGGTGAACACTATGTGTATATCTTTTCTGACAGGTTACACCAGTTCATGTCCTGCACTCGTTCTAAGAGTTTGGACTCTTCGACCAAGACAATGTGCTGCCACAAACATCTAGAGATACCAAATTATGTTTAGAGGAACAGTCATCTGAGTTTAGGGTTTTCACTATTCCCACTTTAGTCAAAGACCTCAACATTATTGAACACATCTGGGATGTCGTGCAACGTGCTATGGAACGCAGAAATCCTACACATCAGAATACAACAGAATTGTGGACCGTTCTGCAGGGAGTATGGTGTTCATTACCTACACAAGTAATGGTTCATTACCATTCAACAAGCTCATGGAGTCCATGCCCTGTGGACCTACCAAGTGTTGGTGACTGGTGTATCAGTGTATAAAGACAGTGTATAAAATAGGGAAGAAACTGGAAAATCCTACAATTAATATTTCCTCTCATCTCAATTCTTATGTGACTACTGAATTTCTGTAGTCCACTGATGCTGAGAGTTTGCAGCCCTGTGTGTTAAATAGAAATTAAAAGGTGTGGAATAGCCAGCTTTATTTCACTGAGAACAGCGAAGAGCGAAATAAGACAAGTTAGACATATGTGAGCAGCAGAGCAATGGACAGGATCAGTCTGAAATATAAATTTGACAGTGGGTGACAGAGAAACTTTGCCGATGCCTCCAACAACATAACCCTTCACCACCACCCCCACCACCCTTGGCCTCATACCACTAATACCCTTGACCTTTTGCCACCCTAGGTATAATCTGCTTAAATTACCAGTGATGATGAGTGAAAGGTCACTGAGAACAAACTAGAGCCCTAGAGACAGAGAATAGCCGAGAGTGACAGGCTCTTGACCCTTGCCTTGACATGCTTGGCTATGAGCACTCCAGAGAAATGAAACATTGGATGCCTCGCTCACAATACTTCAGTTTTAGTTGGGCATATTTGTGATTTCTGGAGCAGGAAGAACAGCTGCTTTAATTATACCACAAGCGGGTTATTCTCACCAGTTCAAAAGTCAGATGCTTAAGCTCATGAGAATGTATGACATACTGTATACACATGGATGTTGGTGCCAGACTTTAATAATTTATAAACTCCTAATCTCCTGGGATATGCATAGAGTCTGTAAAGAGTATTACAGACTGATACAAGAAAATATAAAAATACATGTAATGAGGGACAATTCTGCAGACCTAGATGCCTTGTTGAGAAGTGGAGTCTATGTCTCAATGGGTCTGAGCTGTTTTGGTGGTCATTTAGACAGGTGGTTTTGATGTTATGGCTGATCGATGTGTGTGTGTGTGTGTGTGTGTGTGTGTGTCGGTGGGATGATATTGCTCCCAGTGTTAAATATCTCAAAACCTAATAAACCAAATCACATTCCCAAATACTAAACACTAAATGAATGAAGGTAATGAATGGATGCTTCTAGTGACTCAAGGCTGTACACATTCACACTGGCACACTCGAAACCTGCCACTGACGCATTCTGCATAAATCGCCATTTATCAAGACCAATTTTCACCCACCTGAGGCTTGAGTTGCTGTTATACAGAAACCATAAACGCTGCCTGGACTAATTATTATCCAGCTGTTAACAGTGTTGCTTTTCTTTTAACTTTGAGAGGACATGCTGCGCTCTTGGCAGTTTTGGTTCTGATACTTCAGAGCCTCTCAGGATTTTGACTACTGTCAGTAAATCAGCAATTCAAAATGCAGACAAGAGGTCATTCACAAACATCCACTAGCAAAATGTAGTAAACGCTTTCTCCTTCCAAAACCACACAAAGAATTGTGAGAACCATGATGCAATAATGCAAAAAAATACTGTTTCCTGTTTCATCCAGAAGCATACAGCTTTTTCCATAGTGAACTATCTTATCATCAAGCCCTTTTTGTCATTTTTTTGCACCCTGCATCATAGTTGGGCATAACTTGCTGGTATTACTAGCGATCTCCTGAAAATAGACACTGGTTTACATACTGGCCCATCAAACTTGTGGCTTGCAGCCAGACCATGTGGTTAAAAAGGCTGGGAACTCAAGCTTTGAAAAACTAAACATCTGACTAGGTAACTTTCAGAAATAAATGGTTGCTTTCCTTTTTATCCTTATTTGGTAACTGTAAACAATTGTATTTTGATCCAGAGTTTAATAGAGGATTTGTCTCAAAACCTAGTGAGCTCTCTACATAGACAGCATTTTGCATCATCCTAAGCACTCTCCTGAGATAAAGCCTGAATTAATTCTTAGATCCCTCAAAATGCTGCCTACTGTGATACCTTATTTTTAATTCAATTTTATTTGTATAGCAATTTTAACAATGGACATCATCCCAAAGCAGCTTTACAGAAATAACAGAACAATTAATACATTTATAGAAATTTTGTCCCTGATGAGCAAGCCGGTGGCAACAGTGGCACGGGAAACTCCCCAAGATAACAAGAGGAAGAAATCTCTCTTAACTTACGGAATATCGAGGGAGCTTTGTGTGCTGCCTGAGCCGCAAAAACAATACCAGCATTCAAAATGAAATTTATTATTTTATAAAGTTGTAGAAGTGTAATCCATTTGCAACTTTGATTTTGTCAGTGATAATTTCACCATTGTCATTACAAAGACAGAGATGTTGTCTCCATTGGTTTGAATGGCCTGAGGCCTTCTAAAATTTGATGTCAGTTAGAATCCTCTCTGCTTAGGCAGCTGCGTACCTCACACACATCACTATTAAGCTATATTTCTCATGTCTATACATCCACATCAACAGTTTCAAACTGCATTTTTTTTTACAATTGTAGCCTGCATTAAAAATGTTATCTTAAGTTTTAAGTGGAGAAATTTAACCTTAGACAGAGCTTGTGAACATCCTGTAGATAAACTGAACCAACCAGGGCAACCAAATCTCCATGTGTTCCAACATCGCAAGCACAACTTAATGGTAATCTGGCACACTACAATGAGTGGTCAAAAAACCAAGCCTGAACCTTAATTTATAGAAAATTGTAACTGGATTTTTCCCCCAAATTGTTCAGTCCTTATTATATTACTACTACTAAATTCACATATTAAACTTTACTGTAACACTGATTCTCATTACCTACATATGGTTATCTTTTTTTTATATATATATAATGCCTAAATGCATAAAACATTCTGGAATGAAATTATGATTCATTGTGATTATTCTTGCTAATATGTACAATAGTTTAAATGATAATATATACATATAAGTATATTAATATTAAAGTGTTTTTAAACTCTTTATTAAGAAAAATGCTTTATAGTGACCAAAATAAAAAAAAACAGACTGCCATTAATTATCGAAAGAATAAACTGTTTATGTTTTTAAAACAAAATATGTAATCAGACCAAAATGACTATTTTGATCAGAATCACTTAACTAAAGACACATGTTCATGGGTTACATCTTAGTGTTTCTGTAGGCCTCCTCACACAAGATCAGACTGTAGTCTAACATTTGGGAGAGCGAAACAGAAATATCCATGTTCTGAAAATCACTGACAGTGTTATTCTCAAGTGTTAAAATATTTATGGACAACTGTCAACTACATGGTGACTTGCAACAAAACAAAACATTTCTGATTCTGGATTATTTCAGCCGTGGCACCTCAGGCTTAAAACATGCTAAGGATTTATTAGGATGCTTTTGCAGTATTGACTTGAGTCTGTTTTGGACACATTTCAAAAATATCTAGATGAAAGGACAGGAAGTAAAAATGGTTTAAAGTATTGCAAATAAATTGCTTCAGGCTTTTCAGTTCTTTATGTAGGGTTTCATTGATCTAAGACTGTGGATGTTCATTTTAAGTGTACTAGAGGCGCAGACGATAGCAGTGTGGTGTGAAATCACTCACTCTACTGTGTCCTCCCATCTGCACCAGTGGCCCTGATCCAGAGCTTCCATGTCCTCCTTGAACTTAGCCAGACATACCTCTTTGATAGCATTCTCATAATAGCTGCTACAAGCCATCGCTACTGCAGACAGAGTTGCTGCAAGAAAAAGAAAAAAATCATTTAGAAAGTCACAGTAATTTTATTACTTCTAAATGTATCTTCTGATAAATAAATTCAGTGGTATATTTTGTATGTGATGTTAGATTCTACATCAGAGCTGCGATCAATTACTTTGGTAAATAAACCTAAAAATCCATGGGGGCTAATGACGGATGAGCTAGTATTAAAACAACTATTCATTAGATAATTCCAACAATGAAAATGGTATAAGGTTGACAAATTGTACCTTGTCTCACTTTAAATAACTGTCAGGCTTTATTTGAACACTAAAATGGGGACTGCAGCCTGTTCAGATTACTGTCAGTAGATAAATAACAGCTATTAGTACACTAAAGAAGATGGATTTAATTGATTCCTCAGTAAGTGCTTTATCTTGATTACCCTGGACTCAGCAGAATCCAAGCTTATCCCCCAATTTCTGGGAGTGAATCTGAAATTGCAACAAGACCCACATTAACACACATGAGAGTGATTTAGCATGGCCAATCCATATAGCAAGAAAAAAAGCCATGGTCCAGATCTGGCCCACACTTGATGTTTCATCCACTCCACATACCACAGTGGAATGTCTTCATCCAGATTTGGGTACCGGAACTCAGGCACAGAAGAATACTGTGGACTACAGTTGGACCAGTTTTGACCCAAAATGAAAATCATTTCACATGGTAGGCTGCATGTGGCCCACATGTGGCCCAAAGTCAGCATGCCATGACAATCTTTAAATGCATTGCCATTGCCATAACTGGCCCATAAATGCCCTAACCAGGCAATATTTGGTCCAGAAACATCTGCTCTCAAGGAATACACCCAGTGACATTTTTGGACGGTCAGAGGAAAACCAGAGGAAACTCACAGAGAAAACATACGGACATATTAAACTCCACAAATTCAGTAACCTGAGATCAGGATCGAACAGAACTGAAAGGCTGCAAATCCCCCCGCTGCTGCACAAAGCTAATTTATTATTAATAGCATTTAATTACGCACACATTGTCCTGTGAAGTTCTTTTGATTCCACACACAATGTGCAGACCCACGGGAAACAGTGATGGGGACAGCATTAATGAATTAATCTGACTCATGAATGAATCATTCTTTTGAACAAATTCCGTTTAATAAATCTGTTGACATGCATCTAAATTGATCTGTGGCATGTAGGCGTGTGCTTGGTAGTAAGGCAGTGGTGGCTCAGTAGTTAGAGCTCTGGGTTACTGATCAAAAGGTCAGGGGTTCAATCCCCAGCGCCACCTAGATACCACTGGTGGGCTCTTGAACAAGGCCCATAACCCTCTCTGCTCCAGGGGCACTGAATCTTGTGCTCTCTGTGCTCTGGCCCCAACATACTAAATACGCTGGGATAATCAAAAAAAGAATTTCAGTATGCTGTAATGTGTATGTGACAAGAAAGACTTCTTCTTAATGTTATTGACTTATTGACTGAAGGTGAGCTCTGCACTGATCCCTGAGCTGAACGTCTGCCATGTTTAAGTAAACAAAGCAAGTACTAGAGAACCTACCAGTAGGTTGTTGATGGGTTTGCTGAGCGGCTTGAATTACTGAATCTGACAAATCTATTTCATGTTAAACTTAGAATCCAAGTGAGTGTTTGTTGTAAAGGGATTAAGCCTTTATTAAAAGTCTGTGGCAAAAATGCAAGCTTGAAAATGTGAACATTTTCTTTAAAAATGCCCAATCTTGCCTTCGGTCTTTTCAAATCTTTTGTTTCTCAATATAAAATGGAGCAGATTCAGATAACAGTTCTGGTAACAAATAGCTCTGGAAACAAAATTAAAAAGAAGAAACATGGAGGTGTGGTTTAATTAATTCTCACACAATGGGTTTAACATGCAGCACAAGAACTCTTCTATGTGTCCCCTGCCCATTTCATCCTTCATTCATATCCTGTTTTGATCAAAATGCACATCGATGACCCATAAAGCCACACAGAGCGTGACAGCTTTTACTGTCTCAGGCACTGATGCAGGGACATCTCCGCTCACTGTCAGGCAACATCAAATCTATCAGACAGAATATAGACTCTCAAGAAAGAGGCAGAGGAAGTCAGTCACAGATCACTGCTTCTGCGCTTCTCCTTGTGTTGGGGTGTGTGTCATTGTACAGAAGTGTGAGCTCTGTGTTTGGTGATAAGGCTTCTACAGTCATTTCCTTACACGGCAATGGCTGTCCGCTGAAGACAGCCTGCAATAAGAGGTAAACAGAATTAAAATAATGGAAAGAGCAGCAGAGTTCACAGGAACATTTACAGCTCGACAACTGATCTAATCAGTTAGCTGGATGTCTTTTGAAAACATCTTAATGGTGTTGGTGTGCTTGATTTCTTCTTTCTTTTTCATTTCTCACATGCTCTTAACAATCATCAAGACTACAGAAAAGAGAGCATAAAAACATATCTTCCTCTGTGTACATTTTATTATTCCTGTGGCTTAATAATTACAGAATGAACTAAACCAGAAAATAATAAGTGTGCAATATATAAATATAAATCTAAATATAAAAATATATATAAATAAATTAAATGATCTTTGTTAGTATTGGAACAAAAAACACAGATTATTGTTACTAGTATTACAAATTCTTACAATTTACTCTTATGCAATGGCCTCTGGTGAAAACTATTCTAGGTTGTGCTGTCAGTACCAACCATCCCAAAACAATGTAACACAAATCTTTATGTTAGGTGTAACTGGATGGAGCTGTTTGACCTGTAGTTTCCCCATCAAAGTTTCCTCTTTAATAGATTTTGGAGAACAGAACTTATTAAATTTGGAGGCTGCTGGAAAACGGTGCTCTGACTAATCACACTGGTCATGAACAATAACTATCAGCTGTTTTTATTAGGCCACAAACAGGTTCTGCTTGGGGCGATAAACAAAGCACCCTTTAGGCATTAGACTCGAGAATGCTGAGTGGCAAAATTTATATTGCTATATGTGTCTTTTGTCTTTGCAGCAGTCTGCATTCAC
>JAOVVF010000047.1:8641309-8652668 GCA_028565595.1 Duopalatinus emarginatus
CACACACACACACACACACACACACACACACACACACACACACACAAACAAACATCTCAGCCCTGTCAAATCTTAAAAAGTTCCTCACCCTCCCTTTACCTCCTAATTAGATGAATCACATATTTTTAAGCTGCTGCAGCACAGGGCAGTGTAACAGACACCGAGGGAAAAGCTATCTGCTTTCTTCCACATACACAATCTCACAGATGCACTCGATCCTCCACTGACAAAGGGAGACAAACAATATCATCTCTCCTACCCAAACAGCACGGCCAATTTTGCTGTGCTGGACTTCTGGTCATGAACGTCTGTGGTGTTGCCTGGATTCAAATTTGCATGCTGACATTTACTGGCATTAAGAACGATACAGAGTTGCTAGATAGTACTAGCATTTTTTTCATTGTTTACACTGAAGTGCCGACAAAAGCTATGCAAAATGAGATTGTGTTTGTTTAGCTGCCATTCCATGGGACCCCTGGTACATCTACAAACTTCTCTGACAAGTTACACATGTTCATTTCCTGTATTCATTCTGATGGGTTTGACCTCCTCCAACAGGACAATGCACCTTCACACACGACTAGAGACGCCAAATTATAGTTGAAGGAAAACTCATTTGAGTTTGGGGTTTTGAATTGTGAAGTATGATGTACATCTTACAGCCTACAGAAGAGAGTTCATGACCTGTAGGGGACCTACTAAGGATTAGACTGGTGTACCAGTTTTTCCTGGTACTACAGGGTACATGGACACATGATTCACCATTGATTTAGTCATTGATAAGAGAAAGCATGTCAGCACAGCACCAACTTCGCCGTCTTGGACTCCTGACCATGGATGGCTGAGGCGTGGCTTGGATTCGATCTTACACGTTGATATTTTTTATGTTGTGTTAAAGGTCGTAGAAGCTCATTTCACCCAAGGAAAGAAAACGTGCATGCTATTACTTCAGATAGCTTTTTATTGCCAGTTACTAATGATGTTTTCAAGACAAGTAGAGTAGTGAGATCCTTTGGTCAGAATTATAATAAAATAGTGTTAGTGAGTAGAGCTGTACAGTCGTACAACAGCACGCAGGACAAAACCGATAGCTATTTAAAACTAATCATAACATGGTGTTTATGCTACTACAATTCTACAGACACACATATAAAATGTTATATATATACACACACACACACACACACACACACACACAGACACATACACACTATCTTCTAAAAACTAAATGCATCAATGCTCCCACTTCAACACCTAAGGCAAGATAAGATGCACCCTAACCATACTAACAGATCAGTTACAGGTAAAGAAACCGGTTGTCTCCGGGCCCCGGCTGTGTCCATGACAATGAGCAGGACTCTCTGCAGCTGGCTCCTGGAAATCAGCTGCTCACTATCACAGCAGTTCTGTATAGTTTCAGTCTGAGGCTGAAGGGGAGAGGTGAAGACCAGGCTTTTGGATCAGGCAGGAAGTACTCGTGCTTAGGCAGGTTGTTTCGAATAGCAGGTCCTTCATCCCGACACGAACGCACACACACATATATACCGGAGTGACCCAGGGACGGGTGGGGAAGAGGCGGGTTCCTGGGCTGATGGGTCAGCGCCAAGGCATCATGCTGGTGGCCTGAGTGGAAGGGATTTTAGAGGAGGTAAAGGGAGAAGATTGGAATGTTGAGGAGACGGGGGAGTGCTTGCAGAAAACAGGAGTAGAAGGACAGATAACACAGGAACACAGGAGGAGAGATCTGGAAAGACTTTGAGCAAGGGCACTTTAAAATAAATGTTGAGTGGAGTTGGTAAAGCTGGCATGGACGTTTTTATAGATTTTACCAGCTTATCTGTGAAGAATGTTTCAGCTTTGAGAAGCTTTTTAGCAGTCTACAGATCTCCTGCTGCATTAGCTCTATAAACACTGGCCTATTATCGCCTGTGTGATATAAAACTAATGTTCTGAATAAGAGCTGGAGGATGCGGCTGAATGATCGAAATGAACAGCCTCGGGGTTGCTGGAGCAGGCATGATCAAAACTCTGACACTTAAGAGGACTCTTCCTGTTCCTGAGACTCATCAGGGAAACAAGCTAACCCGTCTCAGAGCTAATACTACACATTTAATATATCTGGTTAAGTGATGCCTTGTGGAACATGTTTTCGGGGTCAGTAACGTGCCCGTGGCTAAAGTCTTAACGCGTAATCTACAGCTCGGGTTAAAAGAGGTCAAGACAAAGTGACGGGAATGAGACAGCCATGAAAGGATTACTTAACAGAACAGAGCGTGGAGCTATAAATACAAAATGACCAAAATGAAGCACTTTAAAGCAAACAAAATCCAAAAAGGCGTTTATTTGCAGGATTGATAAGGTTAGTTTAGCATGTCAAGTTGATTAATATTAACAGTAGATGCATGCTGCAGAAAGAGATGCTCACATACAGAGATCAGACGAGGAAAACGTTAGTACAGACGAGGAATAAATACCTCCACACTTTACTGTCCTGTACTGCAAAGTCTCGTCACTGACTAAACCACCCCTACAAGCTGCTGGTCACGAGATGACCTTAAGCTGATAACCTCACACAGAGGAGTTACATAAGACAGACGAATGAACTGCAGAGTAAACATAGGGACACACAAGCGTTCTGTTTGGTATTTAAAATTGTGACGCGACACCAAATTGAAAACGTCTATTAAATCTCAATAATTTTAGAACTTTAGTGACGTCCCATTCTTAATCTATAGAATTTAATATGACGTCAGCCTACCGTTTGCAGCTGCATCAGCTTCAACTCTTCTGGGACGGATTTCCACAAGGTTTACGAGTGTGTTTATGGGAATTTTTGACCATTCCTCCAGAGGTCAGACAGTGATGTTGGACGAGGAGGGCTGGTTTGCAGTCTCTGCTCTAAATCATCCCAAAGGTGTTCTATCAGGCTGAGGTCAGGACTGTGCAGGCCGGTCAGGTTCTTCCACACAAAACTTGTTCATTCATGGCTTTATGGCCCATGCTTTGTCATGTTGGAACAGGAAGGTCCCTGAACTGTGGACCATCCTGCAGGAAGTATGGTGCTCATTGCCTACAGAATATATCCACAAGCTTGTGGAATCCATAACTGGTGTACCACAAGGGTGTGTTTTAGGTAGGGACTTCTTAACATAATGTCGTACCTGGGACCAGCTAAACCTGACTGTTAAAACACTACTACCTGCTTAGAAGAGAGAAAAGTAGCCGTTTTTCTTTTCAGATCTACAGTCCTGGTCTATCATGTTTTAATAAGTTGTGGTTATCAGCAGCTCTACATTAATCAAACCTCAAGCCGAGATGGATTAAAATCAGTCAGCACGACGTGGTGTTTTTTTATTATGTTAAAAACAACTCCCCTATGGCTATGTCAAGCCTCCTATTCATTTAAGTAGGTTAATAAGAGATCTGAGAACCAGGAAAAGGAAGATTTGATCAGAAAGAACTCAAGGCTTGCTAGACACAGGAAAAAAGAAGAGCGGATCAAATGGGAGTCATATTATCCTTTCGATTCACATCTGCACATCACACAAATTTACCATGCCCACCGGATTGGACTGATTGTGGAAGTGTAACAGGAGAGCGCCGTGCCGAACCCAAGCCAAATCTGGAAAGCCCATTCGAAAAATAATCGACTGATCTGCACACCCAGAGCTTAGGGACTAAAGAGTACCTACCTCACCTTATGAAACGATGTATTTCAGTACATCAGACTAGAATAATACAGGTAAAAAAAAGACCAGGGTATTTTAAACAAAAGATGACAGGATCAAACTTTTATAACAGAGAAAAACATATCCAGACTTCATTAAGTCTCTCTGTACACAATGGTACAACCTCATATATTTTTAATATTCCAGGATGCTTAAAGCAAAGCTCCTCATAGCAAGAGAGACAGACAGCCTCAGGAGACACAAAACCCAAAGAGAAAAAATAACCCAGAAAGAGCAAGAAAGGAGATGTGAGATCTCTCAGTACAGCAACGAGACGCTCAGAAACAGCAGACATCCCAATGTCAAAGCAAATTCAAGCGCACACACCATCAATCCCAAGCAAGTTAGTAATACTGCACAATCAAACTCTTGATTCTCTCTCTCACACACACACACACACACACACACACACACACACACACACACACACACACACACACAGACTGCTGCGCCATATAAATGCCAGTAACTGACAGCACAGTTAGAGATTATTTGGCATTACGCCATTACAACTGCAAGCTGCTCACCTTCTCTTCCCTGATTGGCTGCTTCCAGGACTCCTAGGGAGAGCTTCGATGGTCAACGGACCTTGCGCCAAGGGCAGGCTTGCAAGCGGGGACGCTCCGGACCATGCAGGCTGAGCCGGGACATACTGAGCAAGAGAAAGGAAAGATCAGTACCCATGGACAACAGAGAGAGTGAAGCTACAAGAAAATCCAGCAGCACATGGAGATCTTTCTGCACCAGCAGGCAATATAACATACAATAAAAACAACTAACCAATGAGCCGAATCAACCTTATTTGACATTCACGTTTTGCCCAGACAAAAACATAACAGCTATATACACTGAAGTGCCAGAAAAACTGCTACACCAGTCGAATATTTGGTAGGTCCACACAGGGCATGGACTCCACAAGCCAACGGAAATATTCAGTAGGTAATGAACCCCGTCCTTCCTGCAGAACGCTCCACAATTCTGCTGTATTCTGATGTGTAGCATTGTGTAGGACATCCACATGTTGCATGACATCCTAGATGTGTTCAATAACACTGAGATCTGGTGATTTTTTTATCAGTTTTTCAGACACTACAGTGTAGATAAGACTGATTAAAACATTTCAGAAGAGAACAGTAATCACACACCGCAATAAAAAAAGACTAAAATCTAAATTTTAAGACACACAATGCTGAAAGTGTGTGTTTCTGCTGCACAGACGAGTCAAATACAGAGGTCACACTCCTCTGTGTAAAAGCACAGTAGGTCAATCACTTCACTTTTACTTTCACTAAAAGTACCTGTTAGTATTATTTTCACTGCATGATGCTAACTATACAAATAAAAAAAAACACAATGCAGCCTAATGTAACATGTTCACACATCAGAGTTGCAAGTTTGAACAAAAACATGTTGAAAAATAGAAAATAAAGGGGAATCTGGAGCACATTTAGCAACAAGAAACAAGAAAGTTACAAGTGTAGAGACTGATACACTGTTCTCTTCTTTATTTATGACTGAGTTTTTTTATATACAGGGAACTTCATATGAACATCATCGAAAATATAAACATATGAACATCAGTTCAATCACCGAGAACAACGTGACGTAAACGCAGTACCTTTGTCTCCTGACTTGGACTCATTCCATTATTCTGGTTCCTGGAGAAAGCAGAGAGACATTACTCATGTCATTCTGACTGATGTGCTGAGTGTGCGACACTGACCTTGTGACCAGGTAATTCGATAGCACACGTATGTGCAGACACACAGACACACACAGACACTCCCTTTTCTGTGTCATCCGCAAGATCACACACTATTGCTCTTATCTTCCAAGCAAAGCCACATTCCTACATTCAGTGTCACCAGGATCGGTGTGTAAGGAAACACGTCCTGTACTTCTTTTGTCCACTTAAGAGATTACACTTGGGTTGCATTAGTCACGCAATGATTCACAAACACATTCCCGTGCTGCCTTAGTCCTAATCCTGAAAAGCGCTGTAGGCAATTTCTGCAAGTCCTTCCTGTTGACATTTGCTCCTCAGCCCCATGAGTCAGTAGAAGAGTAAAACAGGGCTTAGTGAGGATTCTGGCTATTACATGTGTGATGATATCCTTGGTAAGAGCTCATGTCTGAGGAATGCAAAGGTCGCAGCTAGTTTCCACAATGAACCACTCGAGCTCGTAGCAGATGTACTACTGTCAACTGGACATATAGTGAAAGCCCTGGAAATGTTTTCATATCATAGAACTGAATTTAACTTTACAGAGAAAATAAACATGCATGATCTCTCCCTCTTTCTCAGACACACACACACACACACACACACACATACACACACACTTAACAACTATTTGTTTATTTTTTCTGATGTACATACACTGACCTCAGCTTAAGCTACCAAACCCCCAAAGATGTGATAATACAGTCTAAAGCAAACAACAGACTTAAAGTGAGGTCCTGCAACTACACACACACTCACACACACTCGCACACTCACGCGCGCACACGCGCGCACACGCGCGCACACTCGCGCACACTCGCGCACACACTCGCACACACTCGCACACACTCGCACACACTCGCACACTCACGGTTCAGCTACGCTAAAATAAAAAAGCTAGTACTAAAGTACTTACTCTGAAGATTTGGGAACAAAGGGGCCTGTAAAAGCAGAAGAACCAAATTCAGTATATAATGATCTAACATTTGACAAAATGCACGCACACACACACACACACACACACACACACACACATCAACAAACGCATGCATTTCCTCTATTTTTCCACCTCTGTTCTGCATCGTTCTCCTGGAGTAGCGGCGACTGGGCCGTCTCTCAAATGTAGCCGACCGCCGAGCTTTGTTCGCCTTTGTGGTCTGGTATTCTGTCTTTCCACTGCACAACAACAACAACAACAAGAAAAGTGCATTAATGAAACAGACACAATGGCACACAAAGCACCAGATGCTGCTTAACAGAATGAATTGATTTATTAACAGGTAAATAAATAGATTTACACTGAAGTGCAAGAAAAACAGATAAGGACACATCTATACTATATACATAGGCTGGTGTTGACTCCATGATGATGTGGGGTTTGTTTAGCTGGTATTCTACAGAACCCCTGGTACATCTACAAACATCTCTGACAGGTGAACACTGTGTGATGATGAGTTACACCCGTTTATGCCCTCCTTTTATTCTGGCGAGTTTTGGCCTCTTTCAACAGGAGAATGTCTAGAGACGGCAAATTACAGTTAGAGGAAAACTCAGTTTGGGGTTTTGTCATTCACACCTAAAAGACCAGATCTCACCGTTATCAAACACGTCTGGTACGCCATGCAGCACACTGTGGAAGACAGAAATCCTACACCTCTGAATACAGCAGAATTGTGGAGCGTTCTGCAGGAAGTGTGGTGTTTATTAAGCTCTACAAGGAAGTGCCCTGTGGAGGACCTACCAAGTATTAGACTGGTGTACCAGTTTTTCAGGCACTTCAGTGTACAGTGAAGGGAGTGCAGAGAGAAGTGAGACTCTTCCAGTGAGAGGTTTTAACTGGAGAATGCCAGAGAGCGAAACTGGCAGCTGGAGATAAGATCGGATTCCACAGGTAACACACACACACACACACACACACACACACACACACACACACACACACACACACACACACACACAGGCACATTCTCTCTCTCTCTATCTCTCTCTCTCACACACACACAAGCTGAATTCTAGCAAAATGCAAATAAGTAAATAACAACACAGAAACCTTATATATATATGTCCGAGAGACATCACTTCGAGCTATAGGGGTTTGGAAAATAAACACAACTCTGCTTCTAAATAAATAAATAAATCAAACATAAGCTGCAGGCTTTCTGACACAGCCGTTCATCACGGCCTCGGCTCCAAGACCGATCTGTGCAACGTCATGTAGCCTATAAATCAACCTGTCTACCTACTCTTCAGGTCAGAGAGCTGCACGTCATTTCTGAGCAACACTCCGACACGGCCGCTACATCAGTCTCTGTACCTGTATCTGAACCGGGAGCCCATGCGGATGAAGCCTGAGCGGGAGGATCCCTTCTGGACGGGGCCACGTAACCTGAAGAAAGCGTGATGCTCCACCGCACACTTCCATAAGTGCTTACAGGCCTTGGGATGGTCCATGCGGAATACAAACGTGTGCTCCTGCTCTTTGCCCTGACGGGGAGGAGAAAGAGAGAGAGAGAGACAGAACGAGAGAGAGACGTGTTCAGTCCTGTAATCCGGAGAAGAAAGATAAAGGGGTAATAGAACTGCCCCAAATATACATTAAGTGATGAGTCAATTATGCTGACAAGATTACAAGTCGAACGTGTTTAGTTACATTATATGGCCAAAACTATGTGGACACCTGACCATCAAGGCCATATGTGGTTCTTCCCAAAAGCTGGAAGCACACAACTGTATAGAATATCATGGCCTACTGTAGCATTACTACCTCTCTTCACTGGAACTAAGAGGATGAAACCTGATTCATTATTGCAGTGCACATGTACACAATCCGAGCTCCATGAAGACATGGTTTGTGAAGTTCGGTGTGAAAGACCTTTAGTGTCCTGCACACAGCACTGACCCTAACCTTCCCGAACACGTCTGGAATGAACTGGAGTAGTGTCAGTGCTGTAAAAGTGCAAATATAGATTTATTTGATTTTTTACACAAGTTTGAAAATGACCATATTCGACATATTGAGTATGCCGAGGATACGCAGGTTTAATTTAAAACCGTGCACAAATGTCCTGTTCAGCTCCCTGTCTTTCACTCTCACACACCTTCAACCACGCATACACATATCTGTTCTCAGCACATTTATAGCGCTCACTCAGGTCCACCTCTCTGATCACTGTGAACAAGTCAACAGTGGAAAACATGAAACCAGTGGTGAAGCTTTAATTCCAGAAAAGAGCCGCATGGGTCAGTTGTGTGGAGACGGTTTGGCTTTCAGAGAGCTGCGATACTGAACAGTTATGATTAATTATTAATATGATTAATGTTAACAGAGTTAATATTGTGACATGTCACATGGTATCTGTGAAACTAGGCACTGCTGATATGATTGTGTTCCCAAAACCTGCACTAAAGACTAGTGAGACACTGAAGACCGTTTACTTAAACTCAACTCTGTTTAACTTTTAGTTCTTATTCATGTCAGTTATTTGTTATTTATGTCTTTTTATTTAGGTTTGGCCTACAGATGTTTTACTTATGTACTTGTTTACACCACTCAGCCATAACAATAAGACCACTGAGAGGTGACATGAGTAACAATTCTTATCTTACTGCAGTGGCATCTCTCAAAAGAGGAGATACAGTCAGTTCTTAAAGCTGATGTGTCACAAAGTGTCCAAATTGTGATGTCTAGACGACTGGGGCTGAGCATCTCCAAAACAGAAGGTCTTGTGTGGTGTTCCTAGTACACAGTGTTTGGTACCTACAAAATACAAAAAGTGGTCCAAAAAGGACAAAAGGTGAACCAGCGACAGGGGCATGGACACCCAAGGCTTCGTGGCCTAGTGGTTAGGAAACCAGCATTGTGACCAGAAGGTCCCGGGTTTGATCACTGTCCTAGAGCAAGGCACCTAACTGCTCCGACTGCCACGGTTTGGCATTATTCCTAAAGTCCAGTGTTACTGCTGGGACATGGAGCAGACACACAAAGAGAATCCTGCACCATTTAGTACTCTACTGTGTGCAACACAAGCAGATTTGTCACATCTGGTATTATTAGATATCATCATTAAGATGAATTATTTCCTCCTGTCATACCATCACAGTATACCATTAACCGAGCTTGACTGTACTCATGACCGCATGACTGGAAAAACACTGCCATTACATTTCACCCTGTTTATCTATGCACGTGTTACATGCTAAGAGAGTTGAGGCACATAGAGACACGGAGACAGACTCGTACCTTCTTCACTCCTAACGTCTTACATTAACACAGCTTTAATCACAACGGGCTGAGTTAAGATAGTGCTTTAGTATAGGGTCTCTCAGGACCTGTGTGGTGATGGACAGCTCTTTATGTTCGCAGCTCCAGTGCTTTATAGTGTGCTAAGTGCTCCAGATGCCAGACATGCTTGAGGGAGGGCATTGGTTAATTAAGTCCTGCTGGAGATGAGCCAACCGCAGCCAGGCATTACTCCGATGAGCAGTGGAGTAACATAATACTCTCTCTCTCTCTAACACACACACACACACGTATAACCTGTAGGATATACTGCACATAATTTACAACATACTAGATTCAGAAGATTCTGTTCAGATACATTCTTGATATTTCCATTGCGGATTTCAAAGTGGCTACTTAGGGACAATGCATCAGGACCTATAGTGGAGGAAGCCGTAACCGTAACCAGTATTTAGCACAGTGGGCCTCTTGATCAAAATCTTAGTAAAGTGTGTGAACGTCTGCAGAGGCCCATTGTATTCACAGGCACATATTCATCCACTATAGCTTATTTGCATGTAAAGGATGCTAGGGGCAGCCATAGGCTTGTGGTTATGGAACCAGCCTTGGGAGACCAGAAAGTCCCTGGTTTGAGCCCCATAACAGGCAACATGTGCCCTTGAACACCCAACCTCCAACTGCTCCTCAGGTGCTGCAGATAGGGGCTGCCCACTGCTCTGGACATGTGTGCTCATTGCCCCCTAGTGTGGTGGTTTCACTGCACGGACGGGGCAAATGTGCGAATGATGGGTTAATTCCACTGCACAGTGGTCAAAAGAGTAGTTCACCCACTCACTCACACACTCACTCACTCACAGACAGCTGGAAACAGAAAATAAACAAACTGCATAAAGGCAGAAAGGGTGAAGAAATATATAATAATGCACCAATCACTTGCCTAAACATATGAAAGTGTAAGTGAACTAATTGCCTACTGTGCTTGCATACAAAGGAATGTGACCTCCGCATTTAACACATCTGTGCAGTGATACACACACACCAGTGAACACGAGGGGGCAGTGAACACACTTGCCTGGAGCAGGGGGCAGCCCCAAACCACAGTACCTGGTGAGCATTTGGGAGTTAGGTGCCTTGCTCAAGGGCTCCTCAGTCGTGTCTTGCCCTGTGTAGGGATTGAACCCAGGACCTTCCATGACAAGGCCATGGCTGCTCCGTGCCAACCAGCCAAAACAGCTTTGACTCTTCCAAGCATGGCCTCCACAAGAGCTCTGAGGATGCTCTGTGGTATTTGGCACCATAAGATCCTTCTGAAAGGCTAGGCTTCACCCCTCATGCACATCCATGAGCCTTAGGTGAACATAACCATGTGGTCATGTCACCTTCCCTGGACAACCCACAAGACCTGCTGTTTTGGAGAGGATCTAAAAACATCACAATCTGGTGCTTGTCAGAGTCACTCAGATCTTTATGCTTGCACATTCAACACAGCAGGTTTGCAAACTAACTGTTCACCTGCCTCACACAATTTTTCAGAATTTATGGGATTTTTTAGGCATTTCTTGTGAGTACATAAATTTATATCCAATTTGGTAAAGAGGGCCAATGAGCCGATTATTGGTTGACGCTAAATTCAAGAAACAGATCCTCACATGGTTTCTGTTTATTCCT
>JAOVVF010000047.1:8659342-8670420 GCA_028565595.1 Duopalatinus emarginatus
ACTTTATTACTGTTTACTGCTCATTGTGGGGTTTTTCTTTCAAATAGTAAAAACTTCTTCACAACATTTCTTCACATGTGCCTAAGACTTTTACACAGTACTGTATGTACACACACACACACACACACACAATGGGATTCCTAATTACTAGCATCTGGTACTGAAAAATTCCTTAAGCCTGATTTACTGATGTAAATAATTGACATTAGCAGTTCCAGCACAAAAACTATTTCCTCTGAGAAGCTCAACATACAGATTAGGTCAATACCTACATGATATATCATGATACTCCCAAATAAATCAGGCATTAGTACAGAGAAAAGTGGTTTCCAGTAAATCTAGTAAAACATCTGAAGACGTCTGCTTACTTGCCGCTGAGGATGTCCTGCTTCAACTGCAGCACAAACAGGTATCTGTTAGAGAGTAAAGAATAAATCAGTCTGAAGGCCCGGGTTGCTTTTAAAGAGGTTTTAAAGTGAAGCGGACACACACCGTGTTAACTCCTCGTGTAGGTTGTTGGGCTCTGAGGAATAGAACTTCACCCGCATGTGGAGACAATACGGGGGACCGACTGGACACACAAGACAAACACAGAACAGGTCAGAAGAAGCAGGAGAACTTCAAATGAGTTGTTACAGTTGTTTAGATAAATTTGATTGGTTCATTTACTAGAATTTATTTCTCTGTTCCACTTACAATACTAAATCTCACCAATTCAAAAGCAGTGACACAGAAAAGTTTACATTTACAACTACAACTTAAATCATGTACAGACAGGTTGACGGCTAATTTTGCTGGTACTTGTGACTAGTGACCATAAAGGCTTACTACTACTACTACTACTACTACTACTACTACTACTACTACTACTACTACTACTACTACTGACTGTAGAGGGCAGGAAGAGACATGAAGAAAGGAAGTAAAGACAGGAGGAATGAAGGAAGGAATTAAAGAATGAATAAATGAATACATAAAGAGGGGGGACGAAAAGTGGGAAGGATGGTGTGAAGGGTCAAAGGAAGGAAGGAAGAAAAGTGAGAAGTAAATAAGGAAACAATGAATGTAACTGGTAAGAAAAAAAGGAAATGGGGAAGGAAGAAAAGAAAGAATGGAAGGAAATAAGGGAAAAAATGAAGGAGGAGGGAAGGGATGTATGGTAGGAAAGCAGGTAGGAAGGAAAGAGCACAGAAAAAGAGAAAAGAAGGAAGGAAGGAGGAAAGGAGGGAATGAAAGAAGGAAGAAAACAGGAAGGAAGAAAGCAGCATGGAAGTCATGAAGGAAAGAAAAAAAGTAGTAAGGAAGTAAGGAATTCCTCAAGTAGGGAAAGAAAGAGGGAAGGGAAGAAGAAAAGGAAAAAAGAAGAAAAGAAGGAAAGCAAGATAGAAGGAAGGAAACAGGAAGAAAGAAAAGAAAAAGGGAGGAAAGAAAAAGCAGATAGGAATGAAGGCAGAAAGAAAGAAAGAAAAGATAAGACAAGACAAGAAGGAAGGAAGGACAAACAAATGACTGAATGAACAAACAGATGAATAAACAAAAGAAAGAAAGCTATCCAGCAAAATACAATAAACATTTAAATAAAAGCTGAAAAAAGCAGCATGAACATTACACAATAAACACAAACTTATATTAATGCTTAAACTCTAAACCACATCAGCAGGCAGGATGACTGAGAACATGACACGACACTTCATGACCTCAATGCAGCACAGAAGAGCAGGTCAGACTGTGGACATCATGAAGAGGAACTAATAATAATATAAAGTCATGTGGTGACGCTGACTTACTTTTCACTTGCTTTTTAATGCTTTTTGTCACATCCAGCCAGTGCTGTGAAGACATAAAGAATGAGTCATCAGGAGGTGACATTCACTATATAAACGTGATGATGGACTGAGGAACCAAAGAAGCCATGAATTAAGGTCAGCCTTTAATACTGTATGTAAGATGAAGCCAATGCTGGGGAACACATGATGGTTTTTATACTCTGACACATGAATAGAGTAGTAGAAAGAGAGAGGGAGGGTAGACAGATAGACAGAGCAAGAGACATGGACAGAGAGAGTGAGAAATAGGAGAGAGTGAGAGAGAGACCAACAGAGATAGAGAAAAAGAGACACAGATGGAGAGGTAGAGATATACATGGAGATAGAGAAAGAGAGACAGAGAGAGACAGACAAAGGGATAGAGAGACACAGAGGGAGATATACATGGAGATGGAGAAAAAGAGAGAGTGATAGAAACAGAGAGAAAAAGAGACAGACAGAGAGAGACAGACAGAGAGACAGAGAGAGGAAGCGAGAGAGAGTTGTTGTGTGTTGATTGAAGAGCTGGCGGTCTCCTTCTCCACTCCCCCACATTCCTCTAGTCAGACAACCCTCCCTCTCTCCCTCTGTTCTACCCAACACACTCTCCTCACTGCTTCTGCTCACGTTCTCTAATAAGGGATGTGTTACTTTATTTGTTTGATCAGCCATAACATTTAAAACCACTACGTCCCTGAGTGAAGTGTAGCACTGGTTATCTCATTTCAATGAGCACCTTTCAAACAGGTCAGATACATTAGGCAACAGGTAAACAGTTGATGTGTTGGAAGCAAGAAAAATGGGCAAGTGTAAGGATTTTGACAAGAGCCAAATTGTGATGGTCTCCAAATCAGCAGGTCTTGTACGGTGTTCCCTGTATACAGTCATTAGGACCAAGGATTGTTCAAGGATGGATCACAGAAGATCCACTGAGGGATCTGTCGATAATGTCTTGGCGTTAGATACCACAGGACACCTTCAGAGGTCTCATGGGGTCCATGCCTCGACAGGTCAGAGCTGTTTGGGCAGGTGGTCTTTATGTTATGGCTGATGGGTGTATATTATAAAGCATAACCACCTCTGTAGTTCTCAGAAGGACTTCATGATGGAAAACTGGCTGGTGGAGGCAGAAAAACCCCTAGACAGGGCGCCAATCCATCTCAGGGTACTAAAGACACCCATTTACTCACACTAGGGCAATTTAGCAATGTCTTACTAAAAACCATGTGTGCTTTTCAGGAGGTGGGAGGAAACTGGATTTCCTACAGCAGCACCTTTATGATTTATTCCTCACATCTTCAGGTCCAGATATTACAGACACTGCTCTTACCGGCACTTGCGCAGAATCCATGAAGCGCAGACCGAAGTAATCCTTCTCAATGATATCCAGGTGATACATGATCTGGTCCACCAGCTCCTCACCTTTGGCTTTTTTCTGTTGAACATGAAGCAGCTTTAGATCTTTGGAGGCCTCGTATACTACATTCACCACTAACAGAAGAAGAGTCGTGACTTTAGACATTCACTATATAATGAAAATGATGTATACACTCTTGAAGTGTGAGTAAAGCACTAAAGGGACCACAGTGTGTGTTTATTAAAGCTCTTCTCATTTTACAGGAGATGAAAATAAACCAAACTGCAATACATCAGAATGCCTTCATAAACACTACTTAAGGCAGATGCTCAGCTATGATAAAAACAATGATTTTTGGAAGAAGATGGGCTTGGGGATGAGCAGTACCAGCCACTCCCTCTCTACTGCACATGCTGCTCTTGTTTCTGTTCACACAAAAAACCTTAAATCATCAAAGAAACCATCAGGAAAAAATATACACTTCAGTCTGCAGTGCTCACTGCCTAGGTAGACATTAACATGTGAACATTTGGTAGATCTTTTTAACTAAAACCGACCAGATTATGGCTGAAGGCCAGGTTTCTTGCAGTATTGGGATTTGAACTCACAGCCCTTCTGGTAATTATTCCAGACATTTACACTAAAGTGCAAGAAAAGCTGGTCCAAATGAGCCTATGAAAAATACGTAGCCTGGTGGTGGCTCTATAATGACGTGGGGTTTGTTTAGCTGGCATTTCATTGGGACTCCTGGTACGTCTACAGGCGTTCATGTCCTGCATTCATTCCAACAATACAATGAAACACCACATACATCTATCTGAGTTTGTGGTTTGTAGATATTTTAAGCAGCCCATGTCTAGGTTGTTAGATATAGAGTGTTTGGGTGCTGCTTGTCAAACCGGGGGTCTGTGGATTCGTGCTCTCCCTCAAGCGACGGTACAGGACGCTCATCCAGGCCCCAGAGAGTTGGCATGGTGTATAAAGTGTCTCGGCGTGCCTGCAGGAATTCACACAAAGACCCCATTGTGCACTCCAGTGAGCCACGGACTCCCAGTTCACATTGTTCTGCTGAGGTCTTTCTAGCGATCTGGCTTTCCGAGGCGCAGCTACATTCCTCAGCATGCTTCCTGCGTGCAGGTCATCACGAGGGTACAGACTGAAGAAATACAGCTCTCGCTGCCTCTTCTGAAGAAGCATGAGACGTCAGGCTAGTGAATCATGAGTGTGTAGTGGAGCCAACCACATACTGGGTGATGTGGCGTTTAAGGGTACTTTAGATGCATCCCATGGAAACCCTTTGAGAAGTGACGCCATTAGGATACACAGGAAAGACAGTAAATGTTTGTGCAGCTGGAGATATTTACAGGCCAGCTTTTCTTTCTGTCCTGCATGTCCCTAGGCTAAAAAAAAAAGACTCTCCCTTATAACAAATGGCAGACTGATGGGATCTATAAAGCTGTGCTGGCAAGTTCAACTTATGAGCTCTCATGGCTGTGAATTGCTGACACAGTCTATTCAATCTGATTTAAGTGCAAGCAGCAGGTCAGGCAGAAACGGACTCTGTAATTCTTTAACCAACCTAGATAACACAATGTCACACTAAAATCATCTGTGGATACAACTGGGACTAGAAAACAATGTCCTTTACTGAAATAACCTGTGGGAAATACATGTGACTAGAAAACACTAAGGACAGGATGTTTATTCAGGACATAGGAAGTTTATGCACATAAAATCACACATACCACCACTGTTTGTTTTTCTTTCACTGTTTGACTTTGATTTAAGATGCGATCAGATGTCATGTCCGAAGTTGAAGTCATTCTGTAATCAGATATCAGACAGACAGGACCAGTACACTTACTGACCCCTATTCCTGTCTGCATTAGACACATCACTGATCCAGATTTCATTCCACATCTTACCGTGAACCTTGCGGCAACTTCAGTCTGTAACTAAGGGACCATATTACACTAGCTTTGGGTTTAGGAACCAGACTTGGGACCAGAAGGTACCAGACTCGATATGAGCAGTTGTGTATTGGAATCGGATCAGAACTAAAAAAAAAAAAACGTTGATGGACCATCACTAGTTTTCATTAGGCCTGGGCGATAAAATAATATGACAACAGACAAGTCAGCAATAATGATTAGAAAAAGATGAATAATGATACACAAACCCCAAACAATTATACAGCCAATCATCGTATCCCCTGATAAGGGTTATTTACTTGGTTTCATCTCAGACATGACAACAGAAACACTGTGAGTGAGAAAACGAATGCAAATGCTGAGGAAATGTGTATTATCACCTCAGCTAAAGTGTATATCAACGTAAGACACACACATTCACATACACAGATATACACTGTCCAATATACACGTTCATTTATCCTTATATTTTATTGCTCTACACGTGTTTTTATTTCCTGTTTGCTACCCTTGATAATTTTTTTTTAATTCATTAAAAATAGGTTAAAAATCAAGTCTCACATTCTTTAATAAAATAGGTTATTAAAAATGTTAAATAAATATCAATAACGACTGAAATAAAATATTGTATCATGCTATATTTTTCAGCTATATTGACCTGTCTTACATTAGATTATTTTTAAGTTAAATGTAATGATTTTTAATGTCCCTGAGATGTATAATGTGATAAATAGAAATAACATGGTTAGATTCATTATAAGATAGTTAAATTTTTTTAAATAAAGTGTTCAAATTCAGCATTTTCTCCTGTTCTTTATTAAAAATAGCTAATTAAAAAGAAATAATTATCAATGAAATGACTGAAATAAAATTTTATTGTGCTATATTGTTCAGCTATATCACCAGCCCGACTTTTGATTAGTGTTAGATCAAAATTCAAGATGGAAAGTTTGAACTTGGGTTCAGAACTTGGTCTTAATAGCAGAGTCCTGGGAATGATACTTTATATAGTTACAACAGGGCTCTAATACCCTATAAAACAGTGCCATAGGAGGTCACATGTTACATTATTGGCTCACACTGGATAGTATATGTGCAAATGTCATATATGTAAGTGTCAATATGTACTGCCTAATTGTAGTTAATGGTGTAATTCTGTTAAACATGAAATAAGAACAGAGTAAAATAAATTCCTTAACAAATCCTTACAATTAGTATTTAGTGTCATGTAATGATGTTGAATGTCCATGAGACAAGTTAGATCCTGTCTGCATTCACATTACAGCGGTCATTACATTACAAAAAAAAAAAAAAAAAAGATCAACAGCACCTGACCAATCAGATTTAAGAATCAGGCAACATTGTGTTACATTCCACCTTTAGTATGACTTTCATACGGACATTTAATGTTAACTTTTAACGTTTACTGCTTGGAGTTTAACAATTATTTTTAGTGCCATCCATTGCAGGACATCTCAGAAAGCAAGCTGATCTCATATCTGTGTGCGTAATCAAACCTCCAGGCTTCAATTCATGAAGACTGATGTCTGATAACCAGCACTTATGTTTAAATAATGGTGAATGGTGCCAAAAAAAGACAATACAGCTTTAACCAAGCTGGCAGGTTTAATCTGTTCAATAAGAGGAGATCGTGTTACTCATCATCATTTCTTCTTGTGTTCAGGTGAATATGAATAGACCACGATTACAACACAAACCGCCATCGACTGCTGCATTTCTACAGTTTGAGCCGAGAGGACCACATTATCAAACATTTACTTTAACTTTCATAGAGATCACTGGAGCATTCAGAACATCCAGCCGAGGGCTCGGTATCTTCTCCATTATAGATTAAAGAGAATCACAAAATCAGAGACGCACTGGAACTCTCCACGGAGTAGTAAAGCGAGTGGAAACTGATTTGGATGTCTGAAACATGTGGGTGTGTGAACTTCTATGTACAGCTTCAACAAAATGAGACATCTAAACTGGAAATAAAGTGAAAGTGAAATATTTGCCTACTGTACTTGCATACAGAGGAATGTGACCTCCACATTTAACCCATCCATGCAGTGAACACACACCAGTGAACCAGTGAACACTAGGGCACATTAGCACAGAGTGGGGGGCAGCCCCAAATCACAGCACCCAGGGAGCAGTTGTGGGGGATTAGGGGCACCTCAGTCCTGTCTTTTCCCTATATGGGAATCAGACCTGGGACCTTCCTTAAACACAAGTCCACGGCTGTACCCATGAAGCCGGAACGCACTTTGGTAAAGGATGTAATGTAACTGCTAAATGTGTTCTAAATGTGTCATATTTCTACCAGATATTCCTGGAAAGTCAAAGTTACTCTTCTGAGTACTCTTCTAAGCACACATGCCCAGAGCGGTGGGCAGGCCCTATATGCAGTGCCTGGAGAGCAGTTGGGGGTTAGGTGCCTTGCTGAAGGGCAGGCGAGTCGTGTCGGTTGTGGGGCTCGAACCTGGGACGTTCTAGGTTAGTTGTTCAAATCATAGATTAGTATGGGAGAAAATGTGGTCTCCATGACCTTAGGTTTGACTGTGGATTGTTGACCCCCAACTGCTCCCCTGGCACTGCGAATCGGGGCTGCTCACGGCACTGGGCACACATGCTCACTGCCCCCTAGTGTGTGTGTGTGTGTGTGTGTGTGTGTGTGTGTGTTATTTAAATAGTTCAGGCTGTTCTGGTGGTCTAATGGAGTTGGGATTGTTTTCTTCACACTGAGCCCTTTAATACCAATGCTTATGTTTCACAGCCTACGAGAGTATTATTGCTGAACATACACATCCCACAATGAGTGTTATAAATGGATGCATCCAATATGATAATGTGCCTAAAGTCATCTTAGACTGGTTCCGTTAACATGATAAAGTTCAGTGTACTCCAACATCCTCCCCAGTCAGGAGATCTTAATCAAAGAGGACACTAAGGGTGTGGTACAACAATCGATCAGTGCAATCATATCAACACGGACCAGAATGTTCACAGTGACTGTTTTACTGTATTTTGCTCCTCAATCCATTACATTTTTTAACCACTAAACTAGATGCAATATGTCGCATATATGCACCTTTCATGTTTTTCCAGACTTGGTCATTAGATTCAGGTTCAGCCTGTCCCTGGACAACTCACAGACAATCAGACTCATCCCAAAGCCACTCCTGCAATGTCTTGCTTGGGTTTCCAGTGTGGGTAAATTCATCTGTCCCTTAATACTGAACAAAATTCCCTGTCCATGCTGCTGAAAAATATGCCTACAGCTTGATGCCATCAGCACCGTGCTTCACTTTAGGCCAGCACAGAGGTTCAAGCCTCAGCTTGGTATACTCCAGGTTTCTTCCCACATGCACATAGGTGGGCCGGTTACACCAAACTTTCCTCAAGTGTAACTAGGTGTGTCAGGCATGTATGCATGGTGCCAGGACTGGATCTTTCCCCAGCCAGTAAAAAGCTTTAATTGAGGGTGAACTTAAATATAGAACCAAGTGCACAGCTTGTACAAAAATAATAATAAGAATAATAATAAAAATAATAATAATAATAATGTAGTGTCTGTGTTTTGGGCACATTTTGGTTTCAGTGAAGATGACATCGAACAAAAAAGAAGCCAAATGCAAATATTGCAAAAAAATGTGGAGAAAGTTATTTATTTTTTACATTTCGGAGAACTTTCTGTTTACACTAAAACTAAAATGTAAGTTAGGTTTAAGGTGTTTTTATTTCAAGTGATATGTGCTTTGATTACATTTGTTCAAAATATTTAATAAATAACCATTAATAGTTCATGTGTGTTTCCATCAAATATTTTTTTTAATCATAAAGTTATGCACTGTTTCATTGGAAAAAAATATCTCCGCTTTAATACTTAGCACAATCTGAAACAAAATAAAGACAATCGTTCATTAATCGTAATCGAGGAAAAGTGTTCAATTAATTGTGATACTGATTTGAGGTCATATCGTCCAGCCCTATGTCCTCCATTTATTCTGAAAGGTTTAGCCTCTTCAAACAGGACAATGCACCGTCACAAAGGTCTAGAGACGAAAAATTATGGTTAGAGGAACACTTGGGGTTTTGCCATTTACACCCAAGTCACCAGATCTCAACATTATCAAACACGTCTGGAATGTCATGCAACATGCTGTGGAACACAGAAATCCTACACTTTGGAATACAACAGAATTGTGAAGCAAAGAAAAAAGGACACATGCCTGATTACTTAATAATAAGGCTAAATGCAAAATGTTGGCAGGTGTTGGCTGCATGCTGCACCTGTACACCAAACATTCCAACAACATGAAAACTACTACACAACCACCACCCTGCTCCTGTCATGCGGAATTTGCGGAGCAGGTTGATTAGATGTTCAGGACACTTTCCTGCTCCAGCAATGATACAGTTCACTGTATTTTACTAAAAACAGTACGGTTCATGCTGTTCATGCGAAAAACAACCTGTCAAAAAGGTTTAACAAAAACAGACGTAGTTGGACTGACTGAGTCTGAATACTCATTGACTGAGGCAGCTGTTGGCCAATATAGTGCGGGGGACTAGTTCCTGATAAGGCAGAAGCTCAACAATTCTCTAAACATTGCGGCAGTTCATTTTGTAAATAATGAGTCAGAGATCTGCATGAACCAGATTTACCTGCTGCAGTGTGCAATCCAAAACAAGCCAGAGCAATGATCACCTCCTACCTCATCACAATTCAGTGATCTTATCCAACACAGCTACTAAATCAGCAACATCATCCAACCAGACTCTAAACGTATGAAGGTCCTTACCGGTAAATCGACGCTGACATCCGTGCCATCCAGCAGCGATACACGGCAAGTGATGATGGACGTGGCATCTCCTGCAGCGGGGATGTGTGTTTGTGCACGCTGGGCTTCACGGAGCCGAGCCTTCTCAGCATGCTTACGGCCGGAGCGCCGCCCCAGAGTTCGCCGCAGGAAACTCAGCATGACTGTGCTCGAATGTGGTCCAAACTGTGGGAGACCATAAGAGAAGAATGTGAATTTCACCATGTCCATATACAAGTGTCCTACACTGAAATAGATTAATGTTTTTTTTAAGGAACTATATATAGTTATACAATGAGTCTGTGGACCACAACACATCTGTCCACAGCAAACCATCCAGCACGATCACACATAAACTGTTACACTGAAATAATGTGTATAAAATAATAAAAACCTCAAATTACATGTAGTTTTGCTCTTGCTCAGTTGGACATAAGAAGGCTAATTCTGCTAGTTTGTTAGTATTAGTGTCATAGCAAGTAATTACTGATCAGTTTTCTGACTACCAATCACTGATAGTTTCGGGCCAACATTTTTTCCCCACAATCACTGGTCGAAGCTGTTTCCTGAATAACCAACCACTGGTTAACGTTGGTTTCCATGACCACTGGCTGGTTGAAGTTGTTTCCTAATGAGTCACAGGTCAACATTGTTTCCCACAATCGCTTGTCACTGTTATTTCCCAATGACCAATAACCAGCTAAAGTTGTTTCCCATTGACACATCACAATTTGACACTGCTTCACCAATGACCGAACTTGGTCAAATCACTGATCGACCAAAAACTAATCACTGATCGACACAGTATTCAATGACCAATCACTGCTCGACACCACATCCAAATGACCAATCTTAGATCGTCACCGTATCCAAATGACCAATCACTAATCGACACCGCATCCAAATGACCATAGTTCATCACCGTATCCAAATGACCAATCACTGATCGACACAGCATCCAAATGACCATAGTTCATCACCGTATCCAAATGACCAATCACTGCTCGACACCACATCCAAATGACCAATCTTAGATCGTCACCGTATCCAAATGACCAATCACTAATCGACACCGCATCCAAATGACCATAGTTCATCACCGTATCCAAATGACCAATCACTGATCGACACAGCATCCAAATGACCATAGTTCATCACC
>JAOVVF010000047.1:8679760-8712633 GCA_028565595.1 Duopalatinus emarginatus
ACGCACACACACACACACACACACACACACACACACATTGAAGTGAGTGGAAAACTGGTACAGTCAAGCCTAGTGGTGGCTCCACAATGGTATGGGGTTTGTTTAGCTGGCATTTCACCAGGGACGGGACCTTCTAACGGGTTTGGCATCTTTAGCAGGACAACCAGCCACTGCAAATGTCCAGAGAAGCCAAGTTAAGTTTACAGGACCAAGTTTGGGGTCTTGTCATTCTCCTCTCTAAGTCACCAGATCTCAACATTACATACAACAGCATTGTGGATTGCTCTGCAGGAAGTGTGGTGTTATTTCACAGAATATTTCCAAGCTTTTGAAATAAATGCCCCATGTGGGACATACCAAGTATTAGACTAGTTGCAAAGCATTCCAGACATGTTCAATAACGCTGAGATCTAGTGATCGTCGGCTTGTTTGCACAAGTTTTTCTGGCGCTTTAGTATGTGTATGTGTGTGTGTGTGTGTGTGTGTGTGTATATATATATATTTATATTAAAAAAAAAAAAAAAAAAAAAAAAAAAAAACCCTGAACACTCAAATTCTCTATTAGTACCAGCATTCGTTTCTCCCCATTTTCGTGAAGCTTGGCGAATTGTTCAGTTGCCAGTGTAAAGTGCAATAGTGCTTTGTTTCAAAATGTCCTATATATGATCCTGGCTCAAGAATGATTCTCGTCCACTGCGTCCCCTCTGGGTCTTCGCAGTGCTCTGAAAAAGCGTGCTTTATCCAAACGATCTCGCTCTGAAGGTGACCTAAAGCATGATGATTGACCTCTCATGCTCTACAAAGCACTAAAGCAGCACGTCACGGCACAAAAGGAGCGTAACCGTGACACAGTGCTGAATGCTCGGAGACAAATATCACACATGGTAAACGCACGACCTGAGACGGCTGTGTGAGAAACCGAGGTTTTGTTCGGGACACACTTCTTCAAGGCTCTGCTGTGGTGCTGGTTCTGGGGATCGGGAGGTGATGGTGAAAGCTGGTGTCCGCTTCAGTCAGACTTGTACAGAGTGGACTTCAGAGGCATGGCCAGGCTCTCCTCGTACACCTTGAGAATGGCCTCGCACACAAACTTGAATTGACTCTGGGGGGCAAAAAAAGAGGACAGAATATCATATATATGAGGATATAAGGGGCCTTGAAACATGGTGAGCAACTTAATAGTGCTACGCTTGACCTGCCATGCATGACGTAGGCACACAAATCTGACAGTATAAAAAATTACAGGGGAGGAAATTAAAAAGGTGACTAATATAGAGTATATTAGAGTAATGGTCTAAGTGTGTGCGCTCTAGCTGTGGAATATCGCCTCTTTTTTCTTCTCCCTTGTCTAATTAGTGGCCTCCCCTGCTCCCAGCCTCTGGGCAAGCAGCCTTCATTAAGGCATTGCATAGCATAACTAAATTAGCCCTGCTGCTGCTGCTGCTCCATTAACATACTCAACCATATGCTCTTAGAGACTGAGTGGGCCTCATTTCTGCTTAGCACAAGCCAAACTTATAATAAGCAGAAGCTTAATTGAATAAACATGTGCACAACTACACTCTTATTCTTACACAAGCTGCATCGTGTGTCTATATTTCAGATTGTGAAAGAGAGCACAGACGACGGAGAGGAGCTCTGTAAACAATAGGTGAGCGTGCTGAAGAGAACTCACAGGGGTCTGGATCATCATGGCCCGCTGGTCCCTCATGGTTCGCACGACGTCCAACGGATACACAGGCTGACTGCACTCCATTAGACACATCGCTGTCTCCATGGTGATGAGCACTCCCGTCCGGCCAATCCCAGCGCTGGCCAGAGAGACGAGAGGGAGGGGCGGAGAGACAAAGAGATTAGAGATTTCTGTTGAGCCACAGGAGCACCGTTTCAAGGACTGATATAAAAAAATGGTGGAAATCTGCCAAGAAGTCACTGTGTGGTCAATGTTAAACATGCAGAGCATAGCCGAAGCCGCCTGAGACAACCTTCTACAAGCACACGAACCGTCTGAATGCAGGTTTAAGGCATATGTTCAGTCTGCTTCTGACATGTGGAAAATTAAATAAATTATGGCTTGATTTACCTGCAGTGGACGACCACCGGCTCGTCTTTTCTTGCTCTTTTACTTCGAACAAGTGCAACGAAGTCCAGGAAGTCAGTAGAGTCGTCGGGCACACCGTGGTCAGGCCAGGCCAGATACTGGATCTGAGTCAGCTCTCTGCTTTCCTCCGTCTGAGACAACAACAAAAAAAAAAACAATAACGCACATTCATCAAGAGATGGAAGTCATGGAAACAAACAGAATTTTACCAGTAAATTAATATACATATACTCTATACTTTTTTTTTTACCTCTGTATGAGTGAGGGTCATGTCTCGAACCAAGAATGCGGAGTTTCCTTCCTCAGTTTGACAGGAAACCTGGAAACCACCGTACGTGGCACTACCTGAGGGATTGGGCCAGTACTGATGACATTTCACCTGTACGAGCAGAGCAGGGATTAGTCAGTGGCACTGTAGAGTGGCTGTGTGGAGCGTGTGGTTGGAAAAACGTGACCACTTTAGCCCTACTGCAGAGAAATATTTATAACTTAGTGCGCACTTGTCAATCGTCACACATAATATTAGACTCAGACTACTGTCATTTATTTTTGTTGCACAGGAAGCAAATTCCAGCCACAGGAAGAAGCAAAAAGCAGCTCGACCATTTACTGTAAATAACCTCGACCTTTATAATATGGCTATTTATTAAGGGGACAAGCCACAACATTAACACCACCTGTCTCAACAGCTCCGAGGCATTGACTCCTCAAGACCTCTGAAGGTGTTCTGTGGTGTCTCGCACTGAAACAAACAGATCCTTCTGTGGATCTTCTGTGGCATCACACCAGCCTTTACTCCTAGACCATCAGCCTTGAGGAGCCCACGAGTCTGTCGCTGGTTGACCACTTGTCCTTCCTTGGAGCACTTTTACTGTGTACTAACAAACAAACATACCAGGACCACCTTACAAAACCTGCTGTTGTGAAGACCACAGTTTGGTCCTTTGTTAAAGTCACCCAGATCCTTCTGCTTGCCCATGCTTCCAACATGTCAACTTTGCAACTGACTGTTTACTTGCTGCAAAATATGTCCAACCCCTTGACAGACGCCACTGTAGTAAGATAATCATTTAGTTTACATGTCAGTTGTTTTGTGGTTTTAATGTGATATCTGATAGAACAATAGCTGTGTGATATCTGGGACAGTGATGGAGGACATTCTCCGTAAACTACATGTTAGTTTAGGCGTATGCTCCTCAAGCACTCCAGCGCCAACAACAGAGCTCATGTTGAGTTCAGCAGATACCATCACCATATCATTTCTACCACATTGGATTTTTCCACTTCTTCCCATAAAATGTTGTCTAATCATCACCAAATTAAGAGAACAGCAGAGAGACCAACATTAACTCTGATTTTTTGGCATGCTGGACAGTAAACGGAGTAATGAGTGTGATGAGTAATGAATTATGGTCATGAGTAAATCTTTACTTCATGTCTTTACATGAGTAAAGAACCACCTCATAAAGCAGACTAAAATGCTTGTGTGAATTCTCCTCTAGGGGGCGAAACCTCACAAACTAACCTTAGAGCTGTTCAATGTCAATGCATCCATAATGTCTGAACAAACTTCATCGTCAAACAGGAAGTGAGGTCATATCTTAACAAGGCTCCACATATTAGTGTCAAATTTTGTATATTGCCATGGAAACAAGCTCTGATGGTCTACATGGCTTCCGGTCTTCCTCTGTCAGGTGGGGATGAAACATGCTTGTCTCGTTAATTGCTGCTTGGAGCTAAATTTGTTTTGTTTAAGCAAATAAAAAGTATATAAAACACCACATTTTCACGAATTAATAATTAATTATTTGATTAATTAATAATAACAACATGAGCCAGTGGTGTGAGCAGTGCTCTGTACCAACCCCAGAACAAAATAATAACCCGATCAGTCATATCACTGATCTGCCTATTACACCAATCTGCCATAACGTTAAAACTGAGAAAACACTGACTGGTGAAATGAATAACATTAATTAAACAAACAGTTCTTAAATTTGATGTGTTGGAAGCAGGAAAAATTGGCAAGTGTAAGTGATTTTGACAAGGACCAAATTGTGATGTAAAAATGACTCAGGTCGGAGCATCTCCAAAACAGCAGGTCTTTGTGGTGTTCCCAGTATACAGCGGTTACTACCTCCGGAAAGTGGTCCAATGAAGGACATCCAGCAACAGGGACATGGGCACAAAAGGCTCACTGATGTGCTTGGGTGTGTATGTTAGACTGTCTGGTCTGACCCCCTAGAAGAGCCACAGAAAAATCTGTTATTAGTGCCTTGGTGCCAGACACCAAAGCACACCTTCTGAGGTCTTGTGGAGTCCGTGACCAGATGGGGCAGAGCCGGTTTGGTGGCTGTTTAGGCAGGTGGTGTTTATGTTATGGCTGATCAGTGTACATTCACAGGTCCAAAAAAAAAGAACAGGAAAAATATTAATGTATTCCTCAGAACAGGTCGCAGTTTTACAGTGACTGTATTATGACTGAATGACACAGTAGACTTGCTGGTGACGAATCATAATGTCCACCTGCCAGAACCTCACCTGGACAAGACCTACTACTGTTCCTTTATTGATCTATCTATCTATCTATCTATCTATCTATCTATCTATCTATCTATCTATCTCTCTCTCTCTGTATATATACACACACACACACACACACACACACACACACACACATACATACATATTACTAGTTATAATCTTTAGTTTTATTTGACTTTGTGTTGTGTGATTTGTGTAAATTCTGTTTTATTTAAGCTATTCTCCAGGCTGCCCAAAGAGGATGGGGGTCCCTGCTGAGTCTGGGTCCTCTCAAGGTTTCTTCCTGTAATTTTAAGGGAGTTTTTCATTGCTACCGTCTTGCTCAGCAGGGGTTTTTGGTCTGCGACTCTTGGATTCTGTAAGGCTGCTTTGAGACAGTCTCCGTTGTAAAAGTCTACATTGTAAAAACTGCTGTTTAAATAAATTTGACTTGACTTGACTTGACTTGACTTAATATTTATGTACTTTAAGAATTTTAGTACAACCCATGTTTTAAATATCATTAGCATAAATAAAACAGAATCTGAACTGTGAACGATGGCATGCATGTGAGAATGAGAGAATCACACACTCACCCGGCCTCTCTCCACCTGAGTGGTGAGCATGACCACCATGGAGGAGCCCTGCTCCCAGGTCATCTGCCAGAAGTCAGTGCATGTATTGGGCAGGGGCCCTTGGCAGGCGATATAGCGATTGATAATACTGGAAGCAGGAATCTCCATCTGAAGAATATAAACTATAATGTTTAAGTCTGGAGATAACTAATAATGAATAAACAGCAAATAATAATATTTTATATAAATACTTTAATAAAAATGAGGTTAATAAATAATAAACAAAAGCAAAAAACTATATAAAAAGTAAACAAATACACAACAAAACAACAATTATTGCTATATTATTATTATTATTATTATTATTTTTATTATTATTACTAATAAAACTCACATTGATGTAATTTGCGTTGATATAGTCATCTGTGCCATTCAACATGACTCGTGTGGCATCGTCTGTGGAACAGTAAAAGCGTGTGTGGTAAATATTAGCGCCCCAGTCACCACCCAAACTGTCAGGATGAAATGATACTCACAAGGTGAGATGTCTCTGTAGCGGTTTTTGGAGATGTTCTGAGGTAACTTGGCGCATGACATGGTCATTCCAGGCCTTTTCCTATACAGTTGCTACAAAGAAGAAATTAAATCCATCACTGAAAAATCCCTGAATGCCTACCCAGGCAGATGTGGTGGCACAGGATCACCCCAGGCCTTCTGTCATCATTTAATAACGGACGAGATCGGAGTCATTCAACATCTGGAGCATTATATTTAACAAACACTGTTATGTCAATTTCAGGAGAGAACGCCAGACATCGGGTCTGACATGGATTAGAAATGAGCCCTGAGGATCTCCAGGATCTCCTACAGCTCCAGTGATCAATATCTTGTCAGCATTCCAGACAGGAGGAGACACAATGCTTTACAAGAGAAATGAAGGAAACATCTTGATGGTATTATAATTTGTATATGACGACTACTGGAGCAGAGCAGCACAACCCTCAGAGTCCTGCTGTGATGATACAACACAGTTTATTTCTGAGACTTGACTAATGTCCTCCGCAAACCTCATGAAGTGGCCCAAAGAGGCAAGAAACAAACACCATTTTATCACTATCTACTGATCAAGTGATCCATGAAGTGCTGCGTTTGACACTTCACTGTACACATTTTTCAGTTTTGCTTTAATTAATTATCTTATTTACCCTGACAGAAGACAAGGGTGGTGTGTGAGCATGTCTTTTAGGCAGGAAAATCAAGTCGAGGGAAGAGCAACAGCCAAAATATTACTTAAGTGAGCCGGGGGAAGTAGGTGTGGCTTCCAGACAGTATTAGGTAATATCAGAGATTACAAAACACCTGTACACGCGTAACTCACTCCAGATCTACAGGTCATTTGGCTCATCTTTCACACATTACAGTGTTCCACTCTAGGTCCTCCATGTGAGCATACGGAAATATTCTGTCAGTAATGAACACCATTCTTCCTGCAGAATGGACCACATTTCTGTTATATTCTGAAGTGTAGGATTTCTGCCTTCCACAGAACATTGCATGACATCCCATGCAATGTGTTTGATAACGTCGAGCTCTGGTGATTGAGATGGAAAGGGCAAAACCACAAACTCATGAGTGTAACCATAATTTGGCGTCTCTGGTGCAAACCCATCAGAATGAACATAGGACATGAACAGGTGTAACTCATCAGAAAGGTGGGACACAAAGTGTTCACGTGTCGGAGACGTTTGTAGACGTACCAGGGATCTTATGCAATGCCAGCTAATAGCATTATGAAGCCACCACCAGTCTCTACAGTTTTCTTTTTACAGTCTGTGCTAGTTTTTCTGGCACTTTGGTATATACTGTTGGTGACAATCCGGAGCAGTGAACTCCTACACAATATCAGAAGAAGGAGCTACTGTGTAAAAAGTAAAAGTTGCCAGGTCAGTCTCCTTTATTTGGCTGCAGCGAGCTCACTGTGTGAACACACACACACACACACACACACAATCAGACAGGAAGTGATATTAGAGTCTGTTTGATTAAAGACAGGAAGTAATAGGAAGTACTTGTAGATAGGGCCACATCCTGGGAAACGCCTTGTTGCTGTTTCAGTAAGACTGTTTACGTAACCTCCGAGTGGTTTAGAGCTTAACGCACGTCTCTCAAAGGTCGAGGAGATTTACACTGTATAGATCAAAACTGAAAGATCGGCAGGTTCAGCCATTTCAGTTTGGTTTTCTGGAGTTTAACATTCAGAAAGAGAAGGAAATACAGATTAGAGAGGATTTCTACACACAACAGGGCCGGGATACTTGCCAAATTCAGCACTTAATCTGATCTCGCGCTGCAAAGTAGTAGCACAATTTAGACCTTGACGCTGAAACGTGAGTAGAACTTTAAAAACTTTCTCAGTCTGAACCTCGAACCACCTAGCACAGGGGCATTTCAATGGCAGCTACATAAAATTTCCTGTTTATGAATAAAAGACTAACATGACAGAATTACATCTCAATTCTTAACCTAATACATAAGTTATATTCATATAAGTGTAGTGAAAGTGAACTATTTGCCTACTGTGCTTGTGCACAGAGGAATGTGACCTCCACATTTAACCCATCCGTGCAGTAAAACACACACACACCAGTGAACACTAGGGGGCAGTGAACACACTTGCTCGGAGTAGGGGGCAGCCCCAAACCACGACACCCAGGGAGCAATTGGGGTAGTACCTTGCTCAAGGGCACCTCAGTTGTGTCTTGCTCTGTGCAGGGATCGAACCTAGGACCTCCCAGTCACAAGACCAGTTCCCTAAACAGTAGGCCAAGGCTGCCCCACCAATCAGCCATAAAATTAAATCACACAATCCCAGTGGCACCTGTCAAGGGGTGGTAAATATTAGGCAGCAAATAAACAATCAAAACAATCAAAGTTCTCAAAGTTGATCTGTGACAGTTTGACCACTGGGTAGGAAACATGACATTTGCCACTGGTTCATTGGTTGTCCTGAGAGCCCAAGACTCACAAATCTGTGTGGGGAGTGAAGGTTAGTCTATCTGGTTCGATCCCACAGAAGATCCAACAGGACATGTTGCAGGTGGTGTTAATGTTATGGCTGATTGGTGTATAAACGCAGCAGCCTGGCTTGTCTTCAGCCTCCTCAAGTTTAGCTATGTCACACTCTTGCTACGATCCCTTTACTGGCTACGATCCTTGTAGCAGCTCGTATCAGATATAAAACCCTGATGCTGGCCTACAAAGCCAAAAACGTTCCGGCTCTGATGGCGAGGGTTAAGGCCAGGTAGGTTTTTAGGAAAGTTTTTGGACTTTGGTAAATTTTATAACTGATACTACATGGCTAATTTCAACTAGTATTCTGGCTTCAAGTACTTGAATCCTGGTCTGTCTGCACTAGCTTTGGGTACTCCAGGTAACTGACTAAGCACTTTCGTAAGTCGCTCTGGATAAAAGTGTCTGCCAAATGCTGTAAATGTAAATGAGAAATCAATTTTAGATGTGCAGTGGGGAATAAACATATTACATATATATGTAAGCAGGAGTCCAGAAAGCAGAACTGTCCATAAGCTCAGGGACTGAAGGGTGGAACACGTTCTCTCCCCTGTCAATCATAGTGGACGGATGTTCGTGAGCTCAATGTATACAGAAGTGGTCAGAAGCGCTTTCCTCTGAATGTGTTAAACCCTGACTTTGGATGAGGAAGTAGCCTGAAAAGCTGCCTTGAAGTAAATAATAAACATAAATTCATGCAACAAACGGCATCATCTCTAAAAGTTAACCTAAATCGTGTTTCAAATAAAAGAGACCTGCTGAAAAGTATGGACAGTTCTTTTAAACACTGGTTGGTCGGTCACCATTAAACCTCACAGGGTTTCAGATATGTAAATTTAGAGCTGTTTTTCTTCCACAGCAGGAAACCAGATGCCAAACTCGAGGTTATGCAGAAAGTACAGTAGATAAAGTGCCACACAGCCAAACATGTCAGTGATGCTGATCGATCAGTCTGCGTAATGCAGTTATCCACTGAGTAAACTACTACTGAGTAATCTCCTAATGACTCACGTCAAACTGAGCGAGCAGAGCTCCGCTGTTCAGGCCTTCTTTCAGCTGCTGCATGGAGTCTCTCCAGGCGTCCTGATCCAGCTCTGATGGGTCCGAGGGCGATTTGGCTGGGATGTACTGGAAATCGGGCTCCATCTCCAGCTTTTCCTCCACCACATCATAGATGGCTAAAAAAAACAGACAAAATGCAATAAACATTTAACATTATATTATGACTTTGATGAATTGTCTGGCTGCCCATTTGGGGGCTGATGTAGGCTTGTGGCCAAGGAACCAGCCTTGTAAACCAAAGGTCCCCAGTTAAATTCCCCCATACTGACAAGACATGACCAAAGTGCCCTTGAGCAAGTGCCCTCCAACAGCTCTTCGGGCAACATGGATAGTGCTGCCCCCTGCTCCAGGCGAGTTTGTTCACTGTAGCCCCCCTTGAGTTTACTAGTGTGCATGTTTCTGCTCTAAAAGATCTGTTCAAATAATAATCTGATTTAAAATATTTCACTCCACCTAAGTCACCAGATCTCAATGTTACTGAACACATCTGAGCTGCTATGCAAAACTCCATGGAACACAGAAATCCTACACCTCAGAATTCAACAGAATTGTGGAGCGCTCTGCAGGATGTGTGGTGTTCATTATGTACAGAATATTTCTGCAAGCCTGTAGAGTCCAGGGCCCATCGAGGACCTACCAAGTATTAGACTGGTGTTCCACAGTGCATTTCATGGCATCACAGATGTGCTTGACAACATTAAGACCTGGTGATTAAGTTAGGAATGACAAACCCCAAACTCAGATCAGTGTTCCTCTAACCATAATTTGGTGTCTCTAGTCGTGTGTAGTGGTGCATTGTCCTGTCGGAAGAAGCCAGACCCATTAGAATGAATACAGGACATGAACGGATGTAACTGGTTAGAAAGGAGACAATCATTGTAGACGTACCGGGGTCCCATGGAAAGCCAATTTAACAAATCCCATACCTTTATAGAGCCGCCACCAATCTGGTTTAGTTTGTCTTGCACTTCATTGTATAGTTCTTGTAAGAAAGTTCCTGGTTTGTGCTTTCGCTCCTCCACAGTAACAAAGACCATTGATAAAAAGTGGAAACAAATGTAACACTTCCGCATTAAATATCACAATTGCAGTTCTTTAATGCTTTTGGTATTAAAATAAATGTAGCCCATTAAAATAAATGTAGCGTTTAAAACCTGGTGCGCGCTCAATCACACAGCCTTTCCAGTCGTACACTACAGTGACTATTTCTCCCCACTCGTTAGGCAAGCACTTCACCCCAGACTGCTGAAGCACGCTTTTGTTCAATACGAGTTTTTAAAAGGCCAGACAAGCCAGTAAGTCATGCTGTGACTAATCCCCATCTCTGTTCCTCATCCACTGATAAGTACTTACTCTGGCACTTTCAGGACATAAAATAAAAGCAAATATATGGCTCAGGAACTAATACTGACTCTGGTTTTCCTAGTGGAAGTGGAAGTGAAAGTTACTCTTTTAACCACAGTGCAGTAGTACTGGCTTCTGCATTTAAACCATCTGTGCAGTGAACCACACACATACACACTGGTGAACACTTGGGGCACACATGCCCAGAGCGGTGGGCAGCCCCTTTATCCACAGCGCCCGAGGAGCAGTTGGGGGTTAGTTGCCTTGCTCAAGGGAACTTTAGTCAAGTCTTGATGGTTGCATGGCTCAAACCCTCTGGCCACAAGCCTACAGCAACCCTAATGAGGCTAAAGATCCTGAAAACGTTCCTGCAGAGTGGAATTATATCTGCACACTCACTGAGCACTTTATTAGGAAAACTAACTGCACTAATTCTGGCTAGGGCTTTTTAATTGCTTTGAAAAGCCTCAATTCTTCATAAGATGGATTCCACAAGATGTTGGAAACACTCCTTTCCAAGAAAGCTTCTGGTCCATGTTGATTGTTGATGATTACATCATGTAATTCTTGCAGGTGCACGTTCATGCTGTGAATCACCTGTTCCACCACATTCAGATCTGGTGACTGGGAAGAACACCAAAGAACACTGAACTCCTTGTCTTGGTTATTGTCAAACCAGTTTGGGAATTTTCAGGCATTAGAAATCAATTGCAGCACGTAGTCAGTAACAATACTCAAACAGTCTGTGACATTCACTTGATGATTGGTTGGTACTATCAAACCCAAACATTCCCCAAACCATTACATCACCTCCACCAGCCTGGACTGTCAACACAAGGCTGGTTCATACTGTGCAGACTGTACTATACTGTATTCTGAACCCCACCAACCATCTGTGTGTCTCAGCAGAAATCAATTTTCCAGTCTGTATCTGTCCAGTTTTACTGAGTCTGTGCCCACTGCAGACTCAGCTGTCTGTTTTTGGCTGACAGAAGTGGAACCTGACATGGACTTCTGTTAAAAGCAGCTATTAGAAATGAATAAATTGTGGCTGTGATGGGATGTGCATTTTAAGTACAATGAAGTACCAGAAAATGTTGGCATGGACACAACAATCTTGCGTCAATATTCTTAAATAAATGAACACCAGACTTCCTGCACAATGGTCCACAATTCTGTTGTATTTCACAGTGTAGGATTTTGGTGTTCCACAGTATATTGTAGAGCATCCCAGATGTGTTCAATAACGTTAAGCTCTGATGACTTAGGTGGGAATGACAAAACTCCAAATTCTAATCATAATTTTGCATCTCCAGACGTGTGTCACAGTGCATTGTCCTGATGGAAGAGGCCAAAACCATCAGAATGAATGCAAAGCAGCCTGACTGCCACTGAGATTCATTTATGCATTGACTTGCTGCCATATGATTGGCTGATTAAATAACTGCATGAATGCTCTGTGTATGTATAATCTAATCTATAATCACAGTGCTCACCGTTGGGCCTGACCAGCAGGATGAGCTCCCCTGAGTGGCTTTCACAGCTGGCCTTGATGAACATGACCACCTGGTCGTGAGTGTGCTCAGAAATGTCACGGCCGTTTATCAGAATGACCTGGTCACCCTCGTTCAGTCGGGGCACACACAGGTCAGCCTGCGCAGGAGGAAACAACGCATGAGTTATACACAGACTTGAGGAAATCTCATCGCTCATCAGTACTTCATCAGTGCCCCCATATTTACAGCCTGATTTAAGAGTAAGAAAGAAGATACATTTCTGCTAATAAGCCATGATTAGTACTTACTGATGTTCCTGGAGCCACCCGAGACACAATAATTGGCATCTTTTGATCAGAGCCCCCCTAAAGACATTAGATTCAATAATAAAAGGTGTGTGAGATATGCATTACTCGATAACTGTTACGGTTTATTTGTTTATTTTTCTTTCCTGCAATCTTACTGTGACGTTGAATCCAAATCTGCCATTTTCATCTGGCTTCATCTTGATCAGAACGAGATTGTCATGCGGTACAACCCCATTGAGCTGAAAGAAAGAAACAAGACTTCACACAAATGTTTCCCATAAAATACTGGTAGATATGAGGATGAGTCAAATATAATCCACACTCTGACTGCAGAATTTCCTTCAATCAACTTTTCTGAAATTATTTTCTGACATAGTTTCCCTGCTTTTTAATCCACTTTGTCCTTCTTTTAACAAGCGTTCATATTTCCTCATTATAAATGTTTTATTCTGATCTGTGAGCCACTAATGCACCTGCGGCTTCACCTCTTTATCAGACAAGAATCTTCTTATGGCTTCTTTCAGGAGACCAAACAGGTTATGGTCTATAGGGAGGTCAGGACTATAGAGAGGATGCTTTAAGTCCCCAAAACGATGTTTCTGGAGACTGTTGACAGTATGGACAGCAGTGTGAGGACCTGTCCTCTGTGTTTTGTTAGAATTTTAGGCTTCAGCTCTTCAGTAAGAGTCTCACTGTAATGAGATCTGTTGATTTTTGAACCTTGTTTTACTGTTCTTTGTGGAGAAGCCATTTTTTTTTTCTAGCACCGTCATCGCTAATGAAATGACGTAACATGTTCAAACCTGTACATCAGTGACTGCAGGGACCGAGACCTAGTACAGAAAGCGTTGATAAGACAGTGCGGCCAACTGATATTTTAGTAGAGTGCGGATCATTTTTGACTCACCCTCGTAGATTAAAATACAGCACTTCCATATTTCACTGACAGGCAACCATTAAAAATACAAGGCACATGTTTGCTGTAATAACACCATTATTTATTTATTTATTTTTTTACCAACCAATATGACCAAAGTCCTGTGTGTTTATTTTCTACAAGACCACCTCCTAGATCAAAGTTCACCTAGGTAAACAAGGAGTGCTACCAGTGCATTAGCATCTTTCACATCCTGACGTTACGTTATGGCTGCTCCACCACCCTGTATTGCTTCTCAACACGTGATTCAACCAATCAGCTAATAAACAGCCTATCCTGGGTAAGAATGAGTTATACTATACAGGGGTACTCCAGGATCAGGTTTGAGAACCTATCCTGAGCACAGTGACATACCGCTGTCTTGTCTGTTGCCACTGGGATATCGTACATCTCGTTGACGTGGTTGTCCAGATCCTGCTGAGAGTGGGAGAGGATGAGCTGACTCAAGTTCTTCCTGGACTGTTTGGGTGGCAGTGCCGGGGGCGGTCCATCTACACCTTCTGGGGAGCTAACGGACAAAGAAAACAGACAGACAGAAGGAAACGGTTTGATACAATGGCTTTGTAATTACTGTACATGTATCTTTAAAGGACAGACACTCATTTTTTATGTCATGTCTTTACCATGTGTCAGCACTGAACCTGTTTGACACCTTTCACTCCATTCAGTACATGTCAGTGCATTCAAGTCAACGCAATGGCCCAGTGAATTACACAACAAATTGTACACAGCACTCCCTGCGTGCTGTGTGCTCACGTTGAGGACCTGCTTCCATTAAGCCCAATGGCACAGGATGGGGTGACAGGAGCACAACTAATCTTGGCACATGCCCCAGAGCCAGCTGGCATCCAGACTGAAGGCTGTACTGCCATTGTGCCCTTGGGAAAGGCTCTTAACCCCGGTTGCTCTAGGAGACCATCTCTGCACTTTAACTAATGTATGTCACTCTGGAGAAGGATGACATATGGGTCAGTCATGTGTTGGCATCATAGTCAGAAACCATTTCCTCTCTGGGTATGCAGCTGTGAGCAACCCCCAGGCTGGCAGCATGAGTGTGGCAAACAAACCGCATGTTTATTATCTATACATGACACGAATGTACCGATATAGGGTCTGAGTTTCACATGAGCAGCGTCCAGACAGACGCACTCTGAATGCACATCTACTGCTGCGGTGTATGATATTTAAGCAATAGAGCACAAGAGGATTGCGTTATCGCAAATAACATCAGACCAAAATAACATTTTGGTCGCAGATAGATCATCACAGCCGTGATGTTAAGTTGCGATAACACATGACCTCAAGTTTTCTATTGCTTCTACACAACAGTTATTTACAATAGATCAAAAGAAAATAAATCAAAGAAGCCCAGAACTGCAGACATGCTATAATACTGACAATAAGTAGTCCGCCAAAAAGTAATTCCACAACGAATGAGTTGTTGCTATGCAACAGTAAAAACTCCTGAGCCTGCTGTTACTGCTAGTTAGCACACTGCTAACTAGTTATTATTTTTAGTTTGGAATAAAAACTGCAAATAAGTGAAGATGAAAGGAAAGGACAAAAAGCTAAAAAATAAAAATCATTTAAAAAGTAAAGACTGTTTGTTTGTTTACTTACATAGGTTATCGTGTTAATTGTATATGTTAATCTGCACATTTCCGTTCATTGTGCAGTTATAATAAAAGGCTGCTCTGTAGGATGTACATTAGCATCCGACAGTCCAGCTGCGTTCAGAGTGACCAAACGAGCTGCAGGTCAAATGTTATCTGAAAGTCTAAATTAATTTCTTGTTTGGTATAAACAAATACAAAACAACTAGCGGTTTGTGTGCCTGAACCTTGTCATTACTGGCAACATGTCACTCGTTACTTGTGGAGTGATACAGTTGTTGTGAAAAAAAAAACTGTGCATCAGATATCATCACGGTTAGAGCGCTTCTTAACCAACCAGACTGCGTGATCAGAACTAACTGTTGTATAATTAATAATAATCATCTCTGTTCATTCATTTATTAATACATCACAGCTTGTATAAAAGCCCACAGAGGAACACTGGCAGATTTTAATACTTATATAATTAAGTCAATGAATTACAGTGGTTAATAACCTTTAAATAAAATTAATTACATTTTAAATGTTAATATAAAAATTAAGCTAAAGTCTTAACAGTAAATGTGATAGCTAATGACTGCTCTGGGTTTAAACCACTGGTTTATTTCATATCCAAGCTTCTGGTTGTGCATATATAAAGCGACAGACATCTATGGAAGCTTCAGAATGATATAAGGTTTATTTAACCTGTGTGCTCCTTTCTGATGAGTTACACCAGTTCCATGTCCTGCATTCATTCTGATGGGTTTGGTCTCTTCTAACAGGACAATGCACCGCACCACCACTCACGTCTAAGACACCAAATTATGGTTCGACACATACACTGGATATAGGCCTAATCTTCACACATACACACATGTATGTTCAGTATGTAAATGCGCATGGCTGAATAACCAGGCAGAGCTGCTGGTTGCCGCTGTGATGCGTACCTACTGTGAGAGCAGGTGGTTATGTCATCCTTCAGAGAAGTGAGTGAGAGGAGAGTGAAGGATCAGTCAGCTGTGGTTCTGTTAAATGCTTCAGCTCAGCCAGCCAGCGTTCATACTTCTGTACTGCTTGTCTATAGGAATTTCCAGAACCAGGTCTACGGCTAATTCCAGATAAGACTCTGTACAAAGCCTTGCATGAGTTTGCTGTCATGTCACACCAGTACTTCAGCTACGCTTTATAGCCCTATTGTTACTCACTGATCAGCATAAGTGAACTAATATGCATAAAACAAGCTCTAAAGCCTTCAGGCAGCCTGTTGCCTTGAAGCACTCAAGATGGCTTTATCTACTGAAAAAGGGGCCTGTGTGTAAAATAAACAGAGTTTCACAGACACAGCAGCCAGCCGAGTCTTGCGCCAGCTCGAGAGCCGCGGACACAAAGGAGAGAGGTGAGGAGGGGTTAAGGGGGATTTATTCAACTATTCAGCTTGATCAGTGGGCAAAAACAAGCAGGAAAATATCAGCCAAGGTCATTAGGTTTAAGTATGTAGCAGTGCCACTCAGTGGAGCACTGACGAAGCAAGGCCCAAAAGCAATACACCGGCAGTCTGAAAACAGTAAACACGTTTTACAGCTCATCTCACTGCATTCGCCTTCTGTTCGAGACCATTTAATAACGGTGACAGAGTGCGTGAGCTGTAATTGCAAGCCACGGAGGCAACAAAACAGAGGAAAATAGTAAAAACAGACATGGAGAAGTAGCGGCGTAGAATTAAGCTGTTCTTCTGACCACAGGCAAGGACTGTGCTGGCTGTTCAAACGCAAAATTGCTAACCTTTTAAATTGCGAGCCTCTGGTTGAGCCAGAAGCGTGTGACCTTTGGGATTTCCACGTTACTGAAATGGAGGCTTCATGTAAACCAGAAAAATCACTGATGTAAAGCTCTGTAATTTCTGACTGTAAACATTTCGTAGCTGTTTCTAGAAAGTCCACAATGTTTTTTTGTCTTCCTCAAACAACAGTCTGGAGTCTGTAGCACTTCATCTGACCTAAACAGATACACTGTCGTATCTCAACAGATACAAACACAGATATGAACATATCTGATTTTTTTTTAAGCTTGCCCACTCAGGACATCCGGTTTGACACTAGAGTTGTGCATTATACGAAACAGTCACGCGAGATGGTGGATTTAACTCTAACATGTCTATGTTGAGTTGTGGAGCTTGTGGTCAGATATGAAGTTTGCAGTAGAGATGGAGAGAAACCTATTTCATGAGCTCGGGATTACTGCAGCCCAACACAAACCCCTGTCATTCCATCTAGTGTTTTATCTGGGAAGTGAAGCCCTGAGCAAAGCCCCTGTCACAGCTTCCCACAAATCCTAGCTAAAAACGTTAGCTGGAAATACCGTCCCTTAAACTTTTGATTAAGGACTAAAACGGCAGGTCTCGTGCGCAGCTGAAGAAACCGCATATCGTATTTGTGTGTAGAAACCGTCATCAGTCTGGAATGTTTTTACGGTATGTGACTTAGCAGTTAGGTCCACTTTCTCGCTGTCACTGGTATCCAGCCCTGCCCTAATCGCTATAAGCTGATGAAAGGTGATTGGCGATCGGTATCCAACCAAAAACACTGATCAGTCTTTCTTCAGTTTATGAGTCAAAGAAAACATATCAATACAAATGTGATGTGTTTAACATTCATTCCTTCATCCTTAGTGAGTGCCTGGTCAGAGTTATAGTGGTGTAGATTTGGCTACTACTTTATTTATATTTTAAGCCATAGAACTGAATTTTTGAACAAACCTGAAAGCAGGTACCCACAAAACCATGTTGGGGCTGAGATCTGTAGCGGAGATGAATTTTGAACTGATGTGATGTACAGTAGCTGGGGAATTGTCCATGATTTCTTCAAATTAAGAGCCGCGGACATATGGGTATATAAGACATACAGACACTAATATTTGTAGACTAAATAAATAAATAAAGATGTCATTCTGTTACAGCCCTACTGTACAATGAAGTGCAGCCTGGTGGTGGCCCCATAGGGGTTTGTTTACAGCCTGGTTCATCTACAAACATCTCTGACAGATGAACACTGTGTCCATTCTTTTAGATGAGTTTCACCTGTTCATGTCCTGCATTCAGTTCTGTTGGGTTCGGCCTCTTCCTACAGGACAATGTGCCACCACACGTCTAGAGATGCCAAATTATGGTTGGAGGAACACTCTTCTGAGTTTAGGGTTTTGCCATTTACACCAAAGTCACCGGATCATCGGATACCAAATTATCTAACACACCTGCGATGCCATGCAATGTGCTGTGGAACACTGAAAATGGAACTGTGGAACTTGAGTTTAATGCCTACAGAATATTTCCACAAGCCTGTGGAGTCCAGGCCCAGTGGGGGACCTACCAAGTATTATACTGGTTTATCAGTTTTTCTGGCACTTCAGTGTATACCAGAGCTGGCTTATCAAAACCTTGGTCGGAATACACGACACATATTTTTTTTTTACACTCTATATGGATTTCAGAAAGCTGTGGCACTGTGTTCCTGAATGCCCCAGGCACTTACGGTGTAGATTCGAGGCTGATGCTGTTGGCTTGTGTGGACGAGGCTGATTTGTGGTTGGTGAAAGCAGGCAGGCTGGGAGAAGCGTGAATTACATGCTCCACTAAATGTCCCATGGAAGATGGCCGCTGCCGAGGCCCCTCTTGGACAAACAGAGAATTCCTACTGTGGGGATACAAAACATGTCGATTTTTAATTCACTGTCCGTTAGCAGAAGGCCAAGCAAGCTTTAGATAATAATACGAGTGGAGTAAACCAATAACTGGGGATGAAAAACACAGTCTGTCCTTCACTATTACTTTAACCTCTGCTAGATCTTAACTTTTGTATTACATTATAATATCACAGCTGTCTCATTGCACAGTTCTTCAGTTTAGCACCTTATTTACCCCTAACACAATCAGACAGCACCATTTGCACAATGTTGAGGACTTTCATGCTTAATACTCACTGGTTGGGGGTCCCAGGAGGAGATCGTGTGGGTAGACTCCTGGTCTCCAGCCTCTCCTCGGACACAGAGTTCCTGCTCACTGTCTCCCAGTCAGTCACACCCATCAACTTCCTAGCCAGAGGCTTGCTGGGAGATCTGGGTAAACAGGAAACATGTAGAAGTATGCAGAGAAAACTGCTGTGCCATGCAGAGGTAAAGGTCAGCTGATGTATACTGAACACTGAATACTGATGCAACACTGTGCCACAGGGCCAAATAGAAAATCTAGAGTAAAAGCAGCACTTTTGTGGTGGAGATGGATATGAAAAATAAATAAAAAGATAGAAAGGATGAAGCTTCATTCACTGCCAGAGATCAATGCGAGCAGATTCCTGATCCGAGCAGGTCTTTCTACTCCATTATGTAAACAGCACCTTCTCATTATCTGAACGTGTCATGTGTTAGATATACGAGCGCCACGTTCATCTCGACACGTAAACACGCTTACAACGGCACATTTTTTATCATTTAAATGTTTAACGGCTGCCACCCAGCCTGACTTGTCACACTGTAACCACCGTTTCTACGGAAGACTAATTCCAGGAAATGTCTTTCATTCCAGGAGGTTGAGGAGACAAAGTTCACCTCCAAAAAGGACACACAGAAATTTCCAGAGTCAGTACTAGATGCTTCAAATGACAAGATATAAACGCTTTTAATTATGCACGTTTCATATACAAAATGTTTAAAAACGAATAAAGGTGCTATGTGAGCCTTTCATTACCCGTTCATTTCCTGCACTCATTCATCCTGATGGGTTTGACCTCTTCTAACAGGACAATGTGCCTCCACACACGTCTACAGACACCAGATTACGGTCAGAGGAGCACTCATCCTCTAAGTTTGGGGTTGGCCATTTCTCAGCAGATCTCAGAGTTATCGAACACATCTGGGATGCCATGGAACCCAGAAATCCTACACCACAGAATTGTGGAGCGTTCTGCAGTATTTATGGTGTTCATTGGCTACAAAATATTTCCACAAGCTTGTGGAGTCCATGCTCCATGAGGAAAGCTTAGACTGAAGGTTTAGACTGGTGTACCAGTTTGTCTGGCACTTTTATGTCCTGTTGGTAAATTTTAATGAGGCAACAATATTTACTGTACTCCATACATCATCAGTGTTGGTGAATTAAGGTCAAATTACTTTTTACTGCCTGCTACTGCATAAAGATGGGGACAAATTAAAGGACAAACCAATGTTAAGTGTGTTAATAAAGTATTTAGCTGGCACAACCCACAAGAACAGCTTTAGTGTGTTTTAGTTTTAGCACAGATTAAAAGTCTCTGGAAGTGATGAACACTGCTGGTGCTGGTGGTGCATCACTGTTTGTGCAGTGTATACAGTGTGCAGTATGCATACAGTGTGCAGTATGAAAACACAACCCTGTGCGTCACTGGCGATTGCTGCAGTCTGTTTGCGGTGAAAAGCACCACCGCTGTTCTGTCTGGTTTCATAAACCTATAGACACACTGTATAGAAGAGAGAAGTCTGAGACCACAACACTTAGTGTCTCTTCTATGTCTAGTAGGAACAAATATTCAGGAAGTAAATAATAGCGGCCCCGTTTCACAGTGGAGATACAGCCTGCTGAACCCTGCTTGATTCCCACTGCTTTTCCCAAATCGCTCCCAATTTGCATTTAATTAAGCCCCGCCCAAATTCAACTTTTGGAATAAAATCAGGTTCCTCAAAGAACCCATTAGAATTAAGGTTCCTAGAGGATCTTTATTTGGATATAACTGAGAAGGTTTCACAAAGCACCTTAAGAGGTTCCTCCACAGTTTCAAACTGAAGAACCTTCAATGTTCCTCAAGGATTTTCTCCTTTGAACAGTGTAGGTTGAGGTTTTGATGAGTGTGAAGGTCATAGCATATGATATATTTTATATAAATATAATAAGTGAGCCCTCATCAGTGAGACCTCTTGCCCTGTGAATAAGGACGGAGTCATCCTGGAGGAGACCACGCCCACAGCAGTAGAAGTGGTTTATTATAGGACAAAAGTGATCAGTCAGAAATATGTTGTACTGATTTGCAGTGATGCTTAACATCAAATAAATAAACACCCCATAAGAAACCTTTCCTTTATTTTGTCTACTATCTGTATGGACAAAGACAAAATGTCCCCTCTGCTGGACAAAGGTTCTGGAAGGAGGAACTGGAAAAGAAGACGAGGAGGAGATGAAGGAAAAGACCAAGGCACAGATACACATGTTCATGTTATCATATAGTATAATGTAGAGGAAGAACACAGTCACATTATCTGTAACTGTTGCTGTAACTCTAAATGCTCACATCTGTATCTCTATATTTTGTCTATAGATAAAATCTATTTTATCTGCATCGACAAAGAAATAAATGTCCCCTCTGTTGGACAAAGCTTTTGACACAATGTAAAAGACTAAACTTGAAATACAGTTATTATATCAATCCTTAGTACCTGGCAAACACTCTGTCCTTGATTCCCTTCTCCTTGCCGTACTGCACGGACTGCACTTCTGTCCTTCCGCTGAGAGAAAAAAAAAAGATAGTCGTTCAATATTGTATTCAACATGTAGTCCATTACTATTACACAACATAGCAGCACATTTCTGTCCTCTCTAAGGCCACTGAGACTTCACAAATAGTCATAAAAGTGTTTACACTTTAGTGATAGCCACCATTTAAATCCTGATGGATCTGGACAGCAAAGTGAATGCCGTGGGTGTTTTTATGGACCCTTCATTCGAGGCAATTCTCCAACCGAATAAATCTGTGCTTGAAAGCATCATCAATATTTTAGGTGTTTATCCTAAGACTCAAGGCTAAGAGAGGCTATAACTGAGGGAGGTCAAGCAATCTGTGAACGCACAGTCCAAACAGAAAAATATCATTTCTTCTGGTATTACTGAAGATCATACAAATAATACAGCAATGCATGATGGGACAGTTCATCTCAACAGGCACAAGCCTGAGAATGCAGCCACGGAGATTCAGCTTTCTCTTACGAGTAGCGGAACTTGGATCCCAAGCTAAAGTAGTGCGAGAAGAAGTTCTTCTGAGGAGGTACGGGCTGGTCCAGCCGAAAGAAGGTGTGATGCTCCACACATGTCTTCCACAGGTTCTTGCAGGATCTGTAGTTTACCATGTTGAAGCCCAGTAACGTCTCTCGTGTCTCATTCTGGAAGAAGGAGGAGGAAATTCATAATAGGATGAGGAGATGAAGGAGAGGACCAAGACACAGATACACATGTCTCTAAATACATTCGAAATATTCACATCTGTATCTCTGTTCGGATTTAAAGCACTATTTGCATTTTTTACCAGGTATGTGTTGTATAAAAATAAAAATAAAAATAATAATAATAATAATTATAAAGCAAGGATAACTTTTTTTTATTATTATTATTAGCACCTTCTCCACAATATTTTCTAACCAGTTTACTCGGTTCTATACACTGAATAGCTACATTAAATCCACCTGCCCAAACAGCCCCAAAACAGCTCTGAGCCGTCGAGACTCCACAACACCTCTGAAGGTGTGCTGTGGTATCAGGCACCAAAAACTAGCAACAGATCCTATTCTGGATCTTATGGGGGATGGGACCAGGCGATCTAACCTTCACCCTCACACACATCAGTGAGTCTTGGATGCCCATGACCCTTAAGATTCAGATGAGATTCCTTTGACCACTACTGGCAAGTACAAATTTGTCTAAATCTGTGTTAGTGAGCACTTCTCCTTTGCCGAGATAATCCATCCACCTCACAGGTGTGGTATATCAGGATGCTGATCAGACAGCATGATTATTGCACAGGTGTGCCTCAGGATGGCCACAGTAAAAGGCCACTCTAAAATGTGCAGTTTTATCACAACACAATGCCACAGGAGGTCACAAGTTTAGAGGTCAACGTTGTGAATCAAGCGGCTCATTGTGGCCGTGGATCACGTCACGGCATCTCTGTACATTCAAAATGCCTTCAATACAATGCACTAAAAAGTATTCCTGCCCATACCATAACCCCACCCCCACCATGGACCACTCGATTCACAATGTTGACATTCACAATGAAAGGGCCTCAGCGAATCATTTTATCGATGGCATTTTGAATTGGACATGAGTGGACATTCCTACAGTCAGCATGACAACTGCACACTCGATCAAAACGTACTACATCTGTGGCATTGTGCTGTGTGATAAAACTGCACATTTTAGAGTGGACTTTTATTGTGGCGAGCCTCAGTGCAATAATCATGCTGTCTAATCAGCATGAGATTTAGACAAATTTGCAAACAATATTTGATAGAAAAAGGCCTTTTGTGTACATAGAAAAAGTTTTAGATCATTGAATTTAGCTAATGAAAAATGGGAGCAAAAACAAAAGTGTTTATATTTTTGTTTGGTATATAAACACACTAACAGCCTAATTTAACCCAGTATGCCTCTGATCAGACAGTTACCAAGGATGAATGAATGAAAGCTGGAAAGGAATCACATTGACATTAACATTAATGACATTTTTCTTTGTCCCGTAAAAAACGTAAAAAGTAAAAACATAAATTCTTTCATGACTTTTAATATCATCCTGCAGGTCCCGGACATGATATACAAACATCCTTTTAAAAAAAATACAGAACCAGGACCTGACAGGAGCGAGATTCACCATCATACAGCAGACCTGTAGAGAATAATCTGAAGTGAAAAAAGACACTGCTTTCCATTTCCCATTAATGTGAGAGCAAACATTTATATCTGATTTAACTCGTCCTATCATGATCTAGCTATGATAAGACAATGGAGACAGCCTGTGTGTGTCCCTATTAGCAGCTTGTCTTGTTATACTGCCAGCTTAGAGCCCTGACTCTGCTCCGGCAAGACCTATTAAATCTGAAGCTCTGATCTTTGAGGCTCCATTGGGCACTGGGGATTACTGCAGGGGTGAAAAAAATACATTTCTCTGCAGTTTAAGGGTCTGTAAATTGCAGCTCTGTGACCCGTGTCCACACACACACACACACACACACACACACAGGCTCGGGTGGGGCGGGGGTTTGGGGGTGGAAAAAAATTTGGCCCTACTCAGCCACACCAAGCCATCTGGCGATGAATTATGGATCATGACACTATTGAGTCCTGCTTTTAAAACGAGCGCAGAAGGAAAGGCCGTGTGCATTATTCACACTGCTTGGATCATATCGTGCTCCTGGATGTGTCTCGCCTCGAGACTTTGAGATGCTGGCACGTGGGGCTGCAGCAAAGTGCACATATAAATGCATTATCCCGTCTTCATAATTAATAGGCTATAAACAAACGCTCGCGTTCTCTCTCTCTTTACAGCCCTGCTGACGGCAGGACTGCAATTACGCTCCACGTAAGCGGAGCTCCGCCGTGCTACGGGGTCGATATGAAGCTCGGTGTGACACTGATGGTTCAACAAAGCACTTCATTAAAGATGATTACTGCCAGCGTCTGTGATAGCGAAGCTGCACACCAACACTGGTATATCAGAGTGAAAGATAATGGATCTGCTGCAGGATAAAACAAATAGGACGATGTTTTTCCTTCTGTGGACAAAGACAAATGATTCATCTAAGAGAGCCTCCTACGCTGAAGTGCCAGAAAAACTGGAACACCAGTCTAATACTGCGTAATCTTGCTCTGCATTTGAGTTCACTTGTATAGTTAACATTCAGCTGCTGATCAGGTCTTAAGTGGCCACAGCAACATAGGTTAGTGGCAGAGAGATTATCATGGCTGTAGGGACTGTGCTGGTTTCTGTGTGTGACCCAGGTATTAGGTACAGGATTGTCATCTTTTCTTGTAGTATTTCACTCGGCAGGTCCCCCATGGAAAATGGACTACAACCATAATTATAACCTGCAATATAACTTGCCGTCTCTAGGCGTGTTTCTTCCTGTTAGAAAAGGCAGAACGTGACCGAGTGTAACTCATCAGAAAGGAGGTGATCAGAGACATTTGTAGCAGGGGCCCCATGGAGTAGCTAAACAAAGCCCATGCCTTTATGGAGCCACCATCAGAAAGAAGGCGTATGTATTTTGTATAGGCTCATCTGAGCCAGTTTTCTGGCACTTCAGTGTATTATATACAGGATCTGGGATGACTGAGACTAACTAACATCTGTAATACTGTTGTGTGTAAACGTGAAGTCTTGTGCACACTTACCACTTCCTTTCTCAGCTGGATGAAAAACTGTTTGCATTTAAAGGAGATTTTCACAATTTTCAGCCTATAAATAAATAAAAAAGAGGGAAAAACAATTAAAACACAAAAAACGGTCACAACACTAGAATAGCAACAGCAGCAATCACATGATCAAAGTTGCTCAAAATTTCCTGATGCCTCCTGACCCATTTACCTCCCCCTCCCGCTCCTGAGAGCTACTCCTATTAAAGCCTGAGTCATAGCGAGGCTAAATATACTCAGCTTTACGAGGACACACACACACGTGTACAGTGGGACAAACACTAAAGCACAGGCGCCCACACAGGCATTTACAAACTCTGACTGACACACACACACACACACACACACACACACACACATATGCACACGTGCACACAACCACACACAAGCATGTCTCTGCATTTACACTGTGTGAAGTGTCAGAAAAACTGATCCACCGGTCTAACACTTTTCTGAGGTTTGTCGAGGCCCAGGCAATAAATTTCAATGTTACTTGAGGCATTGTTGCACGTTGCCTACGTATCACTTCAAACATTTAATGCCAGCTGAAGCCGGTCAGGACTTTTTACGGTCAGGCCGCAGTCACAAGTTGGAGGTTTTGCTGGAATTCTTGTAGTCACGGGACACCCTTGAAATATTCCTATGTGAAAATCCAAACCTCACTTCTACTTTTCACCTTCGATATGCTATGCTACATCTCGTGAGCTCCGACTATTAAACCACACAAAAATCACTTAAATTGGGATAACTAGACATTCCCACAGCAGAAACCGTACATATCTACTTTAAGATATGTATATCTTTGCATAGGCTCGTCTGTACCAGGTTTTCTTGCCAATTTGTCGTGTATAGAAATCATGTAAAAATGTCTATTATAAATTCTCGGAGCGGTCGTCTGGGGAAGATTTGAGCATCTCTTTTTCAGCGCGAGGCCAAAGATTTGCGAGCTCTGAGGATCTGCGGAGCTCCAGAAAGTGTGGAACGAGCTCCCGGATCAAACGGGAGAAATCTGAGAGACAGCAGACTCACGCAGTAGAGAGGTTTATAATCTCCGGACGGCTGTTTGCACTTCTGCATTCTGAATGGTAAATATTGAAACAGGACTGCCTCGGAGGCCCAGCATCAATATGCTCATTCTGTGCAAATCGACAAACAGGCTGAGAAACATTTACTAACACACAGGCGCCAGAGAAAACTCCGACCTTTAAACCGCAGCTCGTAAGCGTTCGGGCCGCTGAAACAGAGGAAATGGAACTCACCATGAAAAGTAGTTGATTGGTACCCTGTTCTTGTAAATGCCTACTCCAGATGACATGACCCCGATGAAGATGTCAGTGTTGCTCTGATCCTGTGGTCATGAATCATAAAGGAACACAGAGAGATACACATCATCACTAATGACCAAGCATCCAAACATCAGGCAGATCCTTATAATAAACACAGTCCTGTGTAGCTGGGTTATACCATTATAACAGGTCTTAGCATTAGAAGGCTTATACGTACTGATTTGTACAGATATAATACATGCATAAACATCCTACAACCCCAGATATGGTCTACATAATTTGCTTACTTTAAACAATACCGACATCACACTGCATTTTATTTTTACTTACATTCCCCTCACTGTAAACTGAGAATGATCAAATCTCCTGTCTCCCCTCTCTAGTATTTATTATTATTGCACTAGTCTTTACACTGCTGCACGTTTGCCCACGTGCACTTTATGTAGTCTTGTGTATGTTTTACGTAACACCTTGGTCTGCTTTACTAGTCAAGCAGCAAGGCACTGGGTTAAATTTAGTACATCCCGTTTCAATATGTCATTTCAGACATTTTCTTGGTATGGATAATTAATGAGTGAGTGAGTGAGTGAGTGAGTGAGTGACTCTTCTGGCCACTGTGCAGTTGAATTAACCAACCTATGTGATGAAACACACACATACTAGTGAACACTAAGAGTGGTGGGCAGCCCCTATCGACAGCACCTGGGGAGCAGTTGGGGGTTAGACGCCTTAAGCAAGGGCAATTGAGATTTGTTGGTTGTGAGGCTCGAACATGGGACCCTCTGGTCCCAGGTGCTGGTTCCAATGTACAATCCAATCAACCAATCTACAAGATGAATAAGCAATCTATGACATGAAGTGCATGACAATGTTGACAGTGGTATTAAAGTGAACATTTACAGACCTAAGCATTGCTGCATTAGTTGTGCTGCATATAGGAACTACACTCCTGATCAAAATCTCAAGACCAGTAAAGAAACTGCAAGAATTAGCATTATGCACCATTGGATCACCATTGGAAGGAACCAAGTAGAGCTTCACAATGCTAAAAGATGAAATGGGAGCAAGAGACAAAAGATTCTGAGCAGCAATTTATTGAAAACTGCAATTTAACAGAAATTTTACAAATTCCTGTTGATCACTACAAACAATCATTTAGGCTGTTTGCTTCAAGTGTTTCCAGGAGGGTAGTGGGAATGTTGCTCTAGGTGTTGAAGATGGCTTCACGAAGAGCATCATCCGCTGTCTGGAATGGCTGTTTGAAGTTATCAACAGGAATGGTGGAGCTACTCATCCTTTTTTTGGATAACAAGCATCTATAAAGGCCAAGTCACATGGATAGTACCAGTCAGGAAAACACTGAGAACACCTTCTTTCCAGCTGACTGGGACAGTAAACCCACACACACACACACACACACACACACACACATACACACACACACTCTGCTATTACTGCAGCACCAAAAACGCATCAACCATATCTTCCTATCAGAGTCTCTCTTACACAACCCCTCTTGTTCTTCAGTAATCTGTACACCTGCCAGCAGTCTGCTGAACACAACACTATATCAGGTCATGATAAAAGACCTCCACGGCACAAGAGCCACTTAAAAACAGCCTTTAGATCCAAGGTTCTCTGAGACAAATGGATAATAAAACAATAATAAGACATGGGAACTCCTCCAGACAGCTTTTAATGATCTTTTAATAATCTTCAAGAACTTGTGTTTTTATTTGATATCAGTATATTTATAAAGAACTTACTGCTACAGCTCAATGACCAGAAATATATAAAATACCATGTACACCGGTCAGCCATAAGATTTAAACAACCAGCCAGACAGACACCAAATCAACCTTCTGATGTGTCGAGACATGGACTCCACATGACCTCTGAAGGTGCTCTGTGGTATCTGGCACCAAGACATCGCTTTGTGGATCTTTTGTGGAATTTGGACCAGGCGGTCTAGCACATGCACATGAATGAGACTTGGGTGTCTATAACCCCGTCGCTGGTTCACTGGGTGTCCTTCCTCGGACCACTTTTGGTAGGTATTAACCAGTGTATACCAGAAACATCTCACAAGACCTGCTGTTCTGGAGATGACCTGACCCAGCCATCTAGAAATGAACAATGTGGCGCTAGTCAAAGTAACTCAGATTCTTATACTTGTCCATGTTTCCTGTTTCTTACAATTTGAACTTTAAAAAAATAACTTGGTGCTACTGTAACAAGATAATCGGAACCAGCAACAGGGTCATGGGAACCCAAAGTGCCCAGGGTGTGAAAGCCAGCCCATCTGGTCCAATCCCACAGTAGGAGCTGCTACTAACGTCTTGGTGCCAGATACCACAGATCACCTTTAGAGGTCTTGTGGAGTCCATGTTGAGCTGTTCTGGTGGCTGTTTAATGCTATGGATGGTGTTAATGCTATGGCTGTTCGGTGAGTATTTATATTTTTGCATGTATTCTCTTACCCTTGCATAGTGCAGCTCCACTCCGTAGAGCTCCAGCGTGCGAGCTGTGTTTAGGTAATTGAACTCGGACTCGGCTGGGCTTAGTCCGCTGCACACGTGGAGGTGACAGAGAGAGAGAGAAAAAAGAGCGAGTGAACAACCGAGTTAACGAGAGCTCGCGAGTCTTTCAGAAGCGTGTGATCTGTGAATGTTCGTGCGGCGCAACACAACAGACTCATTGTCCTGACCAGTGGCACTGGATCACCAGAGAGCAGAACCAGGGCAGGAAATACACACCCGGATTTAACAGGTTATGGAAAATCAATATAGAGTCTTACACACACACACACACACACACACACACACACACACACACACAGCGCAACAGACTGTCACTCACCTGTGCTGCTGGTGATGCTTGGCCACTTCTTTCTCGAAGCCCTGCGGCTGGTTGGGGATAAAGCAGAACTGAGACAGGTAACTGGGTGAGTTCTCCGTCTCCCTGTAGTCCCCCAGCTCAGCTACACCACAACGGCACATGACACAAATCAAACCATCACATCAACACAAGCTGCTCAAGACATAATATCAGTTATAAAGATATAATATGCATGGTCAGTTCTGTCAGCACTTTTACACAGTCTTACACAAGAAGACTGGATCAATCAGGACTGAGGAGGAGACGTGCTCTCAGGACTTAAATGTGGAGTGTACAGTACAATACACTACAATACAATACACTACACTTTCATTGTCAAAGTGCTCTGAAATTTGTCTTGTGTCCAACAACTGCTCTATTTCAAGTACAATACTAAACACACCACATTATACAAACAACACAAATTTAATTACATATACATCACAATGAAAAAAATCACAATTCCTCATACATCCTCACACCAAATGTACTGTGTATTGACATACACCCGTGATTAAGCAGTGTAAGTGACTGTGGAATAAAGGAGTTTCTGAACCTGTTTAACCTCATCTTTGCTACTCTATAGGGGGGCTGAAAAAAATAGATTCTTTAAAGAATTTTAAAATGTGTTTATGTTTTATTTTTTGCTGCTCCTACTCCTGAGCGTACTGCATATCACAATCAAATTGTCACCCCAAAAATCAGAATCAAATCTGATCTCCAGACACTGAGAGATTCACACCTCTAGTACACTACATGGTCTTTTTGATGGTAAAAAAGCACATACTCCTCGTACACCATGTGTTGGATCAGACAATATTTAACTTGCTAATCTTTTCATTCTTTTCTATAATTTGCCTTAAAATGGTCCTCTGGAGACTGGCCTACAACTTTGGAACAAATTCGTATCAGTCTGCGCAGCCTAATGTTCAACAGCTCACAGCGATAAAACACAAAACACAGACATCATCAGGATCGAAACTTAGGATCTCTAAGATCTCAGAGGAAGGACATCCTCTTTTTCATCTGTCCTTTTAATAAATGATTACAGTAATACAAGAAATGACTACACAGCTCTGACCTGAGACACTCCACAAGACCTGTGAAGGCATTCTGTGGTATCTAGCACCAACACTTTACACAACAGCTCATTCTCTGGATTTTCTCTTGAACTGGACCTCACAATCTATCCTTCACCTCTCACACACATCAGTGAGCCTTGGGCACCACTGACCCTGGTGCTGATTCTCTGTTTGTTCTTCATTGGACCACTTTTTTGATATGTATTAACCACTAGACCCATCCCACAAGACCTGATGCTCTGGAGATGCACTAATCCAGTCATAAATCTATTACAATTTGGTCAAACTTGGATCAGATCTTTACGCTCACCCATTTTTCCTGCTTCCAACACATCAACCTTGAGAACTGAGTCTTCTCCTGTTGCTACATATGTCCCATTTATTCACTGTACCTGTCTGTTGTGTTCAGGTTTTAGGATCAACGTATAAGCCACAGTACTAGTACAACACATACACGTCTCTCATTTTACACGTTTATTAGCCTGTTTTTAATGTCTAGGATTAAAACAGGCACGTAGTAAACACTACTGCAGATCTCACACCACTCCAAGAACAATATGACTGAAAGCCTGTGTGGTGAAGAAGTAATGTACAATGACTGTATCAGCCATAAGCTTACAACCAGAAAACCAGTGACAGGTGAAGTGGCCATCACTGATTATCTCATTACAGTAGCACATGTCAGGGGTGGGATATATGAGGCAGGCAGTTCTCAAAGTTGATGTGTTGGAAAAAGGCGCACAACCTAGCTGTGATGTCTAGACGACTGAGTCAGAACATCTCCAGAACAGCAGGTATTGCATGGTGTTTCTGGTATACCAAAAGGGTCACATCTACTTCAATCCTGCAAAAGATCCTCAGAAGAATCTGTTGCTAATGTCTTCAGAGGTCTTGTGGAGTCCATGCCTCGATGGGTCAGAGCTGTTAAGGCAGGCAGTGTTAATGTTATAGCTGATCGGTTTACAGTATAATGAATCCGGTCTGTTGGAGTAGGCTGGGTTCTGGGATTAGACAGTCCAGGAAATTGGTGTGTACTTAGTGGTCTATAAAAGTGTTTAAGCCCAGACCCCTGAGGACCAATTAAAACTCATTTAACACAAATACAGGAGTTCGTGAGTGACTAACACAAGTATTTCTTGTGAAGGAATCATTACGATTTTATTTATAGTTGTACTGTGACTTTTACTCCCAACGTGCACGTCTACCCGAGTCTCGGCCCCTCATACACAGACGCCCAGCTGAACTGGCCTGGTCCGGTGAACGTGGTGTTTCGGGAGATGTAGGTCTCAAGGTTTTACAAGCTCCAGCTTGTTAAGCACGGAGGCTCGGCACTGCTGGAATGTGCTGCGCTGATCTGCGTCTGCTGCAGCTCTCACAAGCCAAGCTTATGGGCCGGTGAGGCTTTCAAACAGTAGCACAGTCTCAGAATTTCCTATTTGACATTCTCGGGTGGATCATGTGATGATGATATATTCACGTTGAATGCTATTCACAACAGCGACAATTCACAGTTCAACAATTACAGCCACAACACACAGCACTACCGCTCTCTACTGTATTATATCAGCACGGCTGAATTCTCAAATCTGATTGGTCAGAAGGTGTATGTTGTTTTTGTGTAACAGAACGGTTCAGACAGCACAGTCCTGAATAACACGTATCATGAATAATACGGTAATAATAAAGTAAATTAAACATTTTTCTGTTTCTATCGCAATGGGTCATACACTGAGACAACTCCACATTATGTGAGGTTATCTAATGGACCAAACTGTATAACAGGTAATGTGAGGACGTTTTTTTTTTTTCTTTTTACATTTTATTTAACATTTCTAGCCAGACTTTTGTCTACTTTACAATGTTTTTGTAAAACTACTTTACAATGTTTATCAGCACAGGAAAATCATCAGGACAGAGCCGTTTTTTTTTTTTTGTGAAATGGCAAGCTGTGCTTTTTTTAAGAAAGACAGGAATGGAGACAGAATAAACAAGTAAGAGAGAGAACAGTGGACATACAGCAAGAGAGAGAGAGAAGAGGGTAAGAAAGAGAAATGAAGAAAGATGGTGGGCGACAGTGACAGAGAGAGAGAGAGTGTGTGAGAGACAGAGAGTGAAAAACAGAGTGACAGAGGGTGAAAGAGCAGGCGAGAAAGAAAGAATGAGAGAAAAGGGTGAAAGAGTGAAGGTGAGCCAGAAAGGGCAGATAATGGTGAGAGAAAGAGAGCAAGAGTACAGATGAGAGAAAGAGGATGAACAACAAAAGGAGAGAGAAAGAGGGCAAGAAAGTGAAGAAAGAGAGAAAGGGGGAAGAGATAAAGGAAAGAAGGCGTGAAGAAAGGGGAGAGAGCGAGAGACAGAGAGAGAGAGAGAGAGAGAGAGAGAGAGAGAGAGAGAGAGAGAGAGAGAGAGAGAGAGAG
>JAOVVF010000047.1:8713159-8725059 GCA_028565595.1 Duopalatinus emarginatus
GAGAGAGAGAGAGACAGAGAGAGAGAGAGAGAGAGAGAGAGAGAGAGAGAGAGAGAGAGAGAGAGAGTGTGTTGAAGGTGAGAACAGGAAGAACTTAAATGTTCCACATACTAAACTGTTCAAATCTTTCTATAATCATAAATAAAACATCTGTAATCATTAGTCACATTGTTCCAGATGTGTTTAAACACACACACACACACACACACACACAGTCAGTGTTCTTCAGCTCCACAGCCTCACAAGGCTCCTTACTTCCCCACCTGCTCCCCCGGCACCGGAGGCGGCTAATAGTTCACTTTCACTTTCACACCATCAGTCTGAACTTTGTGCATACTCACACTGAACAGCGTAGGAGGCCAGTAGTGCGGCAGTGTTGTGCGGACAGGGCAGTCTAAAATACACGCACACACACGCGCGCACACACACACACACACACACACACACACACACACACACACACACACACACACACACACACACAAAGTGTTAACTCACCTAATGACTTTTAATTCACTTTGTAATGTATGGTTTGTAAATGTAAGGTGTAGAGGCTGCTCACCTCCCACTGAGTATGTCCTGCTTAATCTGCAAAAAATACTGGTACCTGTGGAGAGAGAGCGAGAGAGCGAGAGAGCGAGAAAGAGAGAAAGAGAGAGAGATAGAGAAAGAGAGAGAGCAGCAAAGGGAGAAAGAGAAATTGAGAAAAAGACAAAGAGGGGGAGAGAAAGAGAGAACAACAGAGAAAGAAATAAAGAGAAAAAAGGCAGAGAAAGAGAGAAAAGAGACAGATAGAGAGATAGTGAGACAGGGAGGGAGAGAAAGACAGAGAGAGTGAGAAAGACAGAGTAAGCGAGAAAGAGACAGAGAGAAAATCATATTGTGTAAATAAGACTTTTTTTTATTATAAAACAGAATGTCTTTCTTTTTCTTTCTTTTTGTTAATTTGTTAAAATGTCCACTGTTTTTTGGTCACTGATCCAGCAAATGGTGTACTTTGTAATATTTATATCATTCAATTACAGCTGAACTTGAGACAGACAGACAGACAGACAGTAAGACAGACAGATACAGAGAGAGACACAAATACAGAAAGACAGAAAAATACAGAGAGACAGAGACAGAAAGACCAGGAGACAGACACTTAAACAGACAAACAGTTAAACAGATAGAGATAGACAGAAAAGGATATAGAAAGACAGAGTGAGGCAGTAAGACAGACAGACAGGTACAGAGAGACAGACAGATACAGAGAGACCGAAACAGAGATAGAAAGATACAGAGACAGAGAGACAGATACAGAAAGGCAGAGAGAGAGACAGACAGTAAGACAGACAGAGACACAGACGTATTGAGGTCCATGTGGTGCAGTTTCTGTCCTTTCGAGCAGTATTATTACAATAATAAACAGAACAAGTGGATGTTATTACACCCTGACACATCAGAGCCAATAAGCTTCAGTATTCAGTCCACGGGGGAGTTTAAAGGGGAGGTGGGAGTCTGTGGAACTGTTACATTTAAACCTTATTGTGTCCGTGCATAATGAATGCACAGCGGGGTGAGAGCTCCGTACCGTGTATACTCTTCCTGAAGTTTGCCGGGGTCGCTCACAAAAAACTTCACCCGGAAGTTCAGATGATGAGGAGATCCCCCTGGAAGAAGGAGAACGACGTGATTAACAAGGACGTCGATACACGAGCCACGTTACGCTCAGTCATGTGACTCATGTTTACATGTGTACTCACGTTTTAATTGCTTCCTGATGGGTTTGTTTGGGTCCAGCCACCGCTGTAACAGATGAGAGAGAGAGAGAGAGAGAGAGAGAGAGAGAGAGAGAGAGAGAGAGAGAGAGAGAGTCAATAACAAGGCATTGGCACAGTAGTCTGAGGTGCAGCCTATTCACATCAAATCAATCTGAGCCACACTGAAGAGCCAGAAAAACTGGTACACCAGTCATCTCCACTCTTGAAGACATTATTAAATCTCCACATTCAAGAGCCTATTAGGAAGTTATGTGGGATTCATTTGCGACACATGTGATTCCCAAACTGTCACTATAACTCACAAAACGTACGCTAGAGAGCCAGAAAAACGGCACACCATTCTAATACTTGCTGGTTGACCAACACAAGCTAGCGGAAAGATTCTGTGAGCAATGTACACCACACTTCCACAATTCTGCTGTATTCCGAGGTGTAGGAATTCTGCGTTCCACAGCGTGCTGCATGGCATCCCAGACGTCTTCCATAACGTTCAGATCTGGTGACTTGGGTGGAAATGGCAACTGACATGAGTGTTCCTCTAACCATAATGTGGCGTCTCTAGAGGTGTATTGTTGGTGCATTGTCCTTTTAGAAGAGGCCAAACCCGTCAGCATGAATGCAGGACATGAACTGGTGTAACTCGTCATAAAGGAGGCACACACAGTGTTCACCTGTCAGAGATGTTTGTAGATGTACCAGGGGTCCTATGGTATGCCAGCTAAACAAACCCCACAGTATCACAGAGCCACCACCAACCTATTTCACATAGGCTCATCAGTACCCATTTTTCTGGCAGTATTTCATTGTATATGCAAATTTTCCTATAGTTTACGGTGACCTAAAAACTCTCTGGTCTACATTCTGAAATGTAAGCCGGGCCACTATACCAGCTTTAAAGGATCGGGGGTGGGGAGGGGGTGTTGAGCTGCTTGGATGAATCTGATGCGTGACCTCTGAACTCACCGGACTGTCAGAGGACTCGTCAGCCAGGTGCAGTCCAAAATAGTCTCTCTCAGTCAGCTCCAGGTGCTTGAATACTGCGTCCAGCAGGACCTGTCCTTGATCGTGCTTCTGCAGAATCAACACACACACACACACACGCACACGCACACACACATGTCAAACTTCCCGAAACAATCGTGAATGTATTTTCAATAAGGCATGTGATTGGTTGTGCAATATTTGGATGAAACCTGATGAAAAAGGTTTACACAGTTGCTTAAAAGATAGCGGGTTTGACTCAGCCAGTGTGTTCATTATTTCTCTGTGACGTCTGGGTGGTTTTTAGCTATATGTGAATCTAAAGGGGATTTGATAATGAATAAACTGAGGAAAGTAATCACACATGATATTGTAGGAAAATACCCTATACCCTATGGGATGGAGGGGGTGGGTGGGTGTATAGCTGGGGGTTCAGAGGAAGGGGGGGTTGGCATGATGTCTCACAAGTGAAGTGCATTATTTTTTTATACAACAGCACAGTGTGTTATTTCTACCTCCGCTACAGTGATGTGCAACGATTACTAACGGATCACTAAAGTCAATAAGCACATGACTACATTATACACCAATCAATCAGCCATGACAGGACGCGAGTAACGTTGACCATCTTGTTACAGTGACATATCTCAAGGGGTAGGGCCATATTAGACAGCAAGTGAACACTCGGTTCACAAAGTTGAGGTTTTGAAAGCTGGGAAAAATGGGCAAATTGCGATGGCTAGTCGACTGGGTCCAAAACAACAAGTCTTGTGGGTTGTATCCAAGGTTGATAGTAGTCCAAGGAAGGATAAGAAGTGAACCGGAGACAGGGTCATGGACACCCAAGGCTTCCTGATGCATGTGAGTGGTGGTGAAAGCTAGTTCGTCTGTTCCCATCCAAAACAGGATCTGTTGCTAAAGTCTTGGTGCCAGATCCCACAGAACACCTCCAGCACTCCTGTAGAGTCGATGCCTCATCAGGTCAAAGGTGTTTTGGTGTCTGTTTAGGCAGGTGATGATAATGTTATGGCTGATCGGTGTATCTGTTCATGGTGTTTAGAACAAATTCATAAATAATGTGTAGAACTATATATAAATACCACAGAAAATACTTTGGTCTACTCTGTTAAAATGGACAGTCAAGACAGTGACATGCTGTGGTTTAGACATGTGCTATCGTAAAGAGGAACTACAACTAAATGAAGGATCTGGGTCTTTTTCATGGTTAAGTTTGGCAAACGTGATGTAAACTATGAAAAGAAAAACAAACAAACAAAAAAAGAAGTTCTCGTGTGACTTGTCCTATAGCGACTGATCGAAACAGTTTCTCTTTCTACTGTGAAATAACAACAGCTGATGAAACTGTCCTCATGACTTAGACATGTCTGTAATGGTTCCTCAAACCATTCTATCTGGTTTAAGATTCATGTTAGCATGTAAAGCTATACATGACTGCTATACTGCTTTTTTAAGAGCGAACAAGATTCGAAAGAGAGAAAGACGGAGTAGTAAAGTGTCTTTTGTAAAGCTATGAAAACATACCATTCCTCTACAGCGATATTAGTCGAGAGAGAGGCTTAGCGCCGTGCTCGTTAATGAGACAGATTTTTCTATCAGCTGTCAGATACAAGTTAAAGCTGGTGTCTCGTGTACACCACCCTGCTCTCATGAGAACCAGACAGACACTCAACAGATGGATGAAATGAATGACAGACTGAATGACGATGTGATGCTGAGCACCCACAAAGCTGTAACACACGGCAGGAGGACACACTCGAGAGTACCGCGAGACTTCTTATCTTCAGAGACAATATGACATCTAAAAACGTGCATGAGGAGTCGAGGATTACCCAGAATTCACCACGGAGGTGGCGTTTATCAGCAACATTCTTTCCCATTCATGCCAATACTACTATGATGTTCTCCACCAAACCAAAGTGTTTCTGTACTACCAAGTGGTTCTGTTTCCTATATATGAACATACTTTGGAGCAAAAAATAAAAACCAATAAAACACCACCAGCAAACAACAATCTGAAGATGCTGGAGGAGGGTTGATGGGTATAAAAGTATACAACAGTAAAACGTGTCCTATACAGACATTAGCTCGAAAACCACCAGAATAAAAGCCAGGTTACAGTTTGTAACTGCAGTAGAGATAAAGGTCTTACTTTCTGAAAAAATGTCTTCTTGTCTATGAAACTGTATGGACATAATGACCATCATTATATATGAAGAAAAAGGGGAAGCCAATGAACAATGATCCAACCATGAAGCATGGGGATGGCAGCATCATGTTGTGGGGGTGCTTTCCTGCAGGAGGTGCAGTACTGTGTACTTCCCAAAATAACTGGCATTATGAGGGAGGAAAATGATGTGGAGATATTAAAGCAACATCTCAAGACATCAGCCAGAAAGTTTAGGCACAAATGGCTCCTCCAAATGGACAAAAGTTAAAGATATTTTCTGCCGTATGGCATGTTTTATGTGCCTCCAGTTGCCTTAACAACGGCCTTGTGAGCTTAAACACAAATTGTTTTTGTTTCATTGTTTTGTGAAGAAAGAAAAGAGATATGATTCGCTTTTACATTTTGTATTTGTTATTTCTGGCAAGCAAAACAAAACATTTTACTTATTTCTTTTTCTCGCATTTTAACGTGAAAATCGAATAACCGTTTGTTTTTCTTTTTTAAATTTCTGTTTCTGAAATGAAAATCAAATGACCAAAAGTTACACAGACCCTTTAGGTACGAGCTCCTCGTTTTGTCTTTAGTCCCTCTCCTGTTCAGAATGACTCTGGTCTGCACTTCCTACACCTCCCTTAATGTGTCGTCCAAACAACAAAACTACTACTGTAAAATGTGTATTTTGTAACACAATGAAACAGATGATAGAGTGTAATATTAAACGATAGACGTCTTTTTATCTACATATGGCACAGCCCTACCCCAGGACAACAGTAAAGGTGATGGAGTAGCCATCACAAAGCCCTGACCTCAATCCCACAGATGATTTTTGGGCAGAAATTGACACAGTTACACCAGTTTCACACTGTCAGAAAGAATGGGCCATAATTCCAGCAATATATAGTGAAAAGCTTGTGGAAGGCTAGAAATGTTACTAGAATGTAAACGCTGCACTATTAAAGGTGAAACTGAAAAACTGAAGGCTGACTTCAGCCTTGTAAAAAGTTGAGCGTTGAGAGATATTTTACATCAAACTGATCTAACTTTAAGGGAAAGTAAGGCTGAGCTAAAGCTTCACGTGCAGCAAAGTAAGCCTGTGGGTTTTTTTTTATATTTTTCATAAAATTAACTCTGTTTATATTCAACGATTTTCTCCAATCTGATTAAATTCATTCCGATTTTAGACTACAGTGTTTATATGTACACACTACTCAACAATCTATTAAAAATCTCTGTTTACATACACGCTACAAGTAATCCGATCCAAAATGACACATGTGCAAAGTGAAGTAAAAGTGAACTATGACCTCTGCATTTAACCCATTTGTGGGCACTAGGGGGCAGTGAACACACTAGCCCAGAGCAGGGGGCAGCCCCAAACTATGAGACCCAGGGAGCAGTTGGGGGGTTTGGTGCCTCGCTAACCACAAGACCGAAGCTATCACAGTATATATGTATTTATCCTGATTGAGCTACCAGTCAGATTATTAACTGATTATCAGACTGCATGTAAACATAGTCACCAAGACATATTTACAGCCAAGATGATAAAACATTAGGCCTCCTTCAATAAAATGGACATGACGTATGTTGTGGCTACCAAGGTGGTTTCATTGTAGAATGGCTCCTAACATTAGGGTTGCCGACCGCTGCTCTAGACCAATCAGACTCCAAACCTCAACTGTGCTATAGTTTTAAAAGTAACATGTCACTAAATACACACCACATACAGACATAAGCAAGATGTTTTTAACTGATTTAACTTCAAACCCAAGAATTAGAACAAGCCGGAGGCGATTAGACCAAATGACAGAGGAAAAAAAAGGTTAATCGAGGTGAACTTTAACGATGCATAAAAAAGCATGACCACAGAAAAAAAGATCAAGCTGCACTCTCTTTTTCTCTTCTGGAGGAAAATCAGTCAAATAAAAGAATGCTATTATTAAATAGTGGTCACATCAGCTGCGCTCTTCCCTTCGCTTGGTAATCTTCAATTACCGCCTGCGCAGGGGTAAAAACAGCCTGACGCACAGGCGAGCACAAAGCATAAGTACACGTCTCCATGCACGAGACTCTTTTCTTCCTTGTGTTATTAGTCTTTGTTATGTTGGGTTTCCAGGATGTGAAGGAGGTGTTACTACAGACACCATAGTTCCATAACATATTAATGAATGAACACATGAAACCTGGGATTCACCCCACAGGGGTTAAACTAGCAAATCCGTAAACGGACAACAACGAGCTTGAGGAACGACATTATGTACTATATTTACACCACCAATGACATTTGATCCTTCAATTAGATTTTTATCTGACAGCTACTGTACACACTGTTTCCTCCAAACCCACAGAGATGACTGATGGCAATTTTATTTTGTATTCAAACGCACAAACTATAAATAACCTCAATAAATAAGCTCATTCTTTCACTTTTACCTTTTCTTTTTATCTTTTTCATAAGAAAACAACAATATCTTGTTACAATGACACCTTTCTAATGGGTGGGATACATAAGGCAGCAAGTGAACAGTCAGTTCTCAAAGTTGATGTGTTGTAAACAGGAAAAATGGGCAAGTTCAAGAATCTGGGCAATTCTGAAAAAAAAAATAAAAATTGTGATGACTAGATGACAGGGGCTGCTGGCCAGATCTCAACATTATTAAACACATCCATGCAAGTCGCTGTGGAAGACAGAAATCTTTCACCTCAAAATACGACAGAACTATGGATCGTTCTGCAGGAAGCCTGGTGATCATTGCCTACTGAATATTTCTACAAGCTTGTGGAGTCCATGTCCTGCTAGTTACCTACCAAGTATCAGACTAGTATACCAGTTTTTCTGGCATGTTAGTGCCCACAAAAACAAAAAAAACAAACAGACAGGAAAATAATAGTGAGTTAAAAATAGAGTTAAAGGTACCGGCCTATTGTAAGGAGCTGGAGAAGGAGCTGCAGGCTGTACAGTGAGTGAGTGGCGTTTGTTACTGTTATGTAGCAACAAGCTGACTGTTGAGAAATTATAATTAGGAGATGTTAACATTAAAATGTGTTAAACGCTATGCAACTTATTTATTTCATACTTTCGTTATTTTCCGATCAGTTGTATAAAAGCAATAGAACACAAGAGAGAGTGTGTTATGGTATAGTACAGTACTCGCCACCAGCTCGTGGCTGCCTCATCACAGTCAGACTGTTATTTCAAGATAACACATGACCTTGGGGTTCTATCGCTTTAAGAGGACTAATGTGACTCATTGACCACTGGGCTTGTGCACACAGAGGAATTCGGGCTCCACATTTAACCCAGTGAAACACAGACACTGGGGCAGTGGACAACCTGTGGAACAGTTAGGGGTTAGGTGCCTTGCTCAAGGGCACTTCAGTCGTGTCTTGTTAGTGGAGGGATCGAACGCGGGGACCCTCCGGTCCTTAACAAGCCCACTGTAACTGTATTAGCTACTGCTTGTTATGTGGGATGATAAATAAACACATTTTCATTTTAGGGTCGATAGAACATTAAAATAACGGCAATACATCTCTTGCGAGTGACGTATGAGAGCTTGAAACTCCTTTAATCTTACCCACATTCCTTCATCAGGGCTCTGCGTTTCTGGTGAAGATATCCCAGTTAGCAGAAATTTACAGACTCTTAAACAGGAGGAGGACGTTTATCAGGCATTAGTCACTGTTTTATCTTTCTTAATAAAGAGGAGGGACAGAAGTGAGAGTGCTTAGCATCAGCGCTTCCCTAAAATGACACATATCCACACCAGTGGAGCTCTGAACGGGAAGTACAGGCTTACTGCAGAATTCTGTGCGAGTGTGTGTGTGTTTCAGCCCTTGGCTGTGCTTGAGGTGGCAGGAATGCACTGCAGAGCTCCGAAAGAATGCATGATGGCTCTGTAAAAGCAGCCCTTACTGTACTGCTGTGCTGTTTTTCTGGCACGCTAACAAGCGTTCAACAGAAGCCCAGTCCTCAGGCACAGCGAGACTTAAATCATGTTTTATTTACAGGAGTGCAAGAGATGGAAAATAACAGGACACAGAAATAAACTCTCACACACACACACACACACACGCACACACGCACACACGCACACACGCACACACACACACACGCACACACACACACACACACACACACACACACACATGGCAAGAGGATGTTGTGGATGTGGCTTAAAGAGATTTAAGAGATGTACTTGCTAAAAAGGAAGTCAGACAAACACAAAAACAGCCGAGTCAGCACAATAAGGTGATGGAGATCGAGACAGACCTGATGACGCCACACTCAACATAAGAGCAGATGATGGGGTGGACTGTCAATCACAGCCACTCTAGCCTATCGTGGCAGTCTTTCAGCTCACGTACCTAGAAGATAGTGAACAGTAAGCCGATAGCACTTTCCTCTGAGTATGTTACGCTGTGGGAGCACATATAACCCTACGTTCACCGTCTTCCTCACCCAGTCCACTCAAGGAAAGTTTGACACTGCGACAATAGCTTCTTTTCCATTTCTAGTTTATATTAAGGAGCCAAATAAAGGGAGACGTTTTCACAGCCTGCAGCACCCTGCTCAGTTCCCTTTGGTTATCGCCACATCGCTTCGCTCCTAATTCACATTAAATTAAACTCTGCCTCCACTTTGTTGCGTCACCGACACCTCCCTCTTTGCGTCGCCAGTGTTCACTCCTGTTGCCAAAATACGCCGGTTCTCATTGAAAATGAATAAGCACCAGGTGCTTTGCTGCATTGTGTCGCCGTTGGTGTGAAAGCAGCATTAGTTTTCGCACCCTGTTTGATAGCGAGAGCTGTCTGATGAGCTGGATTCGGCATGTGACTGACCAGGGGAGAAACCGTGTCAGCTAGGTTAGTTAAAGCAGTTCCTGTAATTATGTATATTATAACAGGACAGGGAAAAGATGCAGCTTGTCCTATCACGGAGAAAGCAGAAAGTCCTTTGTTCTGAAAAGTGTCCTGTTTTACAAATCTTAACATTATTACTACACAAACACTGACACCTCCAGTCATTTTAGGATATCAAGACCTGAAACACAGGTAGACCAGTCTAATTATTGGTAGTCTAATAATTAGTAGGTCCTCCATTGGGCAAAATTCTGTAGGCAGCAAACCCCATACTTCCTTCAGAACGCTCCACAATTCTGTTGTATCCTGAGGGGTAGGTTTTCTGTGTTCCACAGAGCCTAACATGGCATCTCAGATGTGTTCGATAACACAGAACTGGTGACTCAGATGAGTGTTCCTCCAACCACAATTTGGTGTCTCTAGATGTGTGTGGTGGCACATTGTCCTGTTAGAAGTGACCAAACCCATGAAAAAAAAAAAAAAATGCAGGACGTGAACTGGTGTAACTCATCAGAAAGGAGACACAGATAGTGTTCACCTGTAGATGTACCAGGGGTCCCATGGAAGGCCAACTAAACAAACCCAGTACTACTCTGGATGCATCACCATGGATCTGCATTGGGTTGTGTATTTTTTTTTTTACAGTCTGTACACTTTAGCATAAATTTTACATTTTCTTATTTAATTAACATTTTAGGTGCATTTTGATATCGCCTAATCCTGTTACAGAAAACAAGAAGTGTCTGACCAATCAGAATACAGAACACTGTGGTCTGACTTTTACCTCATACAGCTAAACAGACGAGACATGACCATCGGTGTGTGTGCATATATGTGTAATGTATAATGTAATATGTAATGTGTGTGAGTCTGTGTTAGATGTAACACAAACAGACCACAAACTGCACCAATGCTCTCTCAGCCTGAGGAGAAAATCAGTGAGTGAAGCGTGTTAAGCAGCTGCAGGCCTGTGACTCGGCGTGCTGTATGTACAGAGTGAATGAAAAGAAAAGAGAGAGAGAGAGAGAGAGAGAGAGAGAGAGAGATGGTGTTGTGGGCTGTGAGGAAACAGGAGTGCACACCGGAATGATAGAAATGTGCAAGGACAGGAGACGACTTGTCCAGAAATCGTCTCAAAGCTTGTGGGAGGAGCTGAACTGTTAGACAGGAAAGAGACATCACAAAGCAGGAGGGAGACTCGGACCAGTCCCCTCGACCGGGCCAGTCCCCTGTTAAGCTTTATCTGACTGATCACTTTTATCCTATAATGAAACACTTCAATCCTCACAGGCGTGGTCTCTTTCAGAATGACTCCACCCACATCCTGTCAATCATATGCTATGGCCTTCACACTTATCGGATCTTGACCCAGCTGAAGACCTATGAGAGGTTTTGAAGTCATCGTCATCAAAACACCAACTAGGGGACTATCATTTAAAAGGGAGTAACTACAACACTTTATGGTTGTTTCTTTCTTATCACCAGTCTCCACACACACACACACACACACACACACACACACACACACACACACAGAGACACTTATTAGGAACACTCATACACCTAGAGTTGGACATTTATCCTGCTCTCCTTTATCTTTAATTATGTTACTTATTACGCTAATTAAATTCTCAGTTAGACTTTTATACATATAAATAGGGATGCATAAATACAATTTTTTTCTCAACCGAGTACAAGTACATGTGTTTTTGTATATGCTGATACTAATATGAATTTATACACATATTAGGGGTGTTGAAAAAAAACGATTCTTAAAGAATCACGATTCCTAGACCTAGCAATTTTTAATTGATTTTTGAAATGCATTTAAGTTTTATTTTTGCCGCTCCTACTCCTGAGTATACTTTATATCGCTCTACGTGTCCACTCGGCCGCCGCAGAAGACGACCGTCTATGCCAGCGTACAGCAAGCTGGTTAACCAGCTCCCTTATACAGTTAATTCACTGTGGTAGACTAAATCTATGTTTACTTTTGTATTAATATATTTTAGTTCTTTGTTCATTGATAGATTTTTTATTTAAGAAAAAGTCAGGCAGCTAAGTGAAGCTAAAACTGGTCATTTAAATTACAAATTAAATCTTAT
>JAOVVF010000047.1:8725159-8752054 GCA_028565595.1 Duopalatinus emarginatus
AATATGATGCAAAAAGATTTGATACAGTAAGGAACCTAAAAGTATTGTTTTAAATAAATGTTCTATTTGTTTACATCATGTCAACCACATAATTTAAACTAAAATTTGAACCATTTGAATAGAAAAATCGTTCCTGAATTGAAAATCGATTTTGAATCTACACATTTTCTTTTGTTTACATATTAACATAACATTGCAGTTTATTTGTCATAGTGTTTTATTAGTGTAAAGTTAGAAGTGTACTATTTGACACAGATAAACCTGGTCCACCTGATTCACCTGATTCACCTGCTCCTCTCTCTGTATCGGGCTTAAAGTGTTTTCAACATACACAACACTTTAAACACATCAGTATTTTATTACAGTTACCTGAAGTTAAATCAGTCAAATCAGTAGATGATCAGTGCAGTGGATTATTTATACTCTGTATCAGACAGAGTGATGCGAGGTGTGGTTATAATGTAAAGAGGAACATGTGGTGTAAGTGTCAAAAGAACAAACATGGGGAATCTGCATGACTGATGTAAACATGATGACACGGGGCTCCGCTCTAAAACACCTCACACTACAACGTGCACTGGGCACAAGATATCGAATGTTGGTATCGGAGCCTCACTTGTGATTACGAGTATGAATACATGAACACAGTATCGGGTATTCATGCATCTCTACATATAAACATATAAGATTTATCCGTTATTATAACCATGATAATGTCTCTCTGATCACATGACCACACAAAATAGAAGAATAAGTAACAGGTCTTAACAAGCGAGTGCGCAGTGTGATCCTGACCTTCACTCAAAAACAGCGGGAATAAACATGCCCAATCGTTTAATAAAGAAAAGCAGATTCAACATTTATTCAATGTTTAGACTTACAGTTACAAGTTACAAACAGGGTTAACAATATTACCTGCTGTACTACAGACAGCAAGAGTGGGGCCTGTTTGTCTTTCTGTCTCACACGACTACACACGTAGCATGTGAATGGAATAGAAAGGTGGAGGGATTTATACATGACGCTTCCTGTTCTCTGAAATGACGGGGGGGCAGTTCAGAGAAGTACCCCTGTTCAGAGAAGTACCCCTGTTCAGAGAAGTACCCCTGTTCAGCACAAGCTCTCTCAAAAGTAAACCAAAATACTGTCATACCGCCCAACCCTATGTACACCTACATATACATACATACAATCATACATATTCATACATACATATTTATACATACAATCATACATATATACAATCACAGTGACACAGCCAGTAGCTGCAGGTCATCAGGATGTGATCCCAGAGATTATGACTGGGCATGATTGTTGATCTTCTGGGATTTTCCACACTCAACAACAGAGTTTACTCAGAATAGTGCAATAAAGAAAACCATCCGCATTCAGCAGCCTGAAGAGCCTTGCTCATAAAAGAGATCAACCTCAGAATGGCCTCACAGCTTCTCAAAATGCGACATGTTGTGCATTCTGAGAAGCTGTGAGGCCATTCTGAGGTTGATCTCTTTTATGAGCAAGGCTCTTCAGGCTGCTGAAACTTTGTGGTGTACGAGCGACAACAGCAGAAGACCAACATCAAGCTCCACTTCCATCAATCAAGAACTGGAACATACGCTAGACTGATGACTCAGTTTCTGCTGAGAAATACAGGCGGCAGGGCCAGAGTTTGGGCCCAGCAGCATGAACCCATGGACACAAACCTGCCTTGTGTTAACAGTCCAGGCTGGTGGAGGTGATGTAATGGTGTGGGGAATATTTTATTTGCACACTTTGGGTTTGTTTATAGCAATCAATCATCGCTTAATGTGCCACAGACTATTTAAGTACTGTTGTTGACCTGGTGAAGCTCTTCATGACCACAATTTACCAGCATCTACTGTCTCCTTCAAGCACGATCATAAACCATGTCTCAAAGCAAAAGTCATCTCAAACTGGTCTTATAAACATACCACATCACTGGTTCTTTAGGGATGTGCTACAACGGGAGATTCATAGCATGAAAGTGCACCTGAAACATCTGCTGGAACTGCATGATGTCATCATACCAACATGGACCAGAATCTTTTTTTCAGAAATGTTTCCAATTCCAGCCATGGGCTTTTGGTTTAGTAAACCAGCCTTGTACCAGGAGAGCCACCTAAACGAATTATGGAGCCACCAGCAATTTGTAAACATTTTTTTACAAAAACAACTGTACCAGTTCTTCTGGCACTTTGGTGTCTGTGCCTGTACAGTTTTCCTTACCAAAAACCATCCTGTAAACTTCTAAAAAAACAAAAACACATTTCATTACAGAGGACTTCTGAGTGGACTAGGACACACTTCTCTCATTACCTTGAGGACAACATGCCACCTCCTTCTAGTGTTTATAGGTATGGTTGGATTTTCTGGCTCCTTTCTTCATTCCAGTCATAACACATGCCGCTACAGACAAACAGATCGGAAATATTTACACCGGCCTCTCTGGTAACGTCAACACTGGCTGGACCGACAGCTTCTTCACCACCGGTAACCGGCTTCCTGTTGGTGTGCATCAGGCATCCGCTACACTCTTCCTCTCCTCCTCTTCTCTAAACTCTTAGTCTCTGTGATTCTGTCTCTTTATTTCACTCGTCCAGGACCTAATGTTTGGGATGTTTGGGATGTTTTGGGTGTCGACACCCTGGAGAAGTTTGGCAGCAAAATAACAGCAAATCTGAGCAGCTGAATGTGAAACTCAGAACAAACTAAAGACACACTGTGTGTGTGTGTGTGTGTGTGTGTGTGTGTGTGTGTGTGTGTGTGTGTGTGATTTGTGGAAAAGTGACATTTGTGAAGAACTGGGTCCTTAATTTTAATGACACATCACAGATTCTGTTTTGGATGTCTAGCAAAGCTACAATGTTGAGATGGCACGACAGTGTGTTTGGGGCTGATACCGATTGCCATTCAGCGTGATCGGGCCAACCGTTCGAGAGCAGGGCTTGATGAGACTTTTAACAAGCGCAATCAAGACATTATGGTCTAAACTGGCTAATGACAAATTATAAAGAATAGCTAGAAAGCTGAATGCAAGCACAATTCCTGTGTGCAAGCAAAGTTGACACTTCACTTTCACTTTACCTTCAAAGTAGTAAATTGACCCATTGACCTACACAGTAATCACACACATACACACTAGAGGGCAGTAAGGACAAATGCCTGAGGCAGAACGCAACCTTATCCACAGAGCCTGGGGAGCAGTTGGGGGTCAGGTGCCTTGCTCGAGAGTCGAACCGGGGACCTTTCTGGTCACAAGGCTGGTTCCTTAACCACAAGCCCACACCTGCCCCCTGCTCCTGAGGGTATGTAAATTTACACCCACGACCCTGCTGCTAGTTCACTGCTTTCTTTTTACTGATCACTTTTATTAGGTACTAAGCACAGCATACCAGGAACTGCTGTTTCGGAGATGTTCTGACTCAGTCATCCAGACATCACAATCTGGCTCTTGTCAAAGTGACTCAGATCCTTATGCTTGCCCATTTTTTCTGCTTCCAACACATCAGCTTCAAGAACTGCCTCACTGCCATTGTAATGAAATAAACAATGTATTTGATGTCACCTGACACTGGTCATGTGGTGTTAATGTTACGGCTGATCTGTGTAGATGATGAATAAAGATTTTCAGTATCAGTATTGGTAAAATAGATAAGCTGGTATAGCGTCACCTGTACTACAGAAGCAACTTCTGCATTCATCACACACTGGGTTTGTCATAGCAAATGCAGGTATTTCTTAATATTTACTCATTTCCGAATCACATGGGCGTGACAGGTGATAGGGATTGGCGATGAATAAATGTCGAAATTCTTTCATGGCCAATTTATAAGGATGCTGGCATCACACTGCTTCTGTGCGGTCATGTGAATAAACACGTCGATGTCCCAATCAGCATGTCATGTGACTGCACTGGGATTTAGTGCTGCAGATTACAGGCCACGCTGCACCGTGCGTGAGCGCAAGTACCTACATGATTCGGAGGAACCCCAGGGGAAGCTTCTCATTGCACAGGAATGTTAGGAGCAAAACACGACTCCGAGCACAACTTGGCCAATCGGAAAAAAGGGGCTTGTTGGTTGCCGTCATGGCAACCGGAAAGGCTGAAATTGTAGGCACCTGGAATCCTGCATGAACATTTAACAGGAAGAGTTCGCACGTTACTTACGTTAACCTTAAAAGGCTGGACGGTGTTGTCCAGCAGAACGATGTTGCAGAGCACTTCGGTGTGCTGCCTGTCACGTGCCAGCTCCGACGCCCGGACATTGTAGGATCTGCCAGCAGGCAACCGGAAGCGTGAGCTCATTACGCTCCAGCCAGAGTCTGTGACACAAAAACACACAAACACACATCTCAAAATCCGTACACCAGATTTAAAACCACACGAATATGTTTAATATCAGATATATTTTAATATATCAAATAAAAACGTACTTCAATGCTACAGACGTAAGCATAAATGAATCAGTTTGAGGTTCCCTCGCTTATTCAGCAGCTGCATCAAACCGTAGACTAAACAAAACCAGGCTAGTCAGATGTACACAGTAACACAGTACATGGCGATAAGAGATAAGGGTTTTCCTCGCCCATAGCCATGCCCACACTCCAGGCACAAAGGGCCAAGTGTCTACAGTTTAAACATGTGCAACACAAGTTAGCTAACACCAGTGTGATGACTCAAAACGTGGCACGTGGCACAAGGTATGTAAACAAACACCAACCCAGTCGGGCTGTAGCAGACTGAACTGGAGGGAAGAGTAAAAACCATTAGTGGTGTAATGTAATGATTCAGAAAATACTACGCAAAAAAAACACACCCAATAAATCCAGTATAATCAGCTACTCATGGATTACACACACAGCCTTTCACACACAAGCCAGACTTTCTGTACTAACACAAAGTTTTCCACAAACAGGCCACTAATCTGTTCCCATAACCTGAACATTTTAACATGCAAGGAAATCCTGCTGATGCGTCACTGTTTCACCGAAAATTCATTGTAATACTTTCCACTTGATTTATTCATCAGGGGCATATCACTGGAACACTGAGTGTGAGGTGGGAATACAGCACAGATATGACGTCAGGTCCATCACAGCTGCGCCTAGGAGTGTGCTCTGTGTACCGTCTACGAGAATCCTCATTCTGGTTTTAAGGACATTATTAACAGTGGGGGACGAAGGACACAAATCATGTAGTTGAGTAAAAGTACAGATACCCAAGGTAAAATATGACTGCAGTAAAAGTCAAAGTCCTCAGTTTAGATTAAAAGATTCACTCGATTAAAAGTACCTTCAAATGTATTTAAGTATCAAAACTAAAAGTATCCTGATTTACTAGGGCTCTAATTTCCTATTATCATTTATTAATTTATTATTAATTTTATTAATTGACTCATTTAAAAAAAAAAAGTCACCATTCGTCCACCAATATTTCAATACAATGTCATTAATTAGTCCTAAACACTGTGATCTATTAAAAGTATCATCAAGCATAAAACACAGAGACTTTGTCCATTAGGTCGAACTGAATGACTGTGAAATGACCATTTTGCGAACAAGCAGTTCTGGTTTACTAGCAACTAGGTTACAAAAAGGGTTCTTCTGGAGTTACAACATAAAACCTGTATCAATAAAAGGACCCGTTTTGGTGCCATTTAAAACCTTTTTCAGAAAGGTTCTGTACAGAACCCTCTACAGCACCTTCTCCATCAGTCTGAAGAACCTCTCCACGATGCAAAGAACCCTTTAATCATGCACAGGGTGAACACTGAGTGTTCATTTAGTAAAGAACCTTTTTCTTTACTAAAGAACCCTTGAAGAATCATTTCAATGAATTTTAACCTGCATCGATACAAATATTTAGAACCCACACTAATGTTATTTTATGTGCCTCCTGTTGCCTTGACAACTGGCATATGTGAGCATAAACTATCGGTTTCAGAAAAAAAGAAAAGACGGAGCCTTTTACTCTTTTTGTTTTATTGCGAACAACTCGCTCTTACATTTTGTATTTGTTATTTCTGGCAAGAAAAACAAAAAGAAATTCTCTGTTTCTTGTATTTGGATTTTAAAAACAAAAATCTAATAATTTTTAAATTTTACATTTCTTACTGTCCACCACTGATTATCCAGTATGTCATAATCGAGTAAGTCAAGCAGCTGCAGTCTCTGGTTCAAATCTGAGCAAGGACCACTCATTACGTGGCAGACGTGGGCTTGTGACTAATGAAAACCTCAAAAACCAAAAAATCCTCAAAACCGACATGACTTGACTTAAGCAAGGCATCTACCCCTAACTGCTCCCTGGGTGCTGTGGATAGGGTTACCCACCACTCAGGGCAAGTCTGCTGCGTGCTCACTGCTCCCTAGTGTGTATGTGTGTTTTATTGCATGGATGGGTTATATGCAGAGGTCACATTCCTCTGTGTGTGCAAGCACAGTGGACAATAAGCGCATCATTTTTAATCTCTTTGCATAAACCGATCACGCCTTGAGAATATACATATACATATTCATTGCATGATGTAAGATAGACCAGAGAGTGTGTTTGAGCATTGAGAGTGCATGCAGTCTGCTAGTATGGGTTAACATGGTGACGAAACTAAAGTTAAAAATGAACATACAAACAAACAGCACCAGGAGACAATACACACACCACCACCCTCACAATGTACGTCATCAGATTTCAGTGCTGGACGCGGATCGTCTTCACTCGTGTGGAGGTGGTTTGGATTTGAAAAGAAGGATGTTGCTCAAAGGATGGCACACTATTTCAGGAAAGGTTGTGGCTGTAGACAGCTCAACAACTAGTTTCACCGTCTGCGAGCCAATCACCACAAAGAAACATAATTATCTGAAAAGCTTCAGAAGTCAGACGTCCATGGCAACCACAAAAACACACTCAGCAAACTGCTAACGGTTAATCCAGATTTTAATGATCATGCCCTGTAGTTCAATTCTGATAAGTATTTTATTTCCCTTGGATTTGTGTCTCGATTACATTAATGGGACGTTTCTGTTTAGTAATTCTTACTACACTGCCCCCTGAAGTTGCCTGAGCACTCAAAAAGAAGCGTTGTCTGGCTGCACGAGACTCGGAGGAATCACGTGATAGACTTCGCCTTTCCTGGTTGGTGGCTGTTGTATGATAGAGGTGAGACATCTGATGGGTGGGGACTAGACAAAAAAAAAGTTGAACACCCCTGAACACACACATGCACACACACACACAAACACATTTATGCCTAGCCGCCATTTAGTGGGCAATTTTTCTACAGGTGGGAAGTTCATCCCAGACAATAACCTGAGCTCAGGATTGAGCCCTGGAGCTGATCATGGGGCTGAAACTACAATTACACCAATGAAACCTTTTCCATGCTTTAAAACAAAACAAAATGAAATCCAGTGTTGCCAGAAATCCAAACTGAGAAGTATGATTCATGCTGAATTTGATCCAGACCCTACAAGAGGCGACTCTATTACACTAACATGTTCCAGGATGCACAGTGACATCTACAGTTATGTGGATCTGCAGAACAATACTGGTAGCTGTATTTATCTTGGATTAACCTTTGGCACAGTTATCCATCCGTGTACAACTCTCCCACGTCTCCGGCCTCCTCTTCCTGCGGTGCTCGAGCCGTCTCATCTTGCAAAATCTGTCATGCCTCTAATCTGCTGTACAGTGCAGTGAGACAGTTCGAATAAAAGTAACACAGAAGCCTTGGCAATGTATAGCTGTAATATGGCTGAGGGTGATGCTCACACACACACACACACACACACACACTCACATAGAACAAGGGCGCCAGACACATTGTCATGTTTATGCAGAGTCACACAAATGTGAACTGTCTGTGACCTCGCATAACCGGCATCCTCTCCAGGTCGTCTTAGATGTTGGCGTAATGGAAAAAGACACCCTTTTCCCTTTAGGGACGTTCTTGAAACACAATGTGCTCCGTCCGGCTGCTGAATCGCACTGGCAGGCCAGCGTGTTGTCGAATGCTTCACAATCGATGATGGCAGTCTGTGGGTTCGGATACAGAGGCCCATGCTCCCCTGACCTACTTACAGCGTCACGCTGTTCTGAATCCCAGTAGTGCTATTCCACAGTGAAAGAGGTTTACAAATGCACCATGCTGTTATGGTTTTGTTTATGAAGGCACGCATGTACATGTACTGTCATGTGAAAATGAAAGTACACCCTTCTTCTATTCAATATTTGTATTTGTCCAGGGTTAAAAAAAAAAAAAAGTTGATTCTGGGGGAATTCTGACCCACTTTTTTTTTTTTACAACAATGCTTCAGTTCATTGATATTTGAGGGCATTGGTTTGTTCAGTGCTCTCTTAAGATCGTTAGCCATTCAGATCTTGATCTTGATATTCTGGTATAAATTAGACTTCATCTTGTCTCACTGACTGCAATTTACCCACATCCTGTAGCTGCAAAACACACCAAAATCATCACCCCTACACCACCATGACTGACAGTTTGTGTGGGGTGTTTGTGGTTATACGCTGTGCACTAACCACATGTCAATAAACAAGGCCACCTTGTTGTCATCAGTCCATAGCATACTGTTTCAGAACATTTGTAGTTTGTTTAGGTGCACATTTCTTTATCTACACAGCGGTGACACCGGGCTTTTTCCCTGTCCACTTTTTCATGTGCAGTCTTTTTCTGATTGTGCTTTCATGAACATAAACATCTGATGTGCATCTGGAGGTGTGTAGATCACATGGAAATCCACCGAGAGCATCAGTGGCAACTGACTCCCAGCCGTACAGGACATCTACCACACTCAATGTCTACAGTAAGCTTTCAAACTCAGAGACTGAACATATCCTGGCACATCCAAGCAAGAACCAGGAGGCTGAAGAACAGTTTCTACCTGCAGGCCATCAGGATGCTGAACCGAACTTTCACCCTCGGTCTCAGACTCTTTTACTCCACTGTCTTTCCTCACTATCACTTTTGCATACAGGACATTTCTCAGATTATTTCAGTGAGCTCGTCACTTTACTAATTCTGTCGACCTGTAATTATAACTGTAATTTCACAATATATACTTTCTTATTATTTACATAACATTTCTATTTGTAATTTTTAGCTATTTTTTAATTTATATATTTCTTTCTTATCTTGATATTTGTTTATTTGCACAAACTGTACAGGACCTTAGCCTCATAACAAGCATTTTGATGCACAACTGTCACTGACTTTTCCCCGCAGGGATAAATAGTCTATCTATCCATCCATTCATTCATCCATCCATCCATCCAGTCACACTTCTTGATCTTCTAAACTTATTGTATATCTTATTTCAGTAGAAACATAATGATTGCAGAGGTAGGAAGAAATGTATTTTGAAAGTTTATTTATGACTTCTAAAAGTTGGTTTACATTTTGAACAAAGAGAACATGCAAAACTGTATCCAGGCAGTAACATGAGCTCAGGATTGACCTGGATCTATGAGGCAGCAACCTTACTTTCTGTGCCACTGAGCCATGTTTCACAGATACAGGCTAGTAATATACTTTCAGCTTGGTAGGGACTGTAATAAAAAACAAATTGGGACTATGTTGAACACTGTGGGAACATCAATAACCATAACGGAGAGTAGAGTTATAGTACCTTTAGTAAGTTAGAGATTCAATATATTAAGGCTTACACCATTATAAGGATTATGAAACTCACATTTCCCAAAACTAAAAAGCTGAGAATTTTTACTATTCGTTTCTAGACCCTTAATAACAAACATAGTGAAACGGGCTCAGCAAGTAATACATAATATTCAAACAGGAAGCTTGATTTAAAACTGTATTTTGCACATCACCACTACACATGCTCAGACTAATGAGAAAAAATGAGCATGTTCCTTGAAACTCTAAAATAAACAATAAATTGTTTATTACACCTAATAAGCCATTTGGGCCAATGGACATTTCTGCTCATTATATATTTTGATAGTACACATTATGAAATTAAGTTAAATTTTAGATTAAACCAAATATCATGTGGGTAGCGAGCCTGCAGTAGTCCTTGTTAATAACAACCTTGTTAATTAATTAATAAGAAGAACCTTGTTGACTAAGGCTGGAGATATACTTGCTGTTTGGCCATGCGTTCACGAAGACAAGCAGCTGCGACACAGCTTTCACATCACAGCTTGAAGCGAACCCCAGAGCACAATTTTTTCTAAGAGCACCAGTCATTCAATCTCTGGACTGCTCCAGGGTTCTTCACTAATTATACTGTAGTTAGGACTGAAACAGACCCAAGTCTGGAGACTATAATGAAAACGCAAGTGAGATTTTAGCAAACAGTGAACATTAGACATTAATCAATTGGTTGTATAGTACATAAATCTAATCAAGTCATTTTGTAATCAAATACTGGCTGTCAAATTGTCCCTAATGCTTCTGTACTGTAGTGAAAATCAATCTTTAGATGCAGTTTCTTCCACTGAAATGCTGAGTTTTACCAGGCTGACACTAATTTTAGTGCTAATGTTATGCGAAACAAAGTATTTTTAGATAATGGGGAAAACGCTATTTTAAAATTCACTTTGAAACTGGATATACGATGATTTGGTAAACCACTAATTAAACATGATATTTAATACGCACAGTGATGATGTTAAATACCATGACCCTGGTCCGTAAAGTGTTTTATCTATGTACTGTTTCTTAAACGAGTGTCAGAGTGGCTCACCGCATACAACCTCCTCGATACATAAAGGAGAAACCAACAGGCCGATCAATAGCCTGTAAACCTCCTCACTTTTCATTAGCAGGATGACGATTCCTCCAAGAATAAGGCCGTAAAAAGAGGTTGGAGCACAGCATCACATAACAGGAGCTACAGCCTGCAAGTACTAAGCACAGCTCTTCAGGATTTCATAGAAAACATGAATATGATTCTTGAGCATTCAGAAGTGTAGCTTAGATTGCATCCCTTCGTCTTGTGAAAGTGATGAAGAACAGGTGATGACTGATCATTCTCATGGTCAGAGATCCAACAACATCATCCAACAACATTCAACCTGAGCAGAAGCTGGATGCTTTTCTCAGCTGGGAATAGTCTTGATGAAAGTTATTATAAAGATGATAATAAATTATGTTTAAATGATAGTACTACAAATATTATATTAATTATTTAAAACGTATAGTTTGTCTTTGTTTAGTTATAGCCTAATAAGAATTTAAAATACGCCTTTTTTAAAAATTGTGTGTCAAATCTAATGCCTATATTTTTTTCTGCTACCGAACCAATGTAAACTCAGGTCCTCGGTCAGACCCAATTCGACTGATCACGTAAAAGACAAAAGAATCGACTAAAGTGCAGCAACCTTTTCTGCCATTACACAACAGTAGAACAAAAACATGCACATAATAACAGCATTTCACGCTTGTCCTTTATAATAGCAATAGTGCTAGTTTACCACCGGGGACATTAAATATGTAAGAACAATTGAAAAGCTCTTTTTAATTAGAAAATTGGCTTCGTTATACAAAAACAATTGAAGGGAAGAAAAACACCAACGCTAACGCTAGCCAAGCACTATGACTTCACTATACGACTGTAACGTTAGACATTGCTTTCTTACTGAACTGCTGGAGATGCGAAATTCATTTTAAGTGTGACTCCTAGACAATAGCCAGTAGCTTATGAAAAGCACTTCTACAGTTACAGGCCTGAATTCACTAGACATACACACAACATTTTTTGACTGAAACAGCGGAATAGCAGAAATAAGGAGCAGCTTTAGCCACAAAATCGCAGACAACATCAAGTAATATTAGCAAAAAACAACCAATCACAATAACTCTAATACAGGTCAAGAGATGTCCATGTGCATCATGGGTAACATAAACCAGCATGTACATTTTGGGTTTGCTATCCACGGCTCATTATATGTTTGAAGCACATTTTATTCCTGAAGGATAAACACAGCCTTTTCCTCTCCTTAAACATCCTGAGTCAGGAGTACATAAACAGTGTGTTTTCAGACAAGTCAGGAGTTTCTCCCACTCAGGTGACTGGACACACACACACGGACACACACACACGGACACACACACACAAACACAGACACACATATACACACTTTACATAGTCACAGGAGCTGGTAACCAGATTTGAGCAGCATGAACACCTCTCACCCAGTCTCTGACAGAGCTTGACGCTTTTGTTGCCTCCGGCTACGTTTAGCTCAGGATCTACAAAAGAAAGTGGATTTTTCCTTCCCACTGACTGCTTAACTTCGAGAAAATCTTTTTGATAGCAAAGAAAATGATGCAAAAAATACTTAAAACACAACAGCTTTAAAAAGAGTGCCTTGACTAGACTGGGAATACACATTTCATAGATAATTTAATTATTTATTAATTTATTATTAGATTTACAAATTATTATTATTGTTATTATTATTAAACAATTTTGTACTAAATGTTTCCATCTATTTTTCTATTTGTGTAATCATTCAAGAAGACATTATTACAATAATGTCTCAGTTCTCTGGGGTCGTAATGATATGTCATTATGTAACATTCTTTGGTCATCACATGGGTCAAATACCACAGGTGTCTTTTCACCCTGTCTAAAATATCTCTTTCCAAATGCTCAGTTCCAGTGCCTGTTACTTTAAATGATAATGAGTCACTCTTCACTCTGCCCCCCTCTGCCGCAGGGTGTGCCTAGAGCCCCGTTACATAATTCCTCCATGTCTGATTGTGAGGGTTTTTTCTGGATATGAACCTATACAATGTTTTCACTTCTCAGCTGATTTTAATGAGTCATTATTATATTTAAGGATGTCTTTTCTACATAAAGTACACAAATAGTTTTGTCTCCAATTACTGTGAATCTCGAAAGTTAGGCTAAAATCACTGCCAGACACCAGAGGAGTGTGTTAAATCTTACATGACGTCAATTACTTACAATTAAAGTAGACAAGTGTTATGAGGAACCCTATAATTGTGTTTTATTCCTGTAAAGACCGGTGTCGTACTGACAGTTTGTATAAACAGACAGACACAAACATTTTACAACACACAGGTTGTTGTTGACTGTAACCGGGACGTTATCATCAAAAACACATTTCATTCCCTCAGCTGTCGTGTCCTCTGAGGCTGGGAACTGATGTAGTCATGTGTGTTGCTCTGTAAACACAACAGCACAACATTTTCATTAATAAAAAATAATGCCCATTCACAAATATGATTCTCCAAGCTGTGGATATACTTGTGCAGTAGGTGAAGATATTCAGATAGAAGGGTGATGTTGTAATGAAGCCCCACTTGACCTAGAGAGGGGCACAAAATCTGAATGGTTTGTTGAATCCCATGTTTTCTTATCTAGTCAGCACATATAAAACTGACTCATCTGTCTTATTACACAGTTTGTGGGTTGGGATGCTCTCCAGGTACACAAATGAATGTTAAATGAAAATTGTGTATTTGATAAATAGTGCAAAATCACTATAAAATAAAATAAATATTCAAATTAAACTATTTTACATCAGTATTACACTCTCCATACATCAGTCCTTTCCTAGTGGCAGCTTGTTAGCCAATCTTCCCACTGACACACACAGAAGTGCATTCAAAGCCTGATGTAACATTTTTGTCATATCACCCACTGCTAATCTTAACGCTGCCTCCCAGCATTCCCCAGCCTCACAATGCACAGGCTTTTCAGGGTGTCAGAGCTGTCGACATGAGCTCTCACCCCTGCGCAACCTGCTATCTCGCAGTCCTGAAGAGTAATCACCAAATGTCATGTTAATCTCTTAATGAGCTTACCTGTTTTATTTAGAGTCACAGCAAACTCATCTGCAAGCCATGAAACCACAGTGACAGCCAAAAGGACTCAATCCCTTAATCCCACCTGGTCTGAACTACAGCACACTCGAGCGCAGACAGTCTTTATGCTCTCGCTTACTTTACACCAGGGGGTCAGCAATAGACTTTGGCACTGGGTCAGCTTCTCATTCAGTACTATTCAACAGAGGGCTGATGTGGTTTTCTGGGCGTGACGAGGTCATGCCGAATATTTTACACTGGTATTTCCCAAAAAGGTTACATTTAACTCATAGCAGTCATTTTAATAAACTGATATAGCCAGTGCAAAATATATAGGCTGATGGTGGCTGCATACTTGTATTAGGTTTGTCTGTCATTCCATGGGACCCCGGGTCGTCTTACAAATGTCTCTGATAGGCAAACGGTATGTGTGCCTCCTTTCGGTTAGCGTTTTGGTTAACTTTCACACAGAATGCCAGATTACCAACCACAAACCCTTTCCTGTAGCCACACAGGTCTATCTCACTCACTAACCACTAACAAAAACCTTTACCAACATTTTTAGCCGGGATTGTGTGAACTTTTCCAGGCTGTATCTCATTACAAAAAGCTTGTTGTGTCATGGTGTTTGTTTTCCTGCCGGGATCCTGAATGGCTTATGGGTCATTGTTTGACAAGCTTTACTGGCTTGGTAAAGGCATGATGTTTTAACTCGAAGTTAACCTTAAGCTTTGCCACATTTATTACAACTTTCATCTAGTATATGGTCATATCCAGGTTCAGCTGTGCCTCAAGGATTAAAGCTCTGGTTTACTGATCAGAGGGTTCAGGTTTCAAGTCGCAACACTGCCAAACTGCCACTGTTGGGTGCTCTGAGCAAGACCCTTAACCTTCTTGGGTCCAAGGATGCTGTATCATGGCTGACCCTGCACTTCCTAACAAGCTCTTATATGCGGTCAAAGAATTTCACTCCGCTGTAATGTGTATGTGCTAAATCTTGTAAACCCATATACGGTTCTTCCCAAAATTGTTGCCACTAAGTGTTGCCACACATCATTGTCTAGAATGGCTTTGTTTGTTAAAGAATACACATTTCACCTCTAGAGCCCTGAGCATGTTCCAGCATGACAAGGCTCCTGTGCATAAAGCAAGCTGAGTAGACATGCAGACATGGTTTACCAAAGAACTTGAGAAAAATATCCCCACGACAACCAACCCTGACTGTATGAGCCGCAAAGCCACTGTGTGAAGTGTGTTTTGAGCAACGATGGAGACAATGGACCACTTTTTCATTTTGTTCAGAAATTAAACTTCAGCAACACCTGGATCAGCTGATGATACGGCTGATTAGAAAATACTCCTTAGTATATACAGTATATACAGTAGATATGATCATAAAGCCAGTAGCACTGTACTCATAACACTGATTAGTTTATGACATGGCGATATCTCAGAAAGGTTTATTATAGAATTATTTCTTACTGTATTAATAACATACAATCTTTGCCTCACCTTTATCAAAACCAATTCAGTTTATTATAGATTTACAGTGAGAGCATTTACCCTTATCTACAGAGACTTTAAAAAGTGATTTCCATGTGTCCAGATTGTAAATCTGATTTGTAAATTATTTTATGAATAATCTTAACACCACAGTGAACTGGAAGTCACTGAGAAACTGAATCAATAATAATATTGAGTACAAGAACGTCATGCTGTCCGCAGAGCCTGGGGAGCAGTTGCGGGTTAGGCACCTTGCTCAAGGGCACCTCAGTCAAGTTTTGTCGGTTGCAGAGCTGAAACCTGGGACCTTCTGGATCCAAAGCTTGTTCCTTTACCACAAGCCTACAGCTGCCTCTAAAACGCTTAATGAAAATAAATGAATGAAAGAGGACATGATGTCATGTGTTCGTTTTTAGATTAGAGCCGGATGAGAATACAACACAGCCTCTGTACTCATGCGTACACTCGTGTGTGTGTGTGTGTGTGTGTGTGTGTGTGTGTTTGTGTACGTGTTTGTATTTTTGTCACATCTCAAATTACAAAACATGTGGTGCGGCACGGCGTGGAAACCTGATGACACGCGAGTGTAAATATTTCCACACGAAACACCGCTTCCTCTTTCCTTCCAGACATGAAAACTTTATTCATTATTACTTTAAGCCTTTTTCGGTCTCGTCATTAACGCTGAATAAACAGTGACGGAAAGAAAAAAGGGAAAAAAATAGGAGGCGATCTATTTTGGTTCTCGGTCTGAAATGCTGCAAACTTGCCAAGGAAGGCAGCAGGAAGTGTTTGGCCTGCAATTACAGCAAAAAAGCTCACGCTACTCTCTTGTGGAGTCGAGAAATGTCTCTGAAATGCACTATTTCTCACCAGTGCGCCTTCTTTTGGGACTCTTGTTGCCATTTCTATTCCGGACACGTTCAACCCCCACGGTGAACACACACACAAACGCGCACACACACACACACACACACACACACACAATTCCCAATACATATGAATGAAATCACTCCTCCAGCTGGCATTTGACGTGTAATCTCTGAGGCCCCGTCACTGAATTAACATCAATCTCTTGTCTCTGCTTTGCTTCATTCTTTGCTGTATGGCTTCCCTCCACATGCTGGTGTGCTGGAGGTTTAGGATTACAGTCCACAAGATAGTTACAAAAAAAGAAACAGCATCTGTTTGAGTGTAGCAGTAACCAGCGACCTTTTCTGACTTCTGTGTGAGTGTGAGTCTGTGTGTGAGTCTGTGTGTGTGTGTGTATGTGTGTGTGTGTGTGTGTGTGTGTAGATCAGCTCCAGATGACCGTCTAAAACCCTGGGCTTCGCTTAGTCTCTCTCTCAGGAAAACCTCAAGCTGTACATAGTGTAGTGTTCGTCTCTGAAATGACACATCGAGCAGCCAGCAAACACCAAACAGGACATTCTCAAAATATTTCACGAGTTACTCATCAGGAGCACAGATAATCAACACCTGCTACCTAAAACACAGCTTACTCAAGACTTACCTTGGAGAACAATCTCACCTGCATACTGCAGACTAATACCCGAGAGAGAGAGTTGAAGTTTACACCTCAGCCCTATCAGTCCTGACTTTAATCCTAGTACACACTCTCTCAGGTCTGTCTGGATGGTTAGTATTTAGTGGTTAGTATTTGGTAGCATCGCCTGTAAATTGTATAACTTGGCCCAAACGTTTCTGGTAGCCTACCACAAGCTTCTTGCTTGAATTTTAGGCCATTGACACCTAAAACAACTCCTGACACAACTGGTGTAAATGAGTCAGGCTTTTTTAGTTCTGACCAAATGGGATTATGGTAAAGGCTTAGTGATGGCCACTCCATTACCTTCACTTTGTTGTCTGTAAGCCAGTTTGTCACAATTCCGGGGGTCATTATCCATTTGGAAGTCCCATTTGGGCATTAACTTCCTGGCTAATATGAAATGTTGCTTCAATATTGCCACATTTTTTTCTTCAGCTATTTTGTGAAATACACCAGTCCCTCCTGCAACAAAGCTAAGAATGCCCACAGTATGGTGCTGCCACCACCATGCTTTAGATGAATTCCTGGAAGGTTCTTGATTGGCTGTAACAGTTACCTTAAACCCCATAGGAAATCTTTGGTGGGATTTGAAGAAAATGGTTGCAACATAATTCTGCGTTGAATTTGGAGAACCACTTGTTATATTAGTTGGGTTGAACTACTTAAATTTGATTGGTTTATTACAAACAAATGAAAATTTGTAAATTTGGCTAATAAAGAGCTTGTGGGGCAAAGGATTTCAAGGATCCACAACATGTTGCATGGCATCCCAGATGTGTTCAATAAAGTTGAGATCTGGTAATTTAGGTGGAAATGGCAAAACCCAAAAATTCAGGAGTGTTCCTCTAACCATAATTTGGAGTCTCTAGATGTGTGTGGTGGTGTATCGTCCTGTTGGTTCAAGGCCAAACCCATCAGAATAGATGGATGGATGGATGGACAGATAGATAGATAGATGGATAGATGGATGGATGGGTAAATAGATATGAATCAATCAGTAGAATCAGAAGAGCTGTTGCTGTAGAAAATTAATGATTTAGGTTTCTATGATCCTGACAGGCTGAGAAATGATGAATTTCCCTTTGCGTCTGGTTTTTCTGCTCCATGGCAGGTTTTTTAAGGGTCAACATGCTTGTGAAGGGTCTAAATATAAAACTACATTCGAGTTTCTGTAAAGCTGCTCTGTGTCAGTGTCCGTTGTTAATAGCTCTGTATTCATTCAGCAGACTTTTTATTCAGTGGTCTTAAATGTTTAAAAGTCTAACAGTGGTTTTGGGATGTACAATCACAAACGTTTGGTTACTACCACAGAACCTTAATCACCAATCTAGCACAGCCAGGGTAAATAAAACGGGGATTAGAAATGTTAAAAGGAAAAAGAAGGACTGAACACAATCCAAAACTTACTCTCAGCTGTTTAAGAGAGAGAAGGCTTTAAGACTAAAAGCTAAACACGTTACATTTCTGTTTTAGTGAGAGTCAAGCAAGTATATGCTAAATGGAAACAGCTTCCCAACAGGCAGAAACTCATGTCCACGTTTCCTCACATTTCCTCCTGCACACACAAGTACACGACTGTACTAGAGGATATTAAGTAGCAGCTGTAGTCAAGTTACCGTAGAAACTAATTGCACTGCAAAATAGAAGAATGTCCTGAAACCATTTAACATACACACACATACACACACACACACACGCACACACACGCACACACACAGGTTTCTCGATTTTCTAGGTTATATTTATACCGAATGTTACGTCTGACCTGCTAATTCTGTTAAACGGGAACAGATGGGTGGTGCCTTCAGAATGGTGTGAGGTTTGTTTAGCTGGGATCTCTGTTACATCTACAAACGTCTCTGACAGGTGAACACTATGTGTGCGTCCTTTCTAACGAGTTACACCAGTTCATGTCCTGCATTCATTCTGATGGTTCTGGCCTTTTCTAACAGGACAATGCACCGCCACACACGTCTGGAGACGTATCTAGAGTTTGGGGTTTTGCTCTTTCCACCTAAGTAACCAGATGTTAATGTGAACACATCTGGGATGCTATGTGACATGCTGTGGAACACAGAAATCCTACACTACCAATTACAACAGAATTGTGTAGCGCCCTGAAGGAAGTTCATTGAATACAGAATATTTCTGCTAGCTTGTGGGATCCATCCCCTGAAGGGGACGCACAAAGTATTAGACTGGTGTAGCAGTTTTTTATGAACACAAACATTTCTGTAATTTTTTTAATAGTGAATTAAAGGAATAAAATGTGTGCATTTGTGCTCTCACTAGATTATAGTGGGAACAGACTACATGTATTAAGTCTGCTTTTGACACGATTTTGTCATAGCCATGCAGTGTGACAATAAAAACAGCTAAGCATCTGGGACGCCCCACGACGCCCTGACAGTAAGTCTCGCAATTTCAATTTTCTGGAATCTGGAAATGACGAGTTCGAATCCCTGGTGATGTTACAGCAATCCATAACCGGGAGTCCAGACAGCAGAACTGACCGTGCTCTAAGGGAGCGAAGGCATACTTTTTTTCCCCGGTCAATCATAGTGACGCTAGGTGATCATGGATGTTGGTGATCTCATGCATACAGAAATAAGCGACTCATTAATGGCTCTCGTCCTGGTTGTGTTATGATGGGAAGAGACAATGTGATGGGGCAGCCGTGGCCTTGTGATTAGGGAACCACCAACTCATGTAAGCGGAAGGTCTAGGGTTTGTTTCCCGCAACAGACCTGACACGACTGAAGTGCCCTTGAGCAAGGCACTGAACTCCCCCAACTGCTCTCCCAGCGTGGTGATTTAAGCAGCCCCCCCCTACTCTGGGCAAGTGTGCTCACTGCCTCCTAATGTTCACTAGTGTGTGTGTGTGTGTGTTTCACTGCACAGATAGGTTAAATGCGGAGGTCACATTCCTCTGTGTAGGCAAACAGTTCACTTTCACTTTCACAATGTCTTCTACGCAATAACATTCAGATAAACAACAAAAACATTTCTGATTCTTTGGCGACGTTTCCTTGTGCGTGTTTTCCTTTTCTTCCTCTCCTCCTAATAGATGTATAAGGCAAATCCTGACTGTTGTCTGTAAAAAATTAAGTCGCCTCTGAAACCAACATCTGACAGTAAGGTTATAAAGGCGGTATAAAACAAGTTAACCACTTATACGAGTTTCAAAGCAGCGCCGCTGTTCCCGCCTATGCTGCAAAAATAATTGAGACTTTAATAGAGCACTCTGGAGAGAACTACCCTCCACTATGTGCTGCGGTTCACCCGACTAAACGCCACGGCTTTGCGTTAACGAAGATATAAAGAACGGCTTTGAGATTTAAGACGTGTTTGTGCCTCCGTGTTCGGGATTGCCACATCAGCAGTTACTACAAAGCAGTAAATCCTTTATACACATGGCAAACACGCCACCAATCATCCATCCTATAACACCTTGGGAGGTTAACAAAGAGCCTGTCAACACAGCGTTTCAGTACAGGACGTGTCTATTCTTGACCAACACCCGAGAGTACGAATGCTCTGTTTGGATAAAGCAGGCACGGAAGCCAGGATCACTACTCATGGGGCAGTTTGTGTAGACGATCGATATGACGGTGATGACCAAACAGGGTTCTGGCTAAATATTTAGACCTGGGCATACGCTTAGGTAATGATTAGCAAAGTAGGACTGAACTGTTCAGCAAGCAGCAACATTACGAGCCCTCAGATGTGTTTAATGTATTTTCTTTTCTGTTAATTTGGCAGATTTATGTCTGTTTTTTCATCTTCACAGTGACTTGGGGTTTAAATATGTACACGAGGAAAAAAGACCAAACAGCAAAACTCAATGCCAAGTATTTTGGCCAACAACATAAAAAAGGATCACCCCTCTCCGTCATTGGCTGCAGTATGAACACCACCCCCTTCCCTATGGACGGGTTAGGGTTAAGATTAGGTTTGGGGTGTGCAGTGGGTGTGTTAAGTGCTTTGTGATTGTGCAGCTGAACCCTTCTCAGTTGTAGGGTTATGGTTGAAGTGTGTGTGAAAGTGAACTATTTGCCTGCTGTGCTTGCACACAGAGAAATTATGTGTCTGCATTTAACCCATCCATGCAGTGAAACACACACACACACCAGTGAACACTAGGGGGCAGTGAACACACTTGCCTAGAGCAGGGGGCAGTTGGGGGAGTTAGGTTGCCCTTGCTCAAGGGCACCTCAGTCGTGTCTTTCCCTGTGGGCGGATTGAACCCGGGGCCCTCCAGTCACAAGACTGCAGCTAAAGTCATTTGCATTAGAGGGTTAAGGTTAGCTTTAGGGTTGAGAGGGTGTGTCTGCAGTAAAGTGGGTCTGTGCCTTTCATTTAGTGTGGGTGTGTCAGTAGTACAGTGGGTGTGTCGGACAGTCTGTGAGACTGCAGCTGGAGCCTTCTCCATTAAAAGGTCCGGGTTTGCCTTTGGAGAGTGTGTCTGCAGTGGGTGGGGGTGGCGGGTTGGGGCAATTAGGTCTGGGAGACTGCAGCAGGATTACTCGTCATTGTAGGGTCAGAGATAAGGTTGGGGTCGAAGGGTGTTTCTGTAGTGCAGTGGGTGTGTCGGGGGTCTGGGACCACAGCTCATCCATTCTCCTGAAAAATCTGACTAGCTCACCATGCATTATCTACCACTTGTCATCCTGGTCAGCATGAGAACATGAGACTGGGCAACACACAGGAGCTAGGAATTGTCTTTAAATCTGTCCTAATACACACCCAGACACTACAGCACTGAACAACATGTTCACACCTGACATTAACATGAATCAGCTCAAGGAAACAGCACAGGGGTGAACGGGGTCTACCACATTCAGAGGTGGTCTGAGATGCATATGATCATATCACATTTATGGTGTGAACGCACAATATATCGTTTTTCTTACCATTTAAAATAGTTATAATCTAGTAGTAGAGCTACATGCAGAGTATTTATTCACCAAAATTCCTCTTTCTCCTTCTTTCACCTTTTATGGTGTGAGATTACTTATCCAATAGCACAATGGATTTCATGTTGTATTTACCAACTGATCAGGTATGTCAGAAGCAAGCACACACACGTTTTGCTCAATTTTACATACCTTTTGTGTTCTCATATCATAACTGCTCCATCAGTCCAGAAATATATACACTGAAGTACCAGAATAACTGGTACACTACTCTAATACTTGGCAGGTCCTTCATTGTGCATGGACTCCATGAGCGTGCAGAAATGTTCTGCCGGGGATGAACACCATACCTCCTGCAAAATGGTTCACAGTTCTGTTGTAGTCCAAAGTGTAGGATTTCAGTGTTCTACATGGCACTGCATGGCATCCCAGATGTCTTTGATAACGTTGAGGTCTGGTGACTAAGGTGGAGTTTGGGAACGCCAAAACTCAGATGAGTGTTCTCTAAGCGTAATTTGTCGTTTCTAGATTTGTCTTGCTGGAAGAGGCTAAATGTATCAGAATTAATTCAGGACATAAACAGGTGTAAGTCGTCAGAAAGGATGCACACGTAGCCTCCACCTGTCTGCATGTTTATAGACGTACCAGCTAATGCCAGCTAAACAAACCCCATACCATTACAGAGCCACCAGCTTATGTATTTTGCATAGGCCTGTCTCAGTTTTTTCACTGCATTGTGTTATTATTAAAGGAATTTTAATGTTTACAGTGGAACGCCTTATACGTGTTATTCTTCAATAATTACCCCATCAACTTACTGTCACAAACCTAATCTAATTCTGTAGGCAGCACTGCATTAAGCTAATGGATAAATATGATGCTACAGCAGAGCAGCAGATATAAAAACAGCGGTTTTTCATAATTTCATTTTTCCGTTTTATTAGCAGATTGAAATGTTTAAACAGACCACAACATTATGCGAGATATGATTCATGAGTCATTTCTGCGTGAAGGAAAATGTAGATCAAGAACAGGTGATTAAATGAATATTTTTGAAAACAGCTTGTAAAGGTACATTAGATATAATGTGACAGCCTTCCTCTAGTAGAAATGACGTATGAAACATGATCACTGGTCTCTGCAGACTGTCATACAGGCAGGTGTGAGTGGCTATGTGTCTCAGCTGTCCACTTGTGAACGATCACTCCGGACGTGTGTTAATGGCAGGTGTGAACGGGGCTTCAATGCTAGTTCAAGTGTTCTAAACCGACTCTGAATGTACAGACATGCTCTCTTTCATACACCACATAGTTTACTAAGTGACCATGTGCAGGTCATATAAATGCGATGGCAGTTGTCAGATGACAATACTATACCTCAAGAGGGTTAATACTGATGTCTACATTGTACCTACGTTGCATATTAGATACAGTACACATCATTATTACAGCTATTCTGTATTTGGGATGAGGTTCTGAAAACATAAACAGTATCTTGATGGCACCAATGCTGTACTTGGTCATCATAACATTAACACCACCTGCCTAAACAGCCACCAGATCAGCTCTGACGACCTGACCACCTGTGAAGGTGTTCTGTGCTATCAGTGTCACCAAAAGGTTAGCAACAGATCCTTCTGTGGATGTTTTGTGGTACTGGAGCAGACGGGTAAGCCTTAGTGAAGCTTAGGCCACCATGTCCCTGGGGCTGGTTTACCAGTTATACTTCCTTGGAGCACTTTTGTTATGTACTAATCAACTCAAAAGACCTGTGTTTTGGAGATGCCCCAATCCAGTCATCTAAACATTACAATTTGGTCCTTGTCAAAATCGGTCAAATCCTTACGCTTTTCCATTTTGTCTGCTGTCGCCTGTAAGTAGGTTTTAATGTTATGACTGATCACTGTTTTTTTGGGGGGGATTTACTTTACGTTACGCAAATGATCCAATCAGTGTATTATATATTATGATTATGATCTGTCTGGCGTATAACCGACTTCAACCCTGAATTCTGACTCATATACAGCAGCATGGACATGAGTGAAAAAGGAGCCCCGACTGACCCCTGGTTAGCCACGAGGAAGTCTCAAGTGTGCTTAGTCAGTAATTCAGGCCTCGGCTCTTGAAGCAGGCAGGTGTTCCCACTCACAAATGTCCAAGCACCTGCCTTGGAACAAACCGTCAAACCTCCACACCCCTCACCCCACCGCCAGCTCCGCATGCGTTCAGCTGAGGTGTGTGCCAGTGTGTGCCATGGCACTGCGGGAGATCCTCTTCTAACAGCTGACACTCCCAAACCAGCTACCAAATGCTGCTGCACTAAATTAAACCCTTCAGATGGGTTGACATGGCACCGTAGTCTCCAGTCTGTTGAAATCTTGAATCAATGACACTAACCAGCTGCACAGAAAAAAAGGCAGGGTGAAGAAATGAAGGCGTCATGAAGAAGGCCAAAACTTTTGCCTGGTCTAATAATCTATTAATAATGAAATATCTCACCTAAACTGGAATACAGTAAACCCCTGAAGGTTCAGGCAAATTTCCAGCAGACTGCAGAAGTTAATAGTGTTTAATAATCTGTTAAACGAACAGATTTAACAGCGTTGTTAAATCAAATTACTTTCTCTTTATTAATTACACAAGTGACGCAAACACGCGCTTGGCTATAACACTAAATTCAGGTTAACTCCAAGTTACACAATGACAGGAACCTGAATTGTTCTTATGACTAAAGGACACTTCAGGTGCACATAGACATGTAGATGTGACTGCAAAGATGGAAATATAAAGCTTTTCGCGTGTGTAATAAGTTCATTCGGAAAATAAAATCAGTCTACTCTGATTGTTTAAAAAATGAAAACCTCTTTGTGTGTAAACAGGTCACTGGGTGTGTTATCTTGGTTATAAGTTCAAACACAAAGGACCATGTCAAAGCTGCTGGATTTCCATCTCACATGCAAGTTGATTCCACTGATTTTACTCAGCATTTTTAAACAATGATTTATAAGAAACATATCAACAAAAGCAGTTTGCAAACGTTTTCCGCTCTGGAACACCATCAACTGAAATGACTAAGTAAATTTACAACAACAAATCAAGGACCTCTAGGGTTCCCAGCACACTACATAAGAAACACTGGTCAAAAGGGAAAACAGGACATTTAATATGCTTATGGATGTTGTTAGAAGACTTTTAGGATGTTGGCCCATCCTGAAATATGCCTTTAAACTCAAACTGTCCGTTTCTCTCCTCAAAATACTGGTTGGTTCCGTCCTGAATTACTTAGCAAAGTGGCTATGGTCATCCAACAAGCTTTAATTGCAGCTTGACAGAAGTGTGCACCTAAAACTGATAAGAACAGGCCCGCAAATCTAACGTTAGTAGCTAGCTTACATAACCTAAACTACAAGCCAAAAATATGATGAACAGGAGTCATGTTAAGGTTAAGAGTCATGGTGGAGGTAGACTGATGTCTTATGTGTATCTGTTTCAGGTGAAAACCTGAATCCAGAATATATCTATCATTATAGGATATGTTATGTACACTTTTGGGAAACAACATTGGATTGCTGAACTCTACGGCTACAAAAGGCGGGTCATTTGTACTATTCAACCAGTCACCAAGCTCTATACAGTCTCAAGAGTGAAATGTAGAGTATACATTTCAAGATTATTTTAATAATAGATACACAGATGGATAGATAGATAGCATTACTTTATTAATTTATTTATACATTTTACAGCATATTTAAATATTCATATTTAAGTTACTATTAACTATGCCATACTAGTGTTACTATTATTTATTTATTGCCTCATTTTTTTATTTGTTGATTGACTGATTGATTGATTTGGTCCCCAAAACCCCTCCAAATTCGTAGACCAACACCATCATCACAACAATTCTTTGATTACGAGTCAAGATCAGTGGTCTTACAACAGATAATATGACATGCCCACTGGCGGATGATTTAACGTCATTGTAATGAAAGTTCTGGCAGAGTGTGAGTGCCGCTATGACACTCATCTAAAATCCACCAATAGGAGGATGCCAGTAAATGATATGATGCAAAACTTGTCTACTGTTGGAGGATCCTCATAATGTGACATGGACATGGTATCAGTCATTTACAGAATTTACACAAGGATCTTGTACAGTGTAACAGGGAATAAAGACTGCTGTGATGAGGCACAGTCAAAAACAGAGCAGAAAATAAGGGAAGGGATGACAGATAAAGAGACATAGTGACTTAATCTACTAAACATTTTCTAGTTTGTCTTCCTTTCTAGTCTGTACGGTTCCATGTCTGTATAGAACTGCCTTTAAATTCCACACTTTTCTTTACCTACACAAAAAACCTAGATTTATCCTGTTATACATTCTGTTTGAATCAAACCATCTGGCACATAAATCCATGGGAATCAGAAATAAACACAAGGGAAATGATGCTAATCCAATCACATGTATAGCAGGTTGTAGGTAGTAATCAAATTGACAACACACACATACAGAGACACACACACACACACACACACACCTCCAGTCCTGTAGAGACCTGTTCAGCAGAGGACTGTACCATATTGCTGGATCACACACTATACTCCTGCTGGATCGCACATTACACTATACTCCATATGGATCACACACACTACACTACACTCCTGTAAGATCACACACACTACAATACACTACACTCCTGCTGGATTCCACATGCTACAGTCCTGCTGAATATCACACATTACATTCTTGCTGGATAACATACATTACTCTGACCAAACACTACACTACACTATTGCTAGATATCACAATCCACTGCTGGATTGTTCCATACACTTCTACCAGAGAAAACACTACACTCTGGTTAGATCACAAACACTACACTCCTGTTAGATCACAAACACTACACTCCTGTTAGATCACACACTACACTCCTGTTAGATCACAAACACTACACTCCTGTTAGATCACAAACACTACACTCCTGTTAGATCACAAACACTACACTCCTGTTAGATCACACACTACACTCCTGTTAGATCACAAACACTACACTCCTGTTAGATCACAAACACTACACTCCTGTTAGATCACA
>JAOVVF010000047.1:8767000-8779712 GCA_028565595.1 Duopalatinus emarginatus
ATTTGTGTTCTATTCTGAATAAAATATTGACATTTGCCATCTCCACATCATTGCATTCAGTTTTTATTCACAATTTTAGTGTCCCAACTTTTTTGGAATCCGGTTTGTATTACGCTGCTCTGTAATGCAGCACTTTGCAGAAGATGTGGTTGGCTGGCTTCATGTGTCTCAGAGAAAGCATATGTTAAACCTATGTGTCTCCAGTATTGAGATGTTATATGGTAGGGTTGAGGTGGCTGGTGATGTAAATGGGGAGAATTGTGTAGAATTGTAATTCTTTAAAGTATCAGTTTTCTTTAAAATAAGTAATATTTCATTATATATTTAAAATACGTCATAATTTATTATTGGCCGACAAACTAATTTTTCTTCAGAATTCAGCCACAGTGATGTCGCGTTTCCTGGACTGACACACATTACTGCAATACTGGAAATTCCGACTTACAGCATGAAAGTAATACACATTTACTTACACTTACTAATATAAGCCATTCGATATTCTTTCGCTTTGATTCAGCTCAGAGATCTTTTATTTCTGAAAGACATTTTGCTCAGAACAAGAACACTGGATTTTAGGTTATCCTGATCTAATATTTAGGTCCCTGTCCTGGGTACCTGTGAGAGTGAGACGTCTTTCCTATTCCCTCACGAAGAACGTGAATGTGAAGTGGAATTAGGAAGGAAGGAAACACAGTGTTTCCTCACATTGTGCAGCGTGGGAAGGGCCGGCCCTCGCCTGCTGACAGGCGTTTCCTCCCAGAGCGGAGCACATTAACGCTCCGGGGTGGAGACTGTTCTCCCGGCACAGCTGGTGTCAAGAGTGTGTCAGTGGGTCAGTGATCGCTTCAACATTCAGACGTGCCTCCTTTTTTTTGGGTAAGAATACAATGATATAAACAGATTGACACATGGAACTGAATAAGAAGTGGTACTTTTACTTTGCTGAATGTGTTGTTTGGTCATTTGGTCATCTGACTGTGAAGTTTGGCCATTTGGTGTGTTATTTCAGCATTTGAAGTGTGTAATTTGGTAATTTGTCACGTGGTTACTTAAGTGTGTTTATTCATTTGGTCATTTGCATGTGTAATTTGGTCATTTGAGTGTCATTTAATCATGTGGTCATTTGAGTGTATTGTTTGGTCTTTAGTGTGCATTACAAGCTCATTTGAGTGTGCTGTTTGGTCATTTGTGAGCAGTTTAGTCATTTGGTCATTTGAGTGTGTCATTTGGTTTTTCTCTCGTGGACGTTTTTGCATGTGACAGTTGGAACCTGCAGGATTCTGATTTGTAAGAATAGGCTTATTTATGTTTGCACTTTAGACTTGACATGAAGACACTGCATATTTAAAACAGAAGTCACAACTAGTTCAAATGTGAGTAGGTTTGTTGATGACTGATTCTAGCAATGATTAACCTCCGATAATCTCTGACTTGATTGTAGTGTTAAAATTTCTGTGCTAAGAGAAAAACCTATTATTTAAAAATGTACATTCAAGTTTTAGGAAGACATGAAGGCATATGGAAAGGATGTGGACCCCTTGGTTTGTTTCTCCACAAAACATTTCAGTCATTTTTTCTGTCTGTCATTAAAAGGTTGTCTAAACCATAACTATGCTGTGGGAAGTTTGTATGATTTCTTCATTCCAGCAATGGAAAATCCAAGTTTAAATGACAGAGCAGTAGAGATCCGAGCTATTATTGCCATCAGGGGAATCAGACCTGAAAAAGTACTATTGCACAGCTGCTCCAGATCCCATCTTCACATCTGTAATCCCTTAGCCATGTTGGCTTGGTTCTGACCGACTGCAAATATCCAGTTAGAGGACAGAAAGTGTTTTTAGGTTGTATCCACCATCAGTGCCTTGAATGATTTTGTTGTAGTAGTTGTAGTGTTGTATACTTTTAGCGCTTTTAGGCATTTAATGACTTGTTTTGTTTTTAGACAGTTTTTCTTTCATATTGGCATCAGATACACAAATGCAAACTCATGCTGAGTAAAAAAACAATAGGTGCACATGAGAACTCCCGAGAGGAGGCAACATTAAACACCACAAACCGCAGTCCATTAAACTACAGGACCACAATTCTTTTAGCTCTGCTTCACAAAACCTCATATGTGTCCTTAAGTATTATTTGAGCAATGTTCTCACACCTCCTTCCATCACCAAGATGCAGTCTGCTAGCAATACATTCTCCCCCGCTGTCTCGCAGGTCTAGCTGTTGCCATGGCGACCAGCGCTGTGCCTAGCGACAACCTCCCCACCTATAAGCTGGTGGTGGTGGGCGACGGCGGTGTGGGAAAGAGCGCCCTCACCATCCAGTTCTTCCAGAAAATCTTTGTGCCAGACTACGACCCGACCATCGAGGACTCCTACCTGAAGCACACCGAGATCGATGGCCAGTGGGCAATTCTGGATGGTAAGATAAGTGTCAACACTTCAGTATTAATTATAACCTGGGTAATTATCCATGATTTGGATGAGTGTTTTGTTTTTCAGGGCAGTGGTGAAAACATGACTACATAAATATTTTTAGTGCATTAATTAGTCAGAATTGCCTATTAACCTTTATAGTCTACACACTGGGCCTAGTGTTGTAGCTGCTAATTTATATTCTGAACTGCTTTACACTCAACACCTGTTCATCACTGACATTAAAGATCCAAGAATTTCATTGGCAATGTGTGCGTTTATTGCTGGTGCAAATGTACAGTGAAATGGGAAGTGTCTGAAGACTGTTCATGACAAAGAGAAATAAATAGGATAATAGGAAAACGTAGGATAAAACATAATACAAATAAAAACAAAAAGAAAAGTAAAAATGACAATAGACTATCCAGACCAGACAACGGTTGTTTGACACATATGATATATAAGAGATACAAATAGTGCACATTTGCATGATAGTAAAGGCGTCCAGTGTCCAAGTGTGCTGTGGTAAAGTGACTAGACTGCAAATATGCAAATCTCTCTCTCTCTCTCTCTCTCTCTCTCTCTCTATCTATCTCTCTCTCTTTCTCTCTCTCTCTCTGTCAGGACCTGAAGTAGGAATACCTGAATAGGAAATACCTGAAATCTTTAATATTATGGGGACATTTTTCTGGTCCCTGTAAATGTGTGTTTGTTATTGTTTTTTTAACAATCAATCAAGTATTCAATGAAGAAAGAAAGAATGAAAGAAAATAAAGGAAGAACAAAAGTAAGAACAAAAAAAGAGCCAAAAATAGCCTTTAAGCCTTTAAGGCTATGAGGTTAAGGTTAGGGTTAAGTTAAGTAAAGGGTTAAGCATAGTATTAATTAGCTACTTGAATCATTATGTCTATGGAAAGTCCCAACAAGAAAAGTAACACAGATTTGTGTGTGCTGCATGTGTGTGTGTGTGTGTATGAGAGAGAGAGAGAGAGAGAGGACTTTGGTAAGTTTTATAATTGATACTATATGGCTCATTTCTAGTAGTTGAATCCTGGTGTTGAATCTGCACTAGCTTTGGGTACTCTATGTAATTGAGTAAGCACTCTTGTAAGTCACTCTGGATAACAGTGTCTGCCAAATGTTATAAATATACAAAAAGAAAAGGAATTTGTGTTTGGTAGATTATTTCTTTGTTGTAACGATGCTTCTTGGCAATAAATCTTATGCCTGTTAATTTCCTTTTTAAATTCTGCCACAATTGTAAGAAACATGCGTTTGTGGGATGAGCAGCAGAGCTGAGTATGTGGGTTGCGCCCATGAAAAATTTGCCAAATCTTCTCTGCCATTGCCAAACAGCTTATTCTGGTGTTGACTCATTTGGTGTTTGGTGGATTGGATGATTAAAGTTTGAAAAACAAGTCATATTGGCAATTTAACAATTTATTCATTTAACAAACAGTTGGATTGAAGGGTCAAAATGTGGAAGATTTACTTACTTTTTGTGCTATGTATATATTAGCAGTGCAGGCTAACTGTGTTAATGTAGCGTTTACCTGTCAGAGACGTTTGTAGATGTACCAGGGGTCCTATGGAATGTCAGTTAAACAAACCCTATACCCTTATAGAGCCACCACAAATCTGTAAAAATATATTTTTTTCTGTCACTTCAGTATACACAGATCAGCTGTAACATTAAAACTACCCTTGTCAATGTTATTTCCTTTTGCCTATTTTTTCTGCTTCCAACACATCAAGTTTTAACTAGTAAAATTGGTTGTTTAATGTACATGTTATGCGCCAGACGTTAGCTATTAGCAGCACAAGCTAACTGTATTAAGTCTTGCAACTGTATAACATGTAAATAGATAAGTATTAGTAATATACATGTATATAGATTGGTAGACTGAAGTTTGAACCTGGCCATTGTTTTGCGGATAGAAACCGAATTATATAGTGTACTTTATACTATATTTTATGACTATTGACCTTGTATTAGAATGGAATACAACAACACAGTAGGATTGTAATATTTCCTTTGCATGATAATATCTGTACCATGACCCAGTGTGCCACTGTGTTTTTCCCAACAGTACTGGACACAGCAGGTCAGGAGGAGTTCAGTGCTATGCGTGAGCAGTATATGAGGACCGGAGATGGCTTTCTCATCGTGTTCTCCGTCACAGACAAAGCCAGCTTTGAGCACGTTGACCGATTTCACCAGCTCATCCTCAGGGTGAAGGATCGGTGAGCTTGCTGCTCGTCTCTTCCCCACTGAGCCATTTACACTTAAAAGTAGAGCATCTCACAGCTTGTGGCTATAATTCTGTCTCGTTTCCAGTGTGTTGTTAAAGCGTCTGTCATGTTTTCTTTCTTGCAGAGAGTCTTTTCCCATGATCCTTGTGGCTAATAAAGTAGACTTGGTTCATTTGAGGAAGGTGACGAATGAACAGGGCTGTGAGATGGCGGCCAAACACAATGTAGGTCTCAGTTACATATCTTATATTTAATCTGCCTTTAATTGTAATCTTTAACCATTGAACTCCTTACAGTTACATGAAAAGACAAGTTGGTTCATGTTACAGCTTACATTACATTGGCTTGCAAAAGTGTTCATACCCCTTGAACTTTTCCATATTTGGTCACATTACAACCACAAACATACATATTTTTTTTTCATTGGAATTTAATGTGAAAGACCAACACAAAGTGGTATACAATTGCGAAGTGGAAAGAAAATTATACATGATTGAAAACATTTTTACAAATAAAAACACACACCGCACTTTTCAGTTTTTTATTTGTAAAAAATGTTTTGAATCATGTATAATTTTCTTGACAATTGTATACCACTTTGTGTTGGTCTCTCACATAAAATTCAAATGAAATATATTTATGTTTGTGGTTGTAATGTGACAAAATATGGAAAAGTTCAAGGGGTATGAATACTTCTGCAAGCCACTGTATAGGTATACTGAAGTGCCAGAAAAACTGGTAGTGTAAAAAACCCGGTTCCAGGAGCATAAGACATACGTATATCAGGGCATGGACTCCACACGCTTACAGAATTATTCTGTAGGCAATAAACACCATACTTCCTGTAGAATGGTCCAAACATTTTTTGGTGGAAATGGTAAAACCCCAACCTCAGATGAGTGTTCCTCTAACCATAATTCAGTGTCTCTAGATGTATAGGCTGCCCATTGTCCTATTGGAAGAGTCCAAACCCATCAGGACATGAACGGGTGTAACTCATCAGAAAGGCAGCACACATAGTGTTCACCTATCAGAGAGGTTTGTAGATATACCAGAGGTTTCATGGAATGCCAGCTAAACAAACCCCACACCATTATGAAGCTTCCACAGATGTCTGTTGCTTCATATACGCACTTGCTATGTATTTTGCATAGGTTCGTGTGTACCAGTTTTCCTGGCACTTCAGTGTATGTATATATGTCATGTTTCCTCACTTTGTCTTTAATTTAATCCGATAGAAACGTGGAAAAGCTGAAGACACTTTTACTGTTTATACTGGTCATGTGACACTGCTACCCATGGTGCCAAGCCCATCTGTGTTAATGCTGAACTTATTATGTTATTTATGCGTTAAGTAATATTAATGAAAGTCTTGCTCCACTCTTTGTCTGTGTCTATATTTCGCCACAAGAATATGAATGATGATGTACACACACACACACACACACACACACACATACATACATATATAATACACATAGTAGCTTTGCTTTGTATCTCAAACCTCCACGTCACCACTTACTGCAGGATCTCTAACCGGCTTTGGCATTCTTTCTAACACGCCTCCGACTCAGCTGCTACTGCTTCTGTCTTTAATTAGAAAATGATGAGCAAGCCCAAATACAGTCTCAGTTCGTTGGCAAATATGAAACCGCATGCAGGAAGAGAGCTATCTGGAGAGCTTTTTTTCTCCCTGAGGATGTAGACTAGTGGAATTGGCAAACGCAGAGCCCGAGGCTTATTTTAGTGTGTGTGGTGAATTGCAGGCTTCTGAGTTGACTCACTTCTAAAAACAGGCTGTGATTAAGGCCCTGTTTGCCCACGTGATGAGCCAATCGACGATGCCCTATTATTTTCGCCTGTCTTATTTATAAACGTATGAGAGTTTTATGAAGTCGTTTATTTTTAATCTTTCATTCACAAAACAGATCACTTACATCGAGACGAGTGCCAAGGATCCACCGATGAACGTGGACAAAGCCTTTCACGAACTGGTCCGAGTAATTAGGTAGGTCAATGGGTTAAAATGCATACCTGAGAATAATAGTGTGATTATTATATTCCTGCTATAAGATGCAGAGTGTGAGTTAATGAATATAGCTCATATTTTACACAATACTGAGAACTGTTAATGGCAAAACTCCAAACTTAGATGTTCCTTTAACCATAATTCAGCATCGCTCAACATTTGTGGTGGTGCATTGTCCCATTTGAAGAATCCAAACCCATCAGAATGAATACAGGACATGAACGTGTGTAACTCATCAGAAAAGAGGCATACATAGTGTTCACCTGTCAGAGACATTTGCAGATGTACCAGAGGTCCCATGGAATGCCAGCGATTGAACCCTATACCATTATGAAGCTTCCATAGATGTCTGTCACTTTATATATGCACTGGCAACCAATGGCTTGCATAGACAGCATTGCTATGTATTTCACATAGTTATTTTGGCATTTCAGTGTAGGTTATGCCTCCAAGGATGCCAGATGTTTCTTATTCATATTAGTGTATTTGTGTGTGTTTTAGCAGTATCTAAAACACTTGGTGTCTTCAAACACCAAGCACTAGCATTTAAGCCTGAAAAGGGAATAGAAAAGTATCAGGTCAGTTTTTCCCCCACAAATGCACATAATACATAAAAGCAAGGCTTCTCTTTTGAGTCATCATCCATGCACAACTTTTATAAAACCTCTTAATAGAAGTTAAGTCTGTAGGTATGTCTAAGGTATGACTACTTTTGTGTTTCACTATAAATTGTAACAGATTGTAAGATTGCAGATTCATGCTGTTTTTCCATGATAATCTTTATTGGCTAATTGTCTGGGATGCTGCGTCATTGAATACTACTTTTTTCGATCTGTAGGATTGAATTCGACCAAGAACCACGTCTTTTATTCAGAGAATTGTCAAAAATGCCAGAAGTATGTTCTTATATGACCCACAATCCTTTGTGCGATATCCACAATCTTGTGCGCACCTACTTTAAACCATACAGCAGAATTAAAGACAGGATCTTTTCAGTGATGGACACCTGCACACCCACTAGTCTGTTCCATTATGTGTTGTCCAAATACTAGGAAGGAGCCTAGCTGCTGGTGGTGCCATCCCACTAAGGAAGTGTCCTTGACATTGATAAATCAGTTTCAGGTTACGTGTGCTTGTTTGTAGTGATCAGTGGTACTTGATAGCGGTATAATGCCAACACAAAAGCCCAGTGTTTAAAGGATTGGGCTTGGACACTGCACATAGGTTGTAAACAAAATGACAATTGATTTAAACTAATAAGAAAAATTAATACAAGTTCTTATAAAATAGACTCTAAGACATGAGGCAGCATGGCTGTAACCATTTTATGTAATTTGACATATTGCTGGAATTTCCCCTTTCCTGTCTAAGGACTCTTTGACCAAAGTGCAGGAATGTCTGGCAGAGCTGAAAGGGAAATTTATCTCACTGCAACCACCATCATATTCTCGCCCCTCTCTCACCCTGCTATCTCTCCACCCTTCTCTTCTTATTTCCCTTTCCTTTTTGACTTCCTGCTTTTTCTCTTAGGCAACAAGTACCGGAGAGGAACCTGAAGAAAAAGAAGAAGATGAAATGGCGAGGAGATCGAGCTGCCACTTCTCCCAAACTCCGCTGCACTATATTGTGACCGCCTGCTCCAATACAGAACGTCTCACAGAGCTGGGATTGACAGGGAGGTTTTACAACAACAAAAAAAAACACCAGCCAGGTCAAGGAGAAGCTGACAAGACGTCTTGAAAGGTTGACAAAGATGCAGCTGTTTTGCACACATCCAGAGAGGAGTGGAGAAGAGGTTACTGAAGTCCGCCCTTTTCTTCACTCGACTGTCACAAGCGTCAAGGGGCCTGGCTTCCCTCCAAGTGCTCAGTGGGAGTGGACAGTATTTCGCCTTATCGCTTTGTGTCTCTGTACTGATATGAAGTTCTAGCTTGGCCAAAGAAATGCCAGGCATTAGCACACATGCTAATGCTGTATTGGGAATTCGGGATACCTCCTCAACATGGCCTTTACTGTTAAGCACAAATGTACAGCGTACAACGTGACTGAAATGGACCTTGTTTTGCACTTTGATATTTGATATTGCACAAATATCATATTATGTGGTCAGCGTATTAAAGTGATAGCGTTTCTGACTTTGCTGAAGGTTGTAAAAAAATACGGATTATGTTGCACTTATGTAGGCTGCTCATTTGGATTTGGATTCTGATTTTCTCTTTTTTCTTATTCTGTTTTATCACATCAGCTTTTAGCCGCACTGCCTCCTAAACACTCGGGCACATTTTCTTATTCCATTTTTATGTGTTTTTTATGAATATTATTTAAATAATTTTTCGTTACTTAATTGATTTATATTTACTTTAGTCCAAATAAATCAGGCAGCATGAAGGATATATCGCTTTAGTTCAGCAATCGATCTTCTGTGCAAGTGACCCTTCAGGTTTTAGTTCAAATCTCATGACTGCCAGGGAGCAAGTTGGTTTTAAATGGCTTCACATGAATTGATGAAAGCATCCACAGATGTGGTGCTTCTCTAATACTGCCACACCACTCTTCTGAATTAGGGACCTAGGTGCAAAAATGTGCCGAATCCTGCACAACGCACATTAAATCAGCTCTGCTGAGGGTTCATGTTGAATCTAACTATGGAAAGTAATAATATAGACACAAATCAGCCATAATATTAAAATGTAATTAAAATCCACTGACAGATGAAGTAAATATCTAGTTACAATGACACCTGCCATTGGTGTGACATGTCGTGGAATATATTAAGCTGTATGTGAACAGCCTGTTCTCGAAATTTACATGTTGGAAGAAGGAAAATGGGCAAGTGTAAGGATCTGAGTGACTTACTACAAAGACCAAATTGTGATGGTTTGATGACAGGGTTAGAGCACCTCCAGGCAGACCTTGCAGGGTGTGTCCCAGTGTACAGCGGCTAATACCTACCAAAGGTGATCCAAGCAAGGACAACCAGCGAACCAGCAACATGATCCACCAAGACGGGGCACCCCAGGCTCACTGATGTGTTTGGGGTCAAAGGCTAAACCGTCTGCTCTGATACCACTGAAGATCCACAGAGGAATCTGTTCTGGTGCCAGTGCTTCTGGAGTCCATGTCTTGATGGACCAGAACTGTTTGGGCAGGCATGTTTGAACTTTATGGCTGATTAGTCTATATAGGATACATTCACATTACATAAATGATTTTTAAGGTCTTTTTTCCTCCATTGTTATAAAACATTTCCATGACTAAAAGCAGGACGTTGACATGCAGCATACATTTTATACCAATCAAGTTATACCAGGTCTAAGTGATGGGTTAAAACATCTCAGAGAATAAATAGCAGTCCTTAAGCTTACCTTTCGCAGTAGGAGCATCAGGGGCGGTGCATAAAAAATACCAGCTTACACAAAGTTATTTTGAAGGGTTTCAGGGGTACTTTTGATAGTTGAGAGTCTATAAGAGGGTTCGACTTGAAACTCGACATACTCAACAAAGTTTTAAGAATGAATGAACATGTATGAGGACAAACCTGAGAAATATTAAAGGGTCCAGATTTATTAGAGATTTTATCGTATTGTCTACGATGTGTGGTGTAAAGCACCGATACCTGAGGGGACCCAAAGACTCTTGACATTACCATTGCCAGTGTTTACATTTAATGTTTATAATGAGATTGTGAAGTGAACGTAAATATCACAGACTAACATATGATGTGATAACCTATACAGTATGTGGGCACACGAATCTTGTATGTTTTTATTGTTGTGAATATGTGAAGGCTACATTGTGACATTACTTGTAGAATTTTAAGGTGTACAAATAAATCTCGTCACTCCTGGCTTCCATACAGACATTTTATTTCATCTAATCACCCTGTAGTACATGTTTGCATTATCATTTCCATATCAAATGCAGTATAAACTAAGACCTCTTTTTTTTCGAGACAATAAACTGTCATAATTCCTGCATTCAATAAGATTTATTACATGTAGGAAGTGAATGACAAGCACAGTGTTTCTCTCCATCTCCACATTTCCCAATCTAAACACTGGGGATCCTTTTTAAACATGTTCTTTTATTTATCTTTGTGTTATTAAAATAATACTGTCACACTATTAAGTACATATACAACCTTGCCAAAAGAAATTCAGAGAAGGTGCTATTGTGCATTGTTACATGTTGAAAATTTACGCAATGTCTTAAGAAAATGTTTTGGTACATCTGTAGAGGGTGTTTTCCCTAAGTCACCTTTAATTTCCCATTCCACTATTTATTTTACTTTCTGTTATTCTTAATAAAGAACTCTTAATGATCAGCAACGTCCTTTCTTTGACTATCTGCATATGTTCCATGGGATATGGTAAGAGAAGTCCCACCAGGGTGCCTCTGTTAACACAACTGGGCTCATGAGATTGCTAACTAAACCCTAGAGGAGTGGCAGTATGTGCCATGGTCCGATTAGTAATGGCACCAACTGTTTCAGGTTGATGTTAGGGTATAAAGGCATAAAGCCATGGACCCTGGTTGCCAACAAGGCACTCTTCAGAATTACATGGGGCGTAGGTGTTGGGTCCACTGGTCTGCCTAAACACTGCTCGGTGACCATTTGCAGCCCTTTATGCAGTTAATGAACCCCCACAATGATGGGATATTCCAGCAGGATAATAAACCATGCATTAAGGCATAAGTTGTTCACAACTGGTTTGAGGAGCATTTAGGAGGGCCTGCACAATAACCCAACATGAGCCCAGTTAAGTATTTTCAGGATGCAGTGTTAACGGCATAATATTTGCTGTGGCATGGCTGTGGTATTTGTGTAGCCGACAACATGGCACCACATCCCTATTAATAAAGTGAAGTGAAAGTGAACTATTTGCCTACTGTGCCTGCACACAGAGGAATGTGACCTCCACATTTAACTCATCTGTGCAGTGAAACACACACACACACCCACCAGTGAACACTAGGGGGCAGTGAACACACTTGCCTGGAGCGAGGGGCATCTCCTGTCCACATTTGGAATTAGTGGTACATTGAGCTGCACTTTGCTGGGCTAGAGGCGGTCGTTCATGATACTTGTTCCTGTCTCGTGTTTGTAAGAATTAAATTTTCCCTTCCCTGGAACTAAAGAGGCCTAAAACTGTTCCAGGATGATGATGTCCCTGTACACAAAGCAAGCTTTGTGAAGGCATGGTGTGTAACGTTTTGAGTGAAAGAACTCAAGTGTCCTGCACAGAGCCCTGACCTCAACCTCACTGAACACCTTTGGGTAAAAAAATACAAAAATATAAAATATAATATAAAATATAACATTGTACACTAACATCAGACACGGAAATCCAATTATACAACTTATAAGCTGTAGTTTGATTTGCATATTTAATGTAATTTACCTGCATTTTGTGGGGATTTCATACAATTACATCTGATTTGGATCTTTCTGCCATTCTGATTCTGAGCTACTGGGCTTCTCTGTGCCACTAGATAGCAGCAGTGACTTACAGTTCATGTGCATGTTAGGTTGGCTTTGCTTATACCACTCTTCTTCAAAACTTATACAGTAAAACAAGCCAAAAGAACCTTTAATTCATCTAACAAGACCTAATCTACCTTGGTAACTCCCTCAAATACAGATCATCAGAACTGACCAGTCTGAAGTCTTTTCTTAATGTTGACATTTTGTCTTATTTGAGACTGGGTTCCAGAAACCTGGCCAAAGCGAACCGTCGGTGCTGCCTGGATGCAAGGGCATTATTCATACATCCATTTATTCATTTATTCATTCACTCATCTTCAGTAAATATGCTATCCAGCTTAGCATCATGGTGACTCCAATGGCAATCATAGCATCTCTGGGTGAGACGACACACTGGATAGGGACCAACTCTATTGCAGAACACCATACACACACACACACACACACACACACACACACACACACACACACACACACACATACCTTTTTTTTTTTTTTTTTTTATGGGGGGGGGGGGGGTAATTTAGAGAGCAA
>JAOVVF010000047.1:8779812-8790412 GCA_028565595.1 Duopalatinus emarginatus
ATCATGAGTCAGCTATGTACATATAATGCTTCAGTACATACAGGCTAAACACTGTAAAATATCTACAAAGTGTGTGCTGATGATTATTATGGTAAGTCAATTGCATAAACTGTTATACGTTTAATTTAATTTTGTAATAGAATATAATAATATAATTATGTTTAGAAGTACAATGGATTTGCTATGTAGTTACGTGCATTATTTGTAAAATGTTTGTATACTCAGTAATAACGGCAAGATACCCAGTAATAACCACATACTTCTAGTATCATCCCCTTTACTTACTCTGTACTTATAATGTGTGTTATTTGTAAAGAAACCCAGTAATATCCACATATTTCTAGTATCATAACCTTTACTTATGCAGTAATTTGCGGGTTGTAATTTAACGTGTTACCTAAATATATAAGAAATATCTGTTTTAAGCTTTTCACTCACACTTTTCTTTGCTGTATCTGAAATAGCTCTGGAGTGAGTGGGATATGTGGGAGGTCAGTTTGCAAAGTATTACAGAAAGGATTAAGCATTGTACTCATGTACCAGTTCTCCAGGGTCTATAAGCAATTCATCATGTCACATCTGGTCACATCTCCAATGCAACAGAATCAAGGTCATGTCCACATTTTCTTATGTAACAGCACTGAACGCTAAACCTTCTGAATTCTTAACATTTATCTCCAAGCTTTTTGTGGTGCACAGCCATAGTTGTAGCTTAAAAACAGAGCAAAAGCATATAATACAACATTACATTTTTCCATGTTGTAAGTAAACTGTCTGATCTAATATATTGAAAATACTCTGGATACATATACTATATAGTATTAATATGTAGTATATATGGCCAAATGGTATAAGCCATAAAGTCTGTAAGTAATTAATTACATATGTAAGTAAGTAAGCAAGTAAATAAGTAACTAAATAAATATAATAACAAATGCTTATTGTTTTTTGCTTAAGGCTAGTGTTCAAAAGCCTACTTGACACACACACACACACACACACACACACACACACACACACACACACACACACACACACACACAAAGAAGCCTTTTGAACACCAGCCATATATGTCATATATATATGATTGTACTACGTATATATGCATATAGCTTCTCTACAGATTCTCTAATTCCCCAATAAAACTGTACATCTCTAACCTGGGACTACTGTTTAACAAAAAAGCGAAGTGTAGTCACACCGGATCCTGACTTTCTTTACTTTTATTACTGTTTACTGCTCACTGTGGGGTTTTTCTTTTAAATAGTTAAAACATTTTTAAAACATTTTTTGCTTGTGCCTAAGACTTTTACACAGTACTGTGTGTAGATATGTAATGTTACATCAACATTGAGAATCTGACATATCAGTAGAACACCAAGATAGAAAATCAGTTGGCATAACTTTTTTAACATGAATCAGCCCAGAAAGCTTCGGTAGATGAAGTAGTGACATCTACATTACAGCACAGTAAAATGCATAACACAGCACCCTGGAGCAGAGACGGTTTAGGGCCATTCATTTTTTTTCCTCACAAGAGTTAGAAAAAGCCTTTACAAATACGTTTTTAGGTTTGTTTATGCAGGTGTCATGCAGTCTTATAAACACCAATTTCAAGCAAAGTGTTACCATTTTGTTTGACATATCTAAAGAAATTTTCTACTCGCATATGTACACACATTATTAAACATAATTTCTGTCTTAAGTCTAATATCTTCCAAACATAGATACGTTTACTTTGAGCAGTTTGGAAGAACTTTCACAGTCTTGTCACAGTATATATGAATAATTCATAATTTGTTTGAAAGTGCAGGCGGTGATCTTGACTAAATGGCATGCAGAGAGATTGTGAAACTGGGGAGAACTTTGAGAACTTGAGCTGGAATTTTAAGACCCCCCCCCCACCACCACTACTGACTTTTGGAGTTGTTGAATCGTAGATGAGAGAGTGGAAGGTTGTGGCAGGCCTGGATAATTCATCAAAATTAAAGAAGGAATAAAAAGGAATTTAAGGGATGTTAACTAGAAAGAAGGTGGACGTTCAGGTCTGGTCTTAGTCTAAAACTCTTTTATAGCTCTTTTTGAAGAGTGCAGAATGACAAAGACCGACTGTGGGAATTGGAGAAAATTGGAGAAAATATTGAGACATTGTTTAACATCTAGGAGGCTTCTGCTTTGAGCTTGATAGCCAGAATTTTCCAAGACCCTGTACCTACCTTGTATCTGGAAGTAGCTGTAGTGTGCCTAGCAACACATTGAAGGGGCAATCTGAAAGTTCTTGGAAGAGGTGTAAAAGGATCCTATTAAATATCTTGTAGAGTGGAGAGCTGAGAAGCTGTATGGTAGCACATTAATTGATTAAAGTCCCAAAGTGTGATATCTGTAATGACTCTAAGAAACAGATCAATTATCAGCCTATTAGATTGACTCTGCCTTTTCATTCAAGTCCACAAAGGGCAAGGATGCTGAAATTTAACTCACATGGGATGAAGGCTTCCCTGACTGAGAAAGAGAATGTGTTAGATAGTGTCGGATGGGTAGCCATAGGGGCTAATGGAGTGGTCCAGTCTGTGCAGATGGGAATTTTTGACAGAAGTTAACTTATAGAGGGTACAGTAGGGCTTCCATCACAGTCTTTTTATTCCCAAACTTGATTTATTACAGCAGATGCTTTAAAAATAACCCAACAACAAGTCAGCAATGTGATAACAAATAAGTAAAAGATGACAGTTTATTTCATGCTTCTTATCAGTGTCAATAACAGCATGACGATTGTGCAGTAGCTTGAATCTCTTTATAATAATACAGTGTTTTTTTGTCATCCAGCTTAATTTAAATGTGTAGAAGTAGTGAGCAAAGGTGATATGGCTTGTGGTATAACATCCTCTGATTTGATGGATGGTTAAATGTTATAATTTATGTCACAGGTCTAAATATTCTAATCTACAATGTCTCCTCATCATCTTCAGGGCCACTACTGGGAAATGCAGGCAGCGACTCTTTCAGCAGAATGTCATCCACCTGCTTTGCACTGTCCTCTGACTCCTCAGGAATGGATGGTGGTAGGCTGTCAGCATCTGAGTTGCTAAGGACATAGCCGGGCAGGGCCATGTGGGCACTAATGGAGGGGGCTCCAGTGCTGCGGTATACGCGGCTGGAAAAGAGCGTGGTGGAGCGTGTACCAGGTGCTCCTGTGGCAAGGTGTGATTGGCTGCTGGTGCTGTTGTTGAGGCCCATTGGCACTGAGCCGTAGCGGTAAGTGCCACACACTACGGGACCTTTCCAGTCAAAGGCCAGGTTCCAGCGTGTCCAGGTCTTTTTTATTTCTGTCTGGACCTGACAGAAAGATGGACAGATGGGTTTTTCAGAGATGGACTATTGCTGGTTTACACAAAACAAATCCTGGATATTCAAGATGCCATATTAAAGGAGATTAGGTCAACAGAACACCAACTTACCTCTCCATTGCAATAACAGTAGATTATGGACACAAAGAAACCCTGCATAAGAAATAAAAGAGATAAAAAGAATAAAAAGAAAAACATGAAAAGAAAACTGACCAAATTTGCAGACACTTTTCATAAGCCTTGCAGAAATGCATATACAACTGAATCAATTCTACATCACACAGGCATATATTGTAACAGGAGTGGCTGTGAAGCCGGGGGCAGAACAAATAACTGGCAAACCTAATGTAATAAGAAGCTTATAAGATTCTATGTACAGCTTTGGCCTTCCAAGAATTCACTATGGGAAACCTTAATTGTATCATTACATAGGCAGTGATAACAAGGAGCTTTTTTTGGGGCACAAAAGGTGAAAAACATTCAAAATTACATAGTTGTAAATCTGGGATCTGACCTTAGACATCACAATTTGGCCATGCTTCCAACACATCAACTTTAATTGTTCACTTACTGTCAGATATATATCAACACTTGACAGCTGAGATAATTAATGTTGTTCATTTCACCTGTTAGTAATATTGTGGTTTTAATGTTCAATATTTGTACATAGCTTCTCTGTAAGTAATAAAAGGAACAATGCATTGTGTTAACAGGTTTGGTTTCACATGGACTAGGCCAGGTACACCCCCTTTGATATTGCATATAATTAAAGTAGTAAAATCTGCAATTATTAGCAGTGTTTAAATATCAACCACTATGAATGATAACAACTGTAAGGCTATAAATAAGCAGTCTATTTCTTTAACGTTATATAAAACACATGCAGAAAAAAATCAGAACACACTTGGAGAAACATTGTATTTTTACCCTGAAATGTGTTATTACTAACCAGAGAATCCCCTGATCTTGTTCAATACAGTTTATAATTATTAGTGGGCTAAAAATAGGCACTAGAGTGTCATTTATATGTTGCCTTGTCTAATGGGACTAAAATCCACCCACTCTTGAAGCTCTACATTTGTTTACAAAGCAAACCAATGTCATATATAGTTAGCAAACTATATATGACATTTTCATTCTGATATATAAATGCACAATTCTTCTATTCAACATAGACCAATGCTATAATGGCAATGGTTAATGCAAGTAAATGAAAAGAAAATTAAAATGCAAATACTGGCACAACTTATAAAAATAAGGCCATTTAGGTTTCTCACTCTTTTTATAGCCATTTATTCAATCATGACAGCGTTGCACTGTCCAAATTTACATACTTTTCATCAGTATTTCAACAGTATACAGTATACAACATTTCTGTATATTGTACTATTACAACCCTGAGATGTAATGGGTTTACCTGGGATTACATTTAATGAGTTAAGCTATCAATGATCAAGACAAAGTGCAGGAACAGTTATGGGAAGGTAACAATCAGGCTTTGCTTATGTAAAATAATCCACATGAATATGCATAATCATGTTGTGCAATGAACATTCCTTTTTTTATTAGCTAGGAAATGTCTCTGAGACTAAATGTGGCATCCAGTGGAAAATATATTTCATTTTGCAATGTTGTGTCTGCATTTCCAGCCTTGATGCTGAGTTGAAGGTTCCATTTCAAACTGAAAATGGTTCAAAACAAAGAACCTGAATAGGGCTTACTGAATCGTGGGCAAGTGTGGTAATTCCATTACTAAACCTCACACCATTTTAACAGTGAAGATAAAATTGACATTTTCATCAAAACATCATCTTAATATAATGAATGTGCTGTTGTTAAATGGTATATAAAATCTTATAATTAATATTGATCTCCTGATAAATAATAGGCCTAATAAGGGTAAGTAACACAGAAAGTAAGACAAAAACCTTGAAGACTTTATGTTTTTTTGTGCTTTAAAATTTTAGCACTGATGTGGCTACAATACACTAATGTTATTACAGACTTAAAATGGATCTGTGCAGCTTTAGCTTTAGCAGGCTATTCTTATTTGTTAAATATGTAGTATTTCAGTGTGCTGTATTTCATCGGTTTTTCATTGGTTAAATAAGTGGGCTGATACCTATAGTGAACATTCAAAAGACAGCCTTATAAGAAATGGGACAAGGCTATAAGGCTGTAGTTGTTTTGAAAAGGGCATCCAGTAAGGAGGAAACATGCAGTTTTGAACCAATATCTGGTTGAACCCAACCGAAATAGCACCATTCTGGAATTAACCAATAAATTACCTTTGCATCAACAGAAAAACAGAATTGTATAGGTTTAAAACCACACAAGGCAAGCTGATTTTTTTCCCCCAGTAAATATACTGACATTTTAAGCTCCGCTTTCTCCAGTTATCTGTAGAGTTTAGGTGAGTAGAAAAACGTAGGCAGTTAACACCTGTATCATTTGTGAGGTCAGATTTCAGGTGGATTGTAATAAACTTATAGTATACAGGTTTGTTTTGCATGCAAAACTATTATTTAATGAAACGGCAAATGGCATTTTAATTTTTGTTTTTTGAGGGCACATGCCAGCTCTTCCTGAATTAGCATTTGAGAGCTTATATTGGGAAAAAAACTTCACCAAACATTATGAGTCAGACCCAGAGAGCTGGCTGTACAGACACCAAAGTGTATGCATTGGCTAGTGAAATACTCAGAGGATTCAATTAACGCAATCCTCTGTCATCAGAAAAAAAATAAATTATCTAGAAAGTGCATTTTTGGCATGGCCTGTTTCCACTGTTTAATTTTCATAACTCGCTTGCAGACTACCCCAACCTACTAGAAAATAAGATTCCCTTAATGTAAATTTTTAAGGCAACATTTACCGTAAACATGCCAAGTAATATTAAGCCCACAATGATTAATATGAACAACTAACCTACTATTATATGAGGAGAGATGCACAGCTTGGTAAGGTTTCTTTACGTGGGCTGCTTGGGTGTTTCATTTATGTATACTTGCACTGGCCACCTATATACAAAAGGCTCAAATAAGTGTATTCAACTGCATTTTATGAAATTGAACAAATGTAGGGTCGAGTAGTATATATTTCTGTCATAACACAAATCTTGCCTTCCACAAATGCATAGCCTAAGTGTATGAGGACACAGGGAGATAAGAAGAGGAGCTTCCAGAAGGTGCAGGATGCCTGAACTGCACTTAGGATTTTTTTTTGTATAAATAGGAGCTTTATAGCTGTAGACAGGGGAGTGTGAGGTCTGTATAATCAAGAGGAGATTTAGAGATGTCATGAATGAATATACTATATGTATAAGACTTAGTTTTAAAACTGTAAGTGGAGATATTTGATTTTACAAAATAATTGTACAATTGTTGGATTAGCAATTGTTCAAGCTGATTATGGAAACAATAGCTTTCAAGAATACCAAGGTATTCCACATGTTTTACATTTCCATTGTACTTTAACTATGAAAATGAGTAGAAATAGCAGCTCTGTGTGGCTCCACTAGATGTGAATATTCTCCCATCTACACCTGTTGTAATAAGTAGATATTTCTATCTCCTCTCAAATGACTTTCGACAATTTCTTAACCTGCTGTATTTCCAACATGCCTTTAAGTAAAATACAGTTACTACATTGTTGCAGAGCTCACTGGGTGGAAGCCAGGGTGGGTGCAAACCAAAGTATACATGGTGAAAATATTCAAACTCCACAGAGAAAACCGCCTGGCCAGGAAATTGAACCTGTGCTCAGTGAAGACCAACATAATGTTTATTCCCCACTGTCCCCTTTTGCACATACAAACAAGACTTAAACACTAGTGTCACTTAAACAATTGACTTAGAGCTTAAACACTAGTGTCTACTAGAATAGATTTTTTTTCTTTTCTTTTTTTTCTGCAAGAGTAAATTTCTGTGTTCATCGCTGAAGACATGACTGATAAGTAATCCTTCACTTTAAAATACATTATATGGTTTTTATACATTATAATTGTTTGTGGACACCTTATGAACTGTCAAGCTTGTCCCCAAACTGTGTCCAAAAGTTGGAAGCAGACTACTGTACTGAATGTTTTCCTTCACCGGCAACTACACCGGTCATGTTTCAGCATGACAAATGTTCCTGTACACAAAGTGAGGCATTCATGAAGACATTTCTTGCTGAACTTGAGTGTCCTGCACAGACCGCTGACTGTAACCCTGCCGAACACTGACTGTGCCTCAGGCCTCCTAACCTGAGAACCTGGCCCCACTAATGCTTTTCTGAGTAACAGATCACGAATCTCCACAGTCACACTTCATAATCTAGTGGAAAACCTTACCAGAATTGTGGAGGTTATTATAATCTGGAACAGTAAATTGAAACACATGATATCAGCTACTACTGATAATTGAGCTAGTATTGTAGCTATATACGACAGTAATTATTGTTCATAACAGTCTACTGTACCTTTATGTACTGAGTAATGATACAGTGTATATACAGTTATAATTATACCTCTATGTACTTTGTAAAGTGTCATCCTTGAATGGAGATTGCATGCACCCTGTCTTGCATGGTAAATTTGATATCTGATTACATTCAGTATGCATGCGCTTAACCAGTGATTAAGTACCTGAAAAGAGTTGAAGAAGAGCTCACAGTACATGCGCACTTCCCAGCCGAGTCCCTTGAAGGTGTGTGGCATCCCCACAAACACAATGTAGTGCACACCAAAAACGAGCACCAACACCAGCGTGGATTTTGCCAGCTTCCTGGTTACAGACACAGGGGGTAAGGGGGGGGGGGGATAAATTCCCCTTTCTATTGAGATTTCAAAACATATTGTGCAAAAATAATAATATAGAACCTGTAGATGACAATTAAAATATGGTATCTTTTTTCCTACATTAATAAGCAATGCAAGATAATGCAATAAATTCTACAGACAAGCCTATGAAAAATACATAGGCTGGTGGTGGCTCCATAATGGGGTTTGTTTAGATGGCATTCCATGGGACCCCTGGTACGCTATGTGATGAGCGTACACCTTTCTGACGAGTTAAACCTGTTTATGTCCTGTGTTCATTCTACTGCAATGCAAGTAATTACATTTCACACAAAGTTCTCTTTTGTCAGGATATTTCACATAATAATTTTAATAATAGTATTAAAAAATGTCTGTGTGACATTTCAGGATCATATAATCCATGCAATGCACTGTGGAACCCAGAAATCCTACACCTTAGAATACAACAGAATTGTGGACCATGGAAAAATGGTGTTCAAATTTTCACAAGCTTGTGAAGTCCATGCCCCATAAAAGAACTACCAAATATTAGACTGCTGTTCCAGTTTTTAAGCCACTTGAGTGTCTACACTATACAACATTAGGATAAAGTATGCTTATTCATTCATTCATTCATTCATTCATCTGCTGTATATAGTGCTCACTGTTAAACACTGTATCCTGGTCAGAGCTGCAGTCGATTTGGGACCAGTCCCAGACTAGTGGATGCAAAACACAGATGCACTCTTGATCCAAAGCCAGAGAGCCAATTTATCTAAGCTAATCCATCAACTGGCAACCCTCACAAAATCCACATGGAATACATGTAAAACTCTGTACAAACAATGCCAACCCACCAATGCAATGGTGGTGTAATTACATTTCACACAAAGTTCTCTATTATCAGGATATTTCACATCATACTCTCATAGTATTAGAATAATTTCTGTGTGACATTTCGGGGCTCATATAATCATCTAGGCAATTGCTAGAGACAATACAGGGCTTTGGAAATTCTCTAATGATTCACTAACTATGCTCCAACACACTCCCACAGAGGTGCAGTAATGATCCCATTTACACAGAAAATCTAAAACCTTAGCAATAATGTAGGAGATGAAAGTTGATCATAGTTCCCAACAAAGCAAAGTAATAAAAGAAGTTTTGATCATATGCCTCGTATCATGTATTGTCAGAGATTGTCAGAGAGCCATTTAAAAGCACACATGTAAACAATCAAATGTGACTACACCCTCTCAAAAGAAGTATTTTGTACACATGGGTGATGTGGCTTTGACCTTGACTGAACAGTGCCATCTGGCCAGACTGACACCTGTGATATACAGCGTTTTGCATTGGGATAGTGTCCAAAAGCAGTGAACTGATTACTGTTATTAAATGCACCAAATTGCATGCCTTTGCAGTTTGCTTGCTCTCGATTAAATGCTTATATGGACAAATGGCCTTTCAACTAGAAAGCAAATAGTAGTAATTATCATCACTTTATGTGCATGATCTGGGATTTGTTTCTCCCCTATTAGCAAGGAAAGAGCAGTTAAACCTACTGTTTTGTGGATTTATTGGACAAATCAGCAAACAACCCGCAACAAAGAGACGTGTGTGTCTGATAGCAGAACAATATCGAGCACCGATACTGTGATGAGAATTAAATTATGTTGTCTATAAGCAGCTGCACTGGGAAGTCTATTTCTCACTTAACTTCTTTTAAACAACGACAATTATTTCTGGAGCATGAACCCACTGGGATGAAAAAACCTAACAGCATTAATAGTTGCCTACAGCTCTTTTCTCATTTACAGCACCTTAATACCATTTGGACTGTTCACTTCACTTCATTCTAGCGTCGGTGTTTCACTGAGTATAACAAAGTTTCAGTAAGTACTTATTTCAGTACCAGTACTCCAGGATTTATAGCAGTATTTCCAGAGATTTGATGGAGGTGAAATCTTAGGAAGGTTGCACACACCTGTACTGTTTTCTTGTGTCGTATCTGCCTGCGTTGGTCTCCCGGATCTTGGTTGCCAGCACCCGAACAATATTCACAAATAGGATAAAGTTCAGCTAAGCAGGAGAAAACAGAATCACAAAGAAACAGAATCACTGCTGTAATAAATTGTTCACAATATAAAGCAGATACTTAATTGTCAGTTCAGTGTCTGAGACTAACAGTTCTCTCTGCCATTGTTAGAGTGAATTAAATTATCCTCATTACAAATGGAACATCTCATATATTCAGGACAGTTTTAGAGCATCTAAACCAGTGTTGGTGGTGAAAATATTCTGGGTGGGACTGTTCATGCCATATTGTTGATTTAAATATGAGGAATTTCTGAAGTGCTGCATACTGCTGAATACTGATGTTTCATCTCTACCTATATACAAAAAAATAGGGTCTCTCTCTTTGTGTGTGTGTGTGTGTGTGTGTGTGTGTGTGTGTGTGTGTGTGTGTGTG
>JAOVVF010000047.1:8790512-8803748 GCA_028565595.1 Duopalatinus emarginatus
GTTTAAATGTTATTAATAGCAGTGTGGGGTTTTAGGCTAGTATACAGCACCTAAGTAACATAACACAGGCCTAAAAAGGAATGGCCAAGGAAGTGCCCAAACCCACGGCTCCCTTCTAACCACAATACTACTAATTCACAACACTACCACACAAGCCACAACACCTGACTAGGTACTATCTCTCCCTACACAACCACACGTATTACACCCCCAAAGGGCACACCCAGATGGCCAGGACAGGCCACTCCTTGACCACAAAATAACAAAAAAATCCAAAAGTATCAGATGCAACTTCCAGGGTGCAACGACCTGTGATATGCTATTATTATGTTTTACAGCTAACAGCTGTGATAGCTAAGACCTAAACCCCACGAGATTGTAGTGATAACGGACTTTAAAAATACAAAATATATTAAAAGGTGGCTCTGTTGTAGCTGGGCAAACATACAAGCCAAATACAATAAAAAAACAACACATGGAGGGAAAAACAGTGGCCCGCAAGTGCCCCGGCTGCGGTCTTACTCCGGATATAGACCCTGATGTCGCCAATACGATTGAGGCACCACTGCTCTGTAGTTGTAACCTACTAAATATGTGGGCTTCGTTGAACCAAAGCTGGTTAACTTGCAAGTCGGCTACCGGTACTCGTCTAATTCTCACCTGGTTGGCTACTCCCGCTGGCGCACATGCACAAACTCAGTTCTTCCTACAGCAACCACAACACGCCAAACACTTCCCGCCGTCCCATTGTATGACCAAAGTGGAAATGAACTCACCTGGGTGTGTTCCTCCTTTATCTTTCCCCCCCGAAACCCATACGCTCCCTACCTGCGTTCCACCCACCCTACAGTGGGCGTGTCTCAGGCTAGTGGGATCTTCCACCCGCAGTGAGATGGTCTTACCATCCAGGTGACCTTAATGGGGATATTAATATTAAACCACATTAGGCCTTAAGCCATACCACATTCACGCCCTCCTTTAACATTCACCGTCCCAGTGAATAAGGGTGTATCTAACAGGCAATTGCCTAGACCGGAAAACCCTGGGAACACCGGCTGGTGTAGGTAAACTCAATAAGGAGTTTAGAGCAGCTGTACGGGGAAGATGAAATAGATTCGAATGCTGTCCGGCTGTACTACAAACAGAGCGCAGTACCATTGACAGGTTTTGCTCATCTTGGTTTTCTGAGCTACCACCTATAGTGGCCACTGGGGTTAAATTCTCGCTGTCTGTACCCTCTTGGTCACTTAGGACTTGACCCAAGGTCTGGCATGGAGGAGGATCAACTCCAGCTGTTCCCAGCCCTGTCCCCACTCTAGGTCTTATACAAACCACAATTTCAGCAGGACTAGTCTTTTCCTCAGATTACTCTCGATCCCTCTCCTAAGGTGGTGTGGCCACAGGCACCACAAACGTTTGACCCCTGTCTGTGCATAAAACTGGTTTTATCTCTGACCTATAAATGGTTTTGCAGCATCCCCCTCCCCCTGCTGGTCTAACCTTGTACAACGTTCCTACAGTGTCCAAACAGTTCACAATTTCAAAAATAGTCGAGCTCCATACATCCTGAATTTTGTGTCTGCCCTGGAAGTGATTCTGCAACAAACCAGAGTGCCTGGCGGCAATATTGGTACTACCGCACCGTACTACTGCGGCAGACTCTAATTGCTCCCTTGTGCTAGCATAGACTTCTGACAGATGTTTTTTATATTGGTCCACCCAATCAGACCAATATAATTTTGTCCAAACAACAACTCATAAGGGGAATATCGCATAGACTGATGTATCGTGGCCATTTTCATTTCTGCTCGGGTGGCAGTGTGCGAAGCAAATCATGCAGCGTCCAATTAAACCGTTCGCACTGCCCATTGCCTTCAGGGTGGTAAGGTGTAGTCCTGCTCTTCTCAATGCCATAAATCTCACAAAGACGCTTCAAAAGTTCCCCCTCAAAATTGGTCTGAGTGGATTCTCTTGGGTACACCACAGACATAGAACCACTTCTCCGTAAGGACTCACACAACTGTACTAGCTTTCTGATCTGGTACCGCATAAACCTGAGTGAATTTTGAAAACACATCAGTGAGCACCAGCACATTTTCCTGTCCATTACTTGCCTTTTCTAGTATGGTGAAGTCTATAGCAAGAATTTCCAGTGGTTTAATGGCCAAAAAGCTGCCCAATAAATGTTCGTACTTTGGGGTGAGTAGCCTTGGCAACTGTGCACCTTTCACACCCGGTGCACCATTCTTTTGTATCCTGCCACATTTTTGGCCAGTAACATTGTTGCCTCACCAGATCTACAGTGCGCTTCCTGGTGGCTGTGATGGTCATGAAGAGCTGTTAGCACCTCAGTCTGTAATGCCTTAGGCAATATTAGCTGTGACACTGTGTACTTAGTTGGGGGCAACAGTACCTTTCTATACAGAACTCCTTCCTTTTCCTCAATTCTTGGCCACTGTCTAGCCAGCTCTCTAACCCCTTCTCTCTCGCCTTTCAGCTCTAGAGCCGTATGTGCCTGCCTTCTTCTCCAACACACACCAAACGCCACAATAGTGGGGTCTGCAGCTTGCAAAACCTGCAGGTCTGCCAAGCTACGTGATGGAATAGCATCCACCACTAACAATACAGCCCTTGGGGCCCCAACAGTGTTCTGTTTGCAGCCTAAGAAACGTCACGAGGAACCGAAATCCCCCCAACACTTGCTGCGGTCTGATCAGCAACAGCAGGCAGCCGAGAGAGAGCATCAGCATTACTATTAGCTGTACCTGGATGGTACTTGATCTACTAGTTAAACAGTGCCAAGTGAGAGGCCCAACGCTGTTCCACTGCTCCCAATTTTGCTTTGGCTTGGGCTGTTTCTTAAAGCCTTGTGAAGCAAGGCTAGCTTGGCAAACCCGTCTACAAAACACCTATAGTAGGATGCAAACCCTAGAAAGGACCGTAACTCATTGACAGAGGAAGGGCGTTTCCAATCAGTGACCACTCGAATTTTCTCTGGGTCTGTCTCCACACCTGAGGCATATATCACATGTCCGCAAGTTACTAACTCTCTGTTGAAAGAAACTACACTTTTTCAGTTTGAGTTTCAGGTTATGCTGTTGAAGACGACCCAACACTATGTCCAACCGCTGCAGGTGTTGTTGGAAATCTTGAGAAAAAATAACAATATCATCTAAATAAAGCAACAGTGCATGGAAGCTTTGATCCCCGAATATTCACTCCATTGGGCGTGTTGCACAATCCGAATGGCATCCGATTAAACTCAAACAAACCGAAAGGGTCCCCCTCTGACGACGGAACCCCTCTGACGACGGAACCTGATTATAGCCACTTGCCAGGTCTAAAGTGCTGAACCACTTGGCCCCGCTCAAAGCACTCTATTCTGGGCAGAGTAAAAACATCCAGCAAAGACAACAGACCCCAAGCCATCATGACATGAAGCAGAGATTAATGTCATAGCACCAGCCGGCATCTGAACAGTGGAGCCATGTTGGACCCAAAGTAGCCCAACCCAACCATCTTGCTGTTTTTAACAAAAATAAAATTCCTATAGCTTAAATGGAAAAGTTCTGGATGACCACCAAACTCCTAGTCAACCATTGGAAATTACATATTAAAACTTTGTTTATAGTTTTTCTCCTCGTGAAATCTGTAAAACCTGTTTATTTCAAAGAAAGTGAACTATTTGCCTACTGCTCTTGCACACAGAGGAACGTGACCTCCACATTTAACCCATCCATGCAGTGAAACGCACACACTAGTGAACACTAGAGGGTAGTGAACACACCTGCTCAGAGAGAGGGGCAGCCCCAAACCAGGGAGCAGCTGGGGGACTTAAGTGCCTTGCTCAAGGGCACTTCAGTTGTATCTTGTCTGTTGCAGGGATCAAACTCGGGACCTTGCCTAGCCACCAGGCCATGGCTGCCCCAATGACTTACACTGATGTGTATTTTGGTAATCAGTCGTCTTTTTCCTTAGGAGCTCAATTTATTCACATACACATCATCCACATTTCCGCATATCTGAATCTGGGTAATCCTCAATTAGTTAAGAAAAGTAAATTTTTTTTACATTATATGTTTTCTTATTTTACTGGCATATTGATGATAACTTTGTATAAACACCATTCAAAGTGTATAAACACAAACTTTGTATAAACACATTCAAAGTGTGTGAATAAATACGAAGCAGTTCAAAGCATTTTCTCTGTGGTTGAGCATTAGACACATAAAACTTTGTTTTCTTTCTTTTGCACAAAGTGGATTTTTCACAAGTGTTCATAAGACCTGAGCTGAGCATGAAGATTTCTGTGATATGTAATCAGTTCCCTGTTGATTCCCTTCCTATAAGAATTGCTGTGTTTACCTGTCATAAATAGCAATAAACTGTACAGATCAAACCTGTGCTTGATATGATGGATCTGCTGTATCACATTTGTGCATTGTACTGATTTGCAAATCCTATTAATTGTAAGTATAATGTATATGTCTCACAGACAGACACACCTGAACACCGTAGGGATGCTAATGTGTTTAATATCTGTTTTACATGCCCAAGGGGCATCAGGCTCACAATTGCTGTGAAAAAGAGTTAGAGGCAGACGATTTCCTATTACTTATGCACAACCACCTCAGTCTTTTACGACCGCCTCAGTCTTTCAGCTCTTTTGCAGGCACACACAGTTCTTAAGAAGTATTTATTACATGCCTGATTTTTTTTTCCTCACTTACCCCTATGGCTGTCAGGATAGGGACTTGATAGATCCATTTGATGTTGCCTGCACTTAGCTCCCAGCATCTACAGAGGAAAGGAGAGATTCGAAAAGAGATACATGGATGGGGTGGGAAGACAGAGACAAAGAGAAGGAAGAAAACAAATGATTATTATGTATTATTGGTATTGTCACACATATCTTATTACTATTAGAACTTACAGAAACACTCTATGTGTTTTAAATCAGTAGGTGGTAACTGAAGTCTGTAAATGAGAATTTATCATTGTAGAAAAAAACTCAACCTGCTTTATGCTTTATGTCATTCTCTCAGTGTGAGTGCTGCTCCAGTACCCTCCAGGTCTTATCTGAATTGTTCCAGTGTTACTAATCCAGTTATAAGTGCTCACTCTGAGCTGCACCGTGGAGCTCTGAAGATAATTATCCCTTCAAAGATGATCATGTTATGCAATAATAGAGAATTTCTTCTATATAAAAAGAAGGGTCTTTTCATACACACATGTATACAACCATATCACAGTGCCTTAATCACTTTTAATTAAGTACTCAAATGCTAAGGACTAATTTTTTAATCATGACTTGTTTTGAAAGGGGGCTTTACAATATAGACATGTAACAAAGAACAATGTAACAATTACTGAGCATAATATAGTAGCTATATAAGAAATGTGAGTTAGTAGTAACAAAATCTCATTCGATTTCAGAGACACTGACAAAAACAAGAGCACCACACCGTCTCACATTGTTACTGTTATCAGATCTTCATTACAGCAGGATTTAAAATAAGCTGACATTGCAGCTCTTTACATGAAGAAACACAACTTGAACTGAGTGACTGTGTTACATGGAATATTTTAAGTAGATATATGATGTGTAAGGAAGAAAGAATAGACAGATTTTAAAGACTAGAGAGCTTAAAGAGGAATCTTTTTATAGAAATTTTAATTTAAGCAATTAATTTGGATGAATATATGATTGGCAGAAACCCTAATTAAAGTCTATTTGAATACACATACAGCATCTGTATCATCCACAGCAGTGACAAAAGACTGAATATATAAGGTGAAAACAATGAAATAAGAAAACTATTATTATTATTATTATTATTATTATTATTATTATTATTATTATTATTATTATTATCATTATTAACATCACTATAGTTGTTTTTGTCACAACAATTAACAAAACTGTTTATTCTTTGGGACCAAAAGCCCAGAAGGCATATTAGTTAAGGTGTTTATTTAAAAGCAGCTGATAATGCCTGTGTCTATACTCATGTGCTTTTATACTTCATTGATTGCCAGTGGTCATTATTACAAAGCTAAATTAAAACCTTGTGTTTTCTAGCTCTGCTGGCTCTCAAGGCTGAGATACAATCATCAAACTAACCTTTGAAGTTGGCCTTTCATCATGGCAACTATGCAAATGACAAAATATACAAACGCTTGTTGCTATCCAAGAGAGCTCTAATCTATTCGCTTTAATTTACATTGCTGCTAAAGAGGAGTGTAATCTTATCTCTCTTTTTTTTGTTCATCTTAACAGCTAGGATGTGGAGTAATAGAATGGTTTCTTTGGCAGTAAAGTCCCAGCAGTAAGTAAAATCTAGGTCACCAAAGCACCAAACTTTGTATCTTAAAACAGCAACACTCGTTATTTACACTGACATACCAAAAGTCAGGAGACAGGAACCAGTATTGCGCATGATGCCCTCAATCCCAGTGCATGGCAGCATTAGTAGACTAGTGGATCCAACCAGTGCCATGGGAACATCCCCACACCAGTATAAACCCACCACCAGCCTGCACAGTGCCTTACTGACAACCAGGGTCCATGGCTTCATGGGGTCTGTGCCACACACAAACCCTACCATCAGCCAAAAACTAATGATACCGTGACTCCAGACCATACCACATGTTGCCAGTCCTTTAGGGTCCAATTTGCAACCTTACAAGCCCAGATGAGGTGCTGTATCCAGTGTTGTGGTATTTACAGTGCTACTTTGGTGGATCTTCTGCTCTTATATCACATGGAAGCTAAGGAACGCTACACTGACCAATACCAACCAGATGCTGCCAGTCACAATAATTAAGCACTTCTAGGTGGCTGCTGTCCACTGTGGGTGATAATGACTTATTCCCTGTACAAACTTGACACTGTGAACCGAGAAATGTTAAATGCCTATACAACAAAGAATGTCTCATCCATCTGGCACCAAATGTTGTGACCTGTTTAAACTCATGAATTCATATTGCCTTGCCATGAGCTCACTGGCCAGTGTTCAACCTAATTTACAAGATACTTTTCCAGGTGTGGGCTTTCCCAAGCTGCCCCTGAGGCCACGGCACTTTATAATTAATGTACATACTGCTAACACGTGGCTTTTGGCATGTCAGTGCATATATATAATAATGTACTTTCTACAATAAAGAGCAATGTATCATGTAAATGTTCTTATAATAATCTTTTGAAGAGCTACTCATTTAAAACAATTCCATATTTGCAGTGCATATTTTTAAGCTGAATGTCATTGCCTTGTGTCTGCATTCACAGACGTCCCCTAAAATGCATACGCACAAACATAATACAGCACATGTTCAGAATGTTTAAGCTAGGTGTAGTCATTTTCACAATTTCACATTGTTTGTGAGCTTGCAAAAGCCATTCACCTGGAATCTGCCACTGTTGCCCTTACGATTGCCCAGGCTGAAACAAAGAGGGCAGGTACACCTGAAATCAGAGACAGAGCAAAAGGTCATCACAGTAATCAGAAGGCTATAATACGTTCTCCTGTGTCTGTGTGTTGTGTCTGGAGCACATTCAGAGAACTAGGTCGTCATTTCATTTTAACAGTATTGGTTTATTTGTACTTATTTTGTTCTTTTAAAATTATGTTTAATGAAACAAATTTATAATGTGTAACCAATGTACATAAGCCTTGCATTTCAATGTACATACATTTAATGATAACTATAAATGTATAATGTAAGATAAGAGGACTATATTCTCTTCTACCATTCAAAGAATAAACAATTTAAATAGAAAATTGTACTTGAAAAAATTAAGCCACAACATCTGGAAAAGCAAATAAGTGTAATAAGTCTCTAAATCTCGGACAAGTGTGTAAGCAACATGATACAATGGTGTGCTTTAAGGTCTTTGTGATCAGATATAGGAGTGTTAATGAATAAATAAAAGGTTTGTTTCGTTTTTAATTTTTTTTAAATTGTGAATATCAGAGCAGAAAAGACATTAGTAACAGTAGAGAGAAGGTTATGCTGAACACACTTCCAGAAAAGATTAGCATTGTCATTCTGTTTGCACAATAGAAACATGCTATCATGTTAGTTTGAATCCTGATTTTGAAACTGCAAGATTGGACACAAATGCAGCTGTTTAATTATTAACAGCTAAGTCCAAAGAAACTTAACCCAATCTCAAAGTCATTACAACAGCAATAAGCTTAGGCTAGGTGCTACTGGGTTGTCAGAGGCTAGGCTAGGAGCAAAACTCAAAACAAGGCAACAAGTCATAAACTGGGTATAAAAAAACTTACAAAATGGCTTTGTATAGGCTTACACAGAAAACCAAATACTTTACAACTAAAAGCACAAAGAGCAGGGTTTAAATGGGCAAAACAAAAACACAAAACAAGTGATTATAATCAAGAACATATTACAGGTAGGAAAAACACAACTAAAACTCTGGAGACTGAGAATGGGTGGGAATTTAGGTATCTGTACTGGGCACACCCATCTTGTGTGCATGCTGGTGTTTACAGAAAGAAATATTGAATGTTTTTCTGTTGTATCACTTTCAGGAATGAAATTATATCATTAACCTGTGTTATTTTTAGCATTTAGTAAGTAACACTATAAAATAAAGTCTGAAGAAGAAGAATGGTAAAGCATGTCCGTGTTTGTAAAGCACATAAACACAATAAGCCACCTGCAGAATCATATACATGTATAATAGGAGGCTGTGTTTCTCTCTTCCTATCATCAGCATCACACATTGTTCATCACTCACTTACTCTCAGCCAGTGTTAGAATAAATAAAGATTTTAAAGCACACTTCTGTACTCCGACTTCACCTTCTGACATTTTCTCTGACAGTACTCCAGTTCTCCTGGAGGTTTTGTGACTTCTCCGTTATCTTTGTGTCTTTTTTTTCTACAGCATTTTACCTCATAATCCCTGCATGCCACTCAACCTTTACAATTGATCCACAGTAGAGCTGCATGGTTTCATCCCTGTCAAATTATCGAACACTAACCCAATGCTACATTCCTTTTATGGGCTACCTGTAGCTGCCATTTGACTTCTGCATTTAACCTGTGAATCACATACACTAGTGCACACAAAAACTAGGGGCAGTGAACACACTGGCCCGGTGTGGTGGGTAGCCCCTATCCATGACACCTAGGGAGCAGCTGGGGGTTAGGCGCTTTGCTCAAGGGCACTTCAGATGTGTCTTGTCGGTACAGGGAATTAAGCTGGCAACCCTCCTGTCACAAGGCTGGTTCCACAACGGCTGCCCCAAGTGTTGAGAGACATCAAGCCATCTATGTTAAACTAGAGAAATGTCATATTGTACGTCCCCTGACTTCCCTTTTAGGGTTTTTGATATTATCATCAGTTGTAATGGATCCAGGCAAAGCTGGTTCTGCTGTTGAATGACCCACTTACAACCCACATCACTTGAGCATTTTTATCAGAGGTTCACTGGAGACTGGAGTTCTGTTGCAGCCTCACTGACCGGCAGCACACCCAAATGGATTATTATATAGATGAGGGACGTCCTGGAAGCATTTGATTTGCTGAAGAGGTTTATATCAGCACTCTTTCTGAGTTGGCCCGATGCCATGTCATCTGTTGTGATAAAGATAGGTGAGAGAAACGTTGTTGCTATGACCATACATCAAAGATAAGACACACAGTTGGGCTTTGCTTTAACCCAAACTTTCTTAAACTGAATGCAGCTATAGTGTAAAGGATCAAAAACTACTTACCATCAAACTGGCTCTCCAGTCAACGAGTGGAACCATCGACTGGAGTGTGCACAGCACCCAATTTATAGATCACAAGACAATCTGATTTCTCTAAAAAACACACAACTTAACCTTCAGCAAGCCAAATGAGCACCATTATAATTGTTAGATTTTGTGGTCATCTACTACTACTACTACATAAAAGCTCACATCACATCGCAAATGTGTTCTTAAGATCTCCGGGCTTAAGAACCAAAGCCAAATCACATAATTTTCCCAAAAGCATATTGAGCCTTAGACCACAGGAACACTCCTGCATTCCTGCATGCTATGTTCTAGACCCACCCCAGTTTGTAGGTTCGGCCAGAAGCACCTAGATCGTCACAAGCTACCTGGAGTCAGACTTAGAGTGGTTCATGTCACACAGCCAGCCTGTTTCTACACATCCACCACACAGTCAGTTCTCTCTACACAACACCAGCATTACACCTTGCACTTATTTCTATCTCTTACCTCTTCTCAGTCTGGGCTCGTACAAATGAATGTCTATATCACTGTACATAAAGTACGTAAAGAGATGCGTGGTTCATTTGGACAGCTATTATTTAGCTAAATATTGCAGTTCGCTTCATTTATTTTACATGGCATTTCTATAGCTGTATACCGCTATTTAAAGCATTATAATTTAATGCCTTTGCACAAACAAATAAGCATGATGCATATGCTGATTAATGTGTAATCAAATATACATAAAAAATATAAATATGCTTTAGAGTAGAACTGAAACATACAACATGTTCAGTGGATAACTGAATTACAGTGAGACTTTTCTGAAGATGTTTTCATTCTTTGTTGTGAAACAACATGTCATAAATGCTATGTCATATCCTGGTCACATTATGATTCTTGCTGAATGCACTCATTTGGGACTACTACCATACAGAGAGGCCATTGTAGAGCCTCATTATCACCAAGTAATTATAATTTTGACTTTCAAACAGCATTTTCTGTTATACAAGGCCAATTACACAGCTGGTACACCATTTGTTTTACTCACAGATATGCTGATTAAAGCCCATAAAGAACTTTTCTGAAACTGACTCTGCATATCAAGCCACTGCCCTCCTTTGTCCATTTGGTAGAAACACGTGCAGTAGATAAATCAATACTTATTATACAGATTATACCGACATACTGAATGTCAGGTAAGTCATTAAAAAATGTTAGGCACAACTGGCAAATAGCTCAAAAGCTAGTATCCAATTATTCATCTTTCCTAGTGTTAGCATATAAGAGTATGCAAATGACACAGATAGATACACAGATTGTAGAAAAAGGATTGGTTGACCAAAACAAATTTAAAAATGTTTATTGTGTGTTAATGTGCTGCTGAAAATTAAGTTCCTAATATCTAAAATATCCTGTTCTTTATCCTGTTCATTGAAATCTTTTTAAGTAACTTATTTGCCAGTTAATTACTTGTCTTTATAACGAATCTTGTTAATCAGCTACTGTTTGCCAATTAATATTTAATTTTAATGGTTACATAAACTGTCCATACTCTGTCAAATTAATTAGCTTATGATGGGCTAAAATACTAAAATCTCATTGTATTAGCTAAAGCCTTTTCATACAACAAATAAGCTGCCAGTAAAAGCAAAAAATGTGCTGACAGGCTCAAATCAACCTGGGATAGTACTGAAAAATACACTGAAGTGCCACAAATACTTGGCAGGACCCTGATGAGCCATAGACTCCACAAGTTCGCAGAAATATTCTGTAGACAAAGAACACCATACTTCCTGCAGAACTGTCCACAATTCTGTTGTATTCTGAGGTGTAGGATTTCTATGTTCCACAGTACATTACATGGCATCCCAGATGTGTTCGATAACTTTGGGATCTAATGAATTAGGTGGAAATGGTAAATCCCAAACTTAGACTGTGATCCTCTAAGCGTAATTTGGTGTCTCTAGACATGTGTGGCAGTGCATTGTCCTGTTGGAAGAGGCCAAACCCATCAAAATGAATGCAGGGTGTAACTTATCAGAAAGGAGGCACAAATAGTGTGTTCACCTGTCAGAGATGTTTGTATACTGAACAAAAATATAAACGCAACACTTTTGTTTTCGCTCCTATTTTTCATTTTAAGTCAAAGATCTAATTTTTCTATGTCCACAAAAGGCCTTTTTTCTCTCAAATATTGTTCACAAATTTGTCTAAATCTGTGTTAGTGAGCACTTCTCCTTTGCCGGGATAATCCATCCACCTCACAGGTGTGGCATATCAAGATGCAGATTAAACAGCATGATTATTGCACAGGTGTGCCTTTGTGCCATAGGCTTGCCACAATAAAAGGCAACTTTAAAATGTGCAGTTTTATCACACAGTACAATGCCACTTATGCCACAAGTTTTGAGGGAGTGTGAAATTGGCACGCTGACTGCAGGAATGTCCACCAGGGGGCCTCATTGTGAATGTCAACATTGTAAATCGAGTGGCACGTGGCTGCAGTTGGGTTAAGGTATGGTTACGGACAATGGACAGGTGTATGTTATGGACTGTGAACACAGGTGCATTTTATTGATGGCATTTTGAATGCACAGTAGAGTCTGTAGATCTGAGTGTGAGGTGGGAATACACCCTGGATGGAGTTATAAGAGACTGAGCTATCGTTATTTACACCACTGTAAATTAGTGGTGCACATGGGCAGAATAATTCATACGAGCAGGAATATGAGAACATATGAGTAGTATCCCATTAAAGAATACTAAGAACAATTTATATTCGTGTAAAAATTTCAGGAAACATTCCCATAAATACAGAATATTTCTACCTTTTGATATTGACTGACCAGATTTTATTAGATTTTTTAGGGATGGTGTAAAGAAAAAATCATCATAAAAACTCTCTGTCTGAATTTCAGTATTTAGAGTTGAAATAACAGAGAGTACACCTAGAGGCACTTCATATCAAAACAAAACATCACCCACACAGAACAGCTGAACAAGAAGAAATTCCCTCCTCCGAACTCACCCCATCCAATCAGAGTGAAGCCCCACAGGTACTTAGTGTCCGACAGAAAGGCCATGAAAATGAGGCTGTGCAGGTACAAGCCCTCCACAAGGATCCAGTAGTAGTTTGTTGCCAGGAAATAGATGAAGAGAAGAACGGTCACCTTACAACCTATCTAGAAATGGAAAAAGAACCATCAATATCACAACTTAAACATAGAAAAAAAGATTAACATGACACACTGACTCATTTTATCTCTGAATAAAGCTGAACAGTAACCTTAAGTTCTATTGTTTGAGAAAAAGGGACAAATCGAACAAAATCAATAACAAAATGTCACTTTGTTTCCACTGTCTGCATGGGATTCCGCCCACCTCTCAAAAACATGCCTGTTGCTGAATTGACCCTAGGTTTAGAGTGCATGTGTGTGTGTGTGTGTGTGTGTGTGTGTGTGTGTGTGTGTGTGTGTGTGTGTGGGGGGGGGGGGGGGGGGGG
>JAOVVF010000047.1:8887640-8902865 GCA_028565595.1 Duopalatinus emarginatus
CACCTCTTCTTTCCTTGGTGAATTCTTAGTCCTCTTACTGACGTCACCTTGCTCCATCCACAGACACAAACCTGAACCGTCTTTGCCCCTATTAACCTGCCTGTCTCTATGTTTGACCCATATCTCATAGTCAAGTCCGTTCCAGAGTCCATAACCGTGTTATCCACCTGTGAGTCATCTTCCACCCCTGCTCTCGCAGACTCACGGGGTATTGTATTTAATTATTGTAAAATTATATAAAGAATGATTTGCACAAGGGAGAGTGTTGCCCTAGCACCCTCTATCGGCAGGCCACGGCTGGGTACTCTCTGACTTTGTTATGCGAAGGTGCTGGTTCCTACTTTTATCTTCTTAGTAGAAAAAACATCATAGTTAAATTAGTATCTGTTGATTCATACCTCATGATACTAATACTTGAACGACACTATAAATTATTCTGGGGTTACAAAAATTCTTTTAAAAATATGCTTAGTATATGTTTCCTGCTGTTTCTGTTGAGAGATCACTGTATTAGTGGCCCTGGGCACTACACTGCAAAGTAAAGCTGCTTTCTTGACTGTGCTACATTTTGCTACAATTCCTACATTTACCTACATTCTAAAGAGGTAACTGATCTTTACAGCACACAAATATACTTGTGTACCGTATAAACAAACCCCATACAGAATATATAAGTTACATATCTGCAGCACACACTAAGACCCATATAACCCATCACTAATGCACAACACACATGCACATATACACATACAGTACATACACACACATGCAGCTCCACACCACCCACACAGATCACATAAATCAGGATAAAGTGTCACTTGCCAAATATGAGCATGATGCATGGCACTAATGCTTCTGCATGTGGTGTCTGTTCTGATTCTGATCCCCTGCCACAGTGTGACAGCCCAAGCTTCATAAGCAGTGTGTGTGTGTGTGTGCATGTGTGTCTGTGTTGAAAGCCCACTTGGACACTCTCCTATTCTGCACTGGTTTCTCCTTATCTCATTACACAAATCCATCCCTTAGCTAACAGCCTTCACTCTCATGACAACATGACAGGTCACGATGCCATCACGGACGAATTTCCTCATTCTCAGTCTGCTATCTCTCCATGCTACATTGCTTCCAGGAATTATGGGGACAACTAAAGATCATCATCTAAATGAGAGCCATCAAATTACACTTTTAGTGGTTCAGTAATAAATATGAAATACACCACTCAACTGATTCATAAGGTCCCGTAACTGCATGTCCTGAAAATAAAAACACGACCTGGGCAAGTTAGGAATCCAATCCAGCTGAGCTAAAGCATCTCAGGTCTGAACTCAATCAATACCTCATGGTGTAGACAAAAAGATAAACCGCAGGAATGACTAGGCCTAGCCCCCAAAATGAATATGACCCAGAACAACTCTGAAAATCAATAGATGCTGGCTTTCTGATGCTCTCAGACTGAAGCTCAGGACAGCTAAGAGAAAATGGTGTAAGTCAAAAGACTCTGGAGAGCTAAATTAATACCACATCCATCGTTGTTCTTTCCTATCATATTATAATTGCTAAAATAACTTATATCAGGACAAGATTAGCAACACTGTAAACAAATTGCTCTCTGCGTCCAAAAGCCTCCGCAACCTTCCAAAACCACCCACATCCCTGACTGCTGAGATATTTATATTTGTCATGTTGGCTAAAATGACTTACTACTGAAACAATTCAAATTTACAGCAACACAGTGTGAGTCTGAAAGTGGTGCTAGTCAATGAAAACATCTCAAGTTTTTAAGTGAAATAGTTTTTTTGTCTTTTTGTCCTTAATTTTCTCATTTATTTATTCATGACCAATTCCCACCCATCTGGCATCTCTCCCATATCATACGACGGAACGGTGGTGGCTGTCACATGCTTCGTCCAAGGCATGTGATGTCAGCTGAGCACATCTTTTCAAACTGCTGCTTATGCAACATCGGGAGTCGTGTAACACACACAGAGGAAAGTGACTTCCGGTCACAAATGGCTATGGTACCATAAAACTATAAGGCAAACAAAAAACAATAAAGTTTAATTTCACTCTCCCATTTAACTTAAAATAGCCATACTAAGGATGTAGGGTTAGCATAAAGGCAGCACCTACCAGATATTCAGGCTCACTACACATTTACATGATGAAAATGCATTTAAACAACTACTGAGACAGCAAGTCTGGGAAGATGGTGAGTATACCAAGATAAAGGTAACTACTTGCATCATATCAACTATCTTATGTCAATCCAAATGCAGCCTGTTATACAAAATGCAGCTGTCCAATGCTGACAAATCAAAAATCTTTATTAATTTGTTCCATCATTTGGAGAAAAAAAATGCCTTCAGGTGAATGTACAGAGCAAGGGTAGACAAATCACCACCCAGGCACCTTGCCTGAGCAGATTATGTGTTCAGGCTTTTTTGTTATTAGCACTTTCCCATTGAACAAGCTGGCTCAGAATGGTGCTGATGAAGCAGTCAGCAAAGTTTTTTCTCTTTTCATTCAACAACCACTGAAAAACAACTTTATGCTTGATATACAAATATGTTTAAACACAATATGCCTCACAGTGGCCCAGCATACCTTGCATCACTCAGTCTGTGCCTGTTCCTGATTCAACTGATGATGTCATCACTCAGCCTGATCCTGTTTAGAATGTCGCTACTCAGCCCAAGCCTGTTACTGATCCTAAAGATGTTATTGGTCAATGTTTGCCTATTCCTGATCCTACCGAGACAGTTGCTATTGCTCATTCTAAGTTCCAGCCCAATCCTGGTCCTGCTGGGGACGTCACTGGCACTCAGCCCAAACTCCAGCCCGATCCTGGTCCTGGGGACATCACCATCACTCAGCCAGAGCTCCTGCTTGATTCTGGCCCTTCTGGGAACGTCACCTTCATTCAGACCAAGCCCCAGTTTGCTCCAGATTGTGCTGAGGATGTCATAATTGCTTAACCCGAGCTCCACGCTGCAGACACAGCTGCTGGCCAGCTCATGCCTGACACAGCCGAGGATACCACCAAGGATACCGCTGCTGCAACGGTGTCCATGAATCAAGTAGAGCTTTGTCCTTGAATTTTTCGGGATGGGGGGGGGGTGTCGTCTCCAAGAAGGGGAAGGGGGTCTATAATACACCACAGCTCCTGTGCTGCCCCCTCCCATGATCAGTGATCGATGAATGTGCATACCTTTTTTATTTCACTTTGTGTTTTTACTTTTCAGGTAATTTGTTTTTGGAGTCATGTTCTATGGTTAAGGTTTGGTTTTAAATTTTCAAATTTTGCTTTGTTTAGATACATTTTTTATGTGATTTGGTTTGTTCAGTTTCATGAGTTTTTTTGTGGTTTAGACTTTTTATGCATGCAGTTTTTGTTTATTAAAGAAACATGCAGTTGAATCCTAACCCCACTTTGTGAGTGTTTAAACACACTTCTCACAGTTACCCATGACCATGTGGGCTTCTTCTGGGTTTTCGCGTTTTGTCCCACTCCCACTCTCGAAAAGCTAGTGTGGATGTGTCTGATCCAGTGTGTATTCCTGCAACTTTTTTGGGCCAGCATGAATGAATAAAATGACCACATAAAAAACTATTTTTATAAGTTAAATTATACAATGTATACAATTATACAATGTACAGTTGACAACAGCCTTGTGAGTGTAAACTTCCAGTTTGAGAAAAAAAATTGACCATTTTTCTGTAATTGTTTCATTGCGATTTTATTGTCTGTTTTGTGAAAAAAGAAAAGAGATATGATTCACTTTTACATTTTCTATCTGTTATTTCTGCCAAGGAAAATGATAAATTACTTATTTCTCAGTCTCTTGTATTTGGATTTTGAATCAAAAATCAACTAACCATTGTTTTTCTTTTTTAAATTTCTGTTTCTGAAATGAACATCGAATGATCAAAAGATACACAGAACCTTTAGGTACGAGCTCCTCGTTTTGAACTTCCCTCTCCTGTTTGGAATTAGTCCGACACAACAAAACAGATGACAGAGCATAATATTAAACAATATCGTCACATGATATATATATCGTCATATCACACAGCCCTACTTATTAGTATAGCCAATCAGGTTTTTGGGGCAATCAGAGCATGGGACTATTGTTTCTACATCATGATAAATGCTGATACAAATCAACAGACACTACAAACCAGTGCATACCATGATATAACCTGATGACATTTTAGGCTGTATTGCCCAGCATGCTTTTAAGGTTAAAGACTCTGGCCAAATAACCTTAGGATCTGAGCTTACAGTCTTGTGATAAGCTTCACACTGCATCACTCACTTTGTAACCAGCCTCCACTAGCCTTCTAAACACTATCTTTATTCTCTGTCTAATTGATGATAACACCTTCAAGCATCTCCTCACTAGTCAATCCACCATATTCCCACACACTTTCAAATAGCCATCTTCTAAACCCTCATCATCACCCAGACCCGGCAAATTCACCTCAGCATGCCTCACAGACATCTCTAGCTAAATAAACACTTTGTCCACCACCACAACAAAGACAAAGCCAGGCTCACTGTCACTAAAAGTACGAAGTTCCACCATGGAGCAACAATTAATAACCAGTCTTCATACTGCACATTAAGGTAATCTCCTGAACATGCATGTCTGATCCGTATAAAAGCCAGGCGATCAGTTCATATCTACTGAAATACGTAATTGTGCAGGCAATCATCATCTCACAGCTTAGTGCTGGTTTGCATCACTAACCACTGCATAATAAAAAATGTGGTACAATGTCTAGTCTTCAATCACCCAGATGTAACATCCCTCTTTACATCACTCCACTGCTGTCATTATAGGCCATTCAGTCACCAACAAGACCTACCTGAAGTCATTCAGGGCCTGTACTGCTAGATAGAATTACATGATAGAATGTAACTCCAAAAGCAGATGATTCTGTAATGGCATAGTGATTATCCCTGTTTCGTTCAACCAGCTGATTTCATTGTAATATTTTATTCACATTCCACTTAATATGAGCAGCTGTGGGTTTGTGGACCCTTCTTGTCATCCGAAGGCCACAGGTTTGCTCACAACCAACATGACATGACTGAAGTGTTCTTGAGCAAGACAAACTAAACTGCAACTGCTCCTATCCAATGCAATGGGATGCCTCTTGTTTTGGTCAGGTATACTCACAGCCCTCTAGTGTGTGTTTCACTGCATAGATAGGGTAAATGAGGAGGTCAGATTCCTCCGTGTGCAAGCACAATAGGTCAATCACTTTACTTTCACTGTTACTTAAGTATAAGTGAATGTGAAGCTAAAATGCAGGCAATTCATTGTAAAGCACATATAAAGTACATGCAGAGTTGCTTAGTAGCATACTTTTGTGCCTCGATAAAAAAGGTTTACTGATTTTAAACAAATTTAGAATTTTAAACAAACTGCCAATCCCACCAAATCTTTACACATTTTCAGCAGGCCTACATTTTTAACAATTAATTAATCTCCCACTCAATTTACTAAAATGATTACATTTTGAAACAATGTAGAGTGGGTGGTTTGGTACTAAATTATAAAATGTCAATGGAGACACCTCTAGTCTCTTTTACCTTTGGACTGTGATAGCAGTGCAAGGCAGGTTGATCCTAGTTTCTTTTCTAAAACAGCATGGCAATCACAAAGCTGCAACAAATGCATGCAATATTGAAACATTCAATAATGAAACCAGTGGAGCTGAAGAACAGCTAATTACTGACTCTACTGACCTGGGCTTCACTTCCTGTCACCCAATAACAGTGAAAAGTGTGGTTTACTGAGAGTCCAACAGAACTTCAATTTCACTGGCTTACAAATGGGAAAGGTAGAATCAGAAATAGGAATAGAGGCAACACTGCAGTTTAAGGTTTAAAAAATACAGGACTTCCACAGAACTGCTGTTGGATGCTTAAAATGCAACTATATTGTTTTGTTTAGATAAAAGTGTCTGCCAACAGAAAAAAATGTAAAATGCTAAAATGTAAGTGCAATGCCTTTTAATACTGTACTGAGAAAATTACACACAGTCCATGGTACTGAAATCAATGTGCTTGTCACTGCAGCCTTTATGTTGCAGGCTTTAGAGTTACATGCAGTAAATTAACATGCTGTGCTTCACCCATCAAACCAGATGGACACCCAGATGGATTCCACAGTGTTTATTGGGCCCTTAAGCAAGTGCTCTGGCTAGTGTGTCATACTAAAATCTGTTATTACTGATTTAAACAGCCTGAGGCCACAATTAGGCCATGTGTTTGTCCTGAAACAACAGATTTGATGTGCTAGATAACAGAAGAATGGCAATAAATCTGTATGAATGATTCTTTTCTTCATCCCAGCCTTCACTGACTATTGGATCATCATTGGCAAAATTCCAAGAATTGCCCTTTGTTGTTTGCATCCTAGCTGAGACAGGCATGAGCTCTGACTGCTTTTTAAGCAAAACCAAGCAGGGAGAATATCCTTATCTTACACATCATTGTACATCTAATGTGTCTGAATGGAATGAGCACAGGACATGCAAAAACACAGCCAAGAGGAAAATCCCATTCAGAGGTATTCTACATCTGAGCAATTGTATGCGTTCAGTAGGCAAAATTCATTAAGAACCCACTAAAAGCACTCCTTTATTCAATGTAGAGACTGGGACATAGATATGCCTCTTAGTTTATCATTACCATTAACACATCTCTCATATTTTGCTGTATTAACGCTAATCTCCAGTGTCTTAATGCTGTCTAGCCATTGGCTTCGAATGCACCTAGTGAGGTCATGTTTCCTTCCAGGATGAGGTCTTGGATACCATGGTGTAATCTGACCTAAAGGCAATGGACTCTTTATGGATCCCTTTAAGTGCAGCCGGTCACACATGGTTAAACACAAATTAATGGAGGAAGTTGGCTAAAGGGGAACGTGTTACAATTATTGTCCACCCCATAGCGAGACTGCTTTAAATCACAGCTTGTGACAAGCAGCTTAGTGCATGACAAATAAAAGATTGTAAACGCCTATGCTAGCAAATGGTTATATTGGTTAACTGTGGTGCTTAAAAATTCATTATGTTACATACATAATAGACCTGAGTATATTGCAACATTGTAACAGATCAGACTCAGAAGCCAGAGAAGGATCCATTTGCATGTTTATTAAGAAAAGGGAGAAGACGTCAAAAGGGTAGTTGATGGGTGAGGCAGAGGGGCAAAACCAGTAAAGCAGTCCAAAAACCAGGCAGACAGAGTGAAAGGGCAAAGGCAAGAGGCAGTAATCCGATTAACGGTCAGGGGTTCAAAATATCAGAAAAGCAACAAAGAAAACACTGTGAATGACTGGCAATACTGTGCACCGACTTGCTGAAAGAGAGGGGTATTTAAAGCATGGCTGATTGGATTATCATGTGTAGGTGAGTGTAATCAAGGATGGCTGAGCTAGAACTCTGGAGAGGGATCCCTCTGGTGGCCAGGTGTTGCATCACTGACAATCCTTTATATCAATCCTTTATAACTATATGTCTATTTAATATATTATATTAATGGTTTAAAGAAGAACCTACTGTCAAATTAAAAAAGTGTACCTTTACACATATTAAACAATGCTGAGGTTTCATATACTCATACCAAGGTTTCAACAGTCACATTCAATCATCCAAAATCATTTCATTAAAATAAATTCTTTTAGCCCAAAATAAGCCCTTTTAGGTTTTATAAACTGATTATATGCAGTTAACGTCTTCCATCAGTTGCAGTTAGCAAAATCTATTTATTACATAAAACAAGCACATAAAAGGATTTAAACTAAATCCATTTCTCCTTTCAGTTTGGATCCATGCAAATGATTTATATCCTTGGCAATTCAGTCAACAAACAGGGTTACCCAGAACCATCACTGCTGCCTGAGAATTCATTAAGCCAGCCAGAATGTGAAGTAAACAATCCAACTGCCCTTTCTGTCCACATTGTTTACCTAACTGCTCATTTAGTACTATCCAGAACTAAGCCTCTGAAAATAGTTGAACAAATCTTGTTTTGAAACTCATCAGAGCAAAGATCTCCCACTTAACCTGGCTGACCTAGCAAAGATTAAGCTAAATGCAGTGTTCTCTGCTCTTCTGCAGACTTGCCAGGTTTTTCATAACCCACTTATTCTGTCTCTACTCTGTTAGTCTTTTCTTTCATCAAGTCAAACCTTTCCCCATTTCCTTCATACAACAGGGCTGAGAGGTCAGTCTAAAACAATCCTATTAGACTGAATTTAACCTCCAGACTGCACAAATGCTAAAATATGACAGTTGTAGAGGACAATTAGGGCAGTCCATTTCTTGCAAAAGAGGTGTGCACTCCTGTTTTTTGCCCAGCAATAAGCCTCACTTGCTCCACGTAAGCAGCATCAGTGATAGCCCACCCAGGCATGAAATTGATTTTGTAATAACAACCAAGAAGGCTCTTGTCCCACCGTGTTAATCAAATTATTTTAAGCAGTGAGGTTGGTGTATGAAAGTGAAAGCATTAACTGCTTACAGTAAATCACACTTGCTAGCAACCTGTTGTCCTATTAACCCAAAAAATCCTGTTCAATAACTAATTAAGGCAATTACTTTCAGAATGACATGCTACTTAATCAGGAGTGACTGAGTCATTTGTAGTGGTGGCATCATTATCAATGCCTGCTCACACTAGATCAGAAGATGTGTTAATATAACCCCACTTAGGACTATCCTTTACAAATGTTAACCAAAGCCAGAGGTTAGTTATAGAAAGATTTACAAAGTAGACAAAACAATGTAGTAGCACATTTGTCAATAGTTAAAATTGTCATAACAGGGCCTACCTCCACTATTATTGGACAAAGACCACAGATTTAACATACTAATTAATAACTCCAGGGTTAGTGCTCTCTGTGCCTTTCTTTATAAAACATGAATATTTCATGTTTTAGAGAAGATCTTTGATAGGGATGGATGGAGTCTTGTTCATGATATTTCGCCCTAAAACATGCCAGTAGGTGGCTTGGCAACACTAAATTGCCCCTAGCAATTTGCAAATGTTTGTGCAGGGTGGCCTGGTATAATCTGCAATCCCATCCAGGATGTACTCCACCACCACCATAACCATATCCACCATAAAGATAAACCTGAAACTGAAGATGAAAGTTATCTTATAGCACCAATGCATTTGCTGTCTAACATATTTTATACATCTGGCTTAGATCATTATTTTGACTGTAGGTGTTTTATCTACTTGAATTTAGTAGAAATAATAAAATTAACCTGATTATACATTATACAAATTACAGCAGAGTACATTGAGTAAAGTAAAGGCTCTATAAATTAGATAAAACATATTAAAGACCCTGTTTCTGACAGTGATTACTGGACCATGCTTTCACCCTCCACACCTTTTCTCACTGTTAAATGTCACTTTTCCCTTTCACGTCTGGCATCAATAAAAGCACCATGCACAACAGGACACTGCTCACACTCGCTCCATGTCCATCTGCACGGTTGAATTAAAATTCAGAGATGACCCGTTCAACTCACAGGCGGGGAAATTTGGATCAGCGCAACGTTCCCACTGAGCTGACACGTTAAAGTATGCAATGGACATGCCTGAGTGAGGTACAGCATGTTTCCCACCACTAGTCAGTTGCAAAAGACAGAACAAAAGCTAGGCAGATTGTTAGCAGAAAGGTCTTGATTTTGATTTATTTAGTTACAGCAGCAGCAACTGAGCAGCTGTAGTTTGAAAAAAAAAATCTATGATGCAACTAAGTATAGTTATACTTACTATAACTGTATATTTATACATATAGTAATTCTTTCAGAAAAAAAATACATTTGTAATTTTATCCGTATATTGCATACAATAAAGTACCAGAAAAACTGGTAGAGGATATATAAAAAACGGGTGGTGGCACCATAATGGCTTGAGGCTTGTTTAGCAGGAATTCCAAGAGACCCCAGGTATGTCTTCAAATGTCTCTGACAGGTGAACTTTATGTGTGCCTCCTTTCTGACAACCTCTACACCCATTCATGTCCTGCATTCATTCTGATTTGTTTGGCCTCTTTCAACAGGACAATGTACTACCACATGTCTAGAGACACCAAATTATAGTTAGAGGAACACTGACCTGAGTTTAGGGTTGTGCCATTTTCACCCAAGTCACCAGGTCTCAGCGTCTGGGATGCCATGCAACACACTGTAGAGCACAAAAAATCTACACCTTGGAATACAACAGAATTGTGGACCATTCAGCAGGAAGTATGGTGTTTTTTGGTGGTTTATTGCCTACAGAATATTTCTGCAAGGACCTATCAAGTATAAAACTGGTGCACCAGTTTTTCTGGTACTTTAGCGTATATAACACAAATTGTGAAAAATAACAGCTAATATAAATAACAGCTCTATAAATTCTGTTAAATGTTTCAATTGTATCCAATTGTTTACAATCTAATTAGCTTACAAGCTCACTAGCATGGTGACATGCTAAAGAAAATATTTTTGGGGTATTAATTACATCAACAAAGATGAGGATAATTATGTGGGCTATTATATGTCCATGTTTTATTCATGATCAGTCTTATTAAATTAATAATGGTTAACTAAACTAATTTATTGACCACCTACACTTTTTTCCTATCCAACAAACAGAAAAAAAAGAAAATCACTGCTCCATACAGACGTTGATAAACTATTTTTTAATGTAATGTTTATCTATTTAAATATGTTAGGCCTCATTTATCAAGTTGGGTATGAATGGATTCATAAGTAAATAGCTCGTAGAAAGCATTTGTTTAGGAAATTTGTGGGAATAGTCCCAAAAATTATATAATATTGGAAATACATTCTTATCCCACTCCTGCTCCTGAGTAAGTTTACACTAGAGAAGACTAATTTAGGTAAACTCAACTGTTTAAAAAAAAAAAGAAAACAAACATAATTTCATAATAAGAGAAATAAGAAATTAACATGCTAATACATAAGAGGAGAACAGATCATATAATCCCTAGTGTGCTACAGACCATTTCCTTGATGTGGAAACATGTCCTTCTACTTTCAAACATGGCATCAGGTAGGGCATGGTGTATTTCTGGCTGAGAGTCTTTGGTTTTCAATAAATAAAAAAAAATAATTAAACATTGCCGTGTCTTTATATATGTAGTATATTAATGACATGACATACAGTTTGGTAATGTAATATTATACAAAAATTGGACCTCTTTATTGTTCATCCTGAAAAATCTCTACATACACGTAGGGTATAAGAAAAGATGAGAATTTTCTTGAATGTCTTGTATAGTAACATTGAGAGATTATTTACACCAACATCTGCTGTTTTTCTTCATTAGTCATGTGGCAAGAAAACAAAATGCTCAAGATACCGTACACTATTGTATCTTTGTCGATGTCAAACACCAGATACTAACTGTGAAGATGTTTTCTTTCTCTCCTGGGTGCCTTATTCAAACGGAGCAAAAATGATTTCATCTCAATTAAAACCATTACCAATTTTCACATGACTGACCACAGATCAGTAAAGTGGCTTTTAGCTAATGTCACCAGAGTGGAGCAGACAAACACCCATCACAGCATACACACTTTCAGTAGCACATTAGACACATATAATGCTCTATTAAATAACCACTTCATCAGAAAAAAATACACCGCAATACACAAGCATACACTGATATGCCATAAAATTTAAGCTACCTGCCTAAACAGCTGCCAGAACAGCTCTGATTTATCAAGGCATGGACTCCACAAGACGTCTGATTTAGTGCTGTGGTACGTGCCACCAAGATGTGAGCAACATTTTCTCCTTTGGATGTTCTGTAGGATCCTAGCAGACAGGTTAACTTTTACCACCACATACTTCAGCGATCCTTGGGTTCCCATGGCCACGTCACTGGTTTACATTCCAAGGATCACTTTTGGCAGGTACTAACCCTGTATCACTTTTACCCCTATATGCTTATATATACTAGCACATTGCCACTGCTACCCAAATCACCAAATCAGCTTAAATTCCTTCCTTCCTTCTTTTCTTTCCTACTCTCAAACATCAGCCACCACTGCTGCCTTATATATCTCTCCCCTTGACAGAAGCCAATGTGATGAGGTGTTCATTATTATTCACTTCACCTGTCAATGTTTTCAGGTTTTAATGTTATGGCTGATTGGTGTGGCAAATAGATCAATTAAATGCCAAATGAAATATTCGACATGATCACATAAATCAATTTGTCAGGTGTACGTTCATGCTGTAAGTCTCCCTTTCTACCACATCCCAAAGGTGTTCTACTGGATTTAAGTCTGGTGACTGAAAAGGATACTGAAGAACACTGAACTCATTGTCATATTAATGTGGCCATAAAGGGATGCACATGATCAGCAACAACACTTAAATTGTATGTGGTCTTCAGGTCATAATTGATCATTATTAACAAGCCCATGTTGTGCCAAGAAAACATTCCCCACACCATTACACTACCTCCACCACCCTAGACTGTTGACACAAGGATTCCACCATGGATTCATGCTGTCGGTGCCAAATTTTAAAACAGCCATCTGTGTGCCTCAGCAGAAATTAAGATTCATAACACTGACACCGGGCTATATTTTTACAGTCTTCATCTGTCCAGTTTTAGTGAGTCTGTGCCCACTGCAGCAACTTAGCTCTCTGTTTTTGGTGAACCCCAACATGGTCTTTTGCTGTTGTAGCCCATCTGCCTCAACATTTGACGTGTTGTGCGTTCTGACATAATTTTCTGCTTACTACAGTTGGCAGTGTGGTGCAGTGGTTAGCGCTTGCTTACTACAGTTGGCAGTGTGGTGTACTGGTTAGCACTGTAGCCTCTCAGCAAGGCGATCCCGGTTCGATTCCCAGTCCAGTTCCGTGCTTGGGTTTCCTCCGGCTACTCCGTTTCCTCCGACAATCCAAAGACATGAATGTTAGGTTGATCAGTCACTCTAATTGCCCGTACATGTGAGTGTGTGCTGTACACACTGGCCATGCTGGCCAATGATTGGCGATGGTGATGCTGGGATTGGCTCCAGCCCCTGTGTACCTGACTGGTGGGTTAGAGCAGATATCATGATGATGATGACAGTTGTACAGAGTGGCTATCTAAGTTACTGTAGCCTTCCTGTCAGCTTGAACCAGTCTGGCCATTCTCGAATGATCTCTCACATCAACAAGGCATTTCTGTCTGCAGAACTTTTTATTGCATCAGTCTGAGTAACTCTACAGACTGTTATGTGTGAAAATCCCAGGATATCAGCAGTTATAGAAATACTCAAACTAACCCATCTGTCACCAACATTCATGCCACCGTCATAATCACTAAGATCACATTTTTCTCCATTCTAATTGTTGATGCCAACATTACCCAAATGTTGCATGATATTTTCTGCATGATTTTATGCACTGTAGTCACACAATTGGCTGATTAGATAGTTGCATTAAGTCTAATAAAGTACTTCATGACTTTAATGAATTTATTTAAAAATACCCTGAGATGAGAAGTGTCACAGTGTCTCTTTAGGGCGAAATTCCCACCTGACACCCAGAGTTTTTGGGATAGGCTCTAGATCCACTGTGACCATGAGCAGGATAAAGTGCTGACTGAATTAGGATGAATGAATACAATTCAACAGTGCAATGCTGAAACCCATGATAAAAGCCATGTATTGTACGGCATTATTGTCTGCTGAATGATGTTATATAAATACCTGGAATTCATGTGAAATATTCCCAGCATATACATGGGACCAAATACTGTATAAATCTAATATAAATATAATTGTAAATGGTGTCAGCTGTTTAAATGAATAGCATGACATTTATGTCACTGGTGTGTACTTTCAGACACAAATATATCATAAAAGCTATGACAAGAATAAAACAAAATACCCACCAAGGCAGGTTACTGGAAGACATATGATGCTGGTAGAATAAGTAGTGGTGGTCCATCACAAAACATGCCTCTGGTCAATATCTGAGCTCTAGGGACCATTACTCACTCTGGCATGCCGTAGAGCTGTCAGGATCATATTTACACACACACACACACACACACACACACACACACACACACACACACACACACACATCCATCCAACTGAAAGCACATGAAGAATGATTCTAGTAAATAAGCTCCAGTCCAAAGAGTGTCAAACCATGACCTGCTTTCAGTCATCTGAAAAACAGCAGATAAGACACTGAGATTGTCTGGCATTTATTCCTAATAAACGAAGGACTAATATCATTAAAGGTCGACACTTTATAGTCCGACTCAGTGATATGATCTGAGGAAAGAAGACTGAACCTTCTTTTGAAAAGTGGACGTTAAAAATATGTCTCTCCAATTTTTGCACCCAGGGAGATAAAAGTAAATCAGTCCCAGGGTTTTCCCAGAGAATTTTCAACTGCCAATTTATACCCAACTCCTCTCTTTTATATGAGGCCCAGATTTGATTATTGCATTGGTTCATTCACTGCTGTACTTGCTGCATCACTATATCACCATTATTATACCAATGATAATAACACCACAGAGAAGCACTGATTCGAGCTCCATGAACAACAAATAAATAGCCACATTCATTAACAGGCATCCCTTTGTACAGGATCAGTAGACAGTGTACCAGACTTTTATGTAACATGTATATGAACAAATTCTTATGTATCTTGAAATGCATGAAACCCAGGGACAATCTGAATGGCCTGAATGTAAAAATCACCAGATTTTAGATCCTGGGAAAACGCTGAAACAGAGCCAGGCTAAAACTGACAGGAACTACTACAAGTCACTGGTGGCACCCAGCACCTATACCTGATAGGACTGGTGCTGTTACCAAGGCAAGAGGCAGAGTGTATCCAAGCATTAGAAAGAAAATGACACATGAAACAAAGCAGGATTATTTACATAACAGTACTTCATATACAAAGCATCTCATAGTACTTTACTATACAATGAAGAAAAACTGGTACACCAGTCTAATACTTGATAGGTCCCCAACGGGGCATGAACTCCACCAGCTTGTGGAAGTATTCTGTACTCAATAAACATCATAAGTCCTGCACAACGGTCCACAATTCTATTGTATATTCTGAGGTGTAGGATTTTTGTGTTTTGTGTTTTTGTGCATTGCATGGCATCCCAGATGTGCCTGATAATCTTGTGGGAATGGTAAAACCACACA
>JAOVVF010000047.1:8911263-8924956 GCA_028565595.1 Duopalatinus emarginatus
AGAGAGAGAGAGAGAGAGAGAGAGAGAGAGAGAGAGAGAGAGAGAGAAAGAGAGAGAGAGAGAGAGAGAGAGAGAGAAATAGAACTATACTGAGAGCTTTCAAGCAACTATAAGGATTTAATCCTCAATTCTAATGTTTATTTTACAAAGTTGTTGTAGTCACCAGTAATGTTTTCAGTCAAATTTGTATTTCACACCCTCTTTACTTTCTCATGACAATCTCTGAATCATCAAAAGCTCCGATACCTGTACAGGCATACATAAAAGTGTAAAAGTGTGACATTTTGCGGTTAAAGATGTGAAGCAGATTATCCAGGTTAAGCTCTCGGGTATGGGGATTTAATTACCAGCAATAAACACAGATGACTGATCATAAGAGAATCATATTTTAACCCATGTTTGCTTTTAATGTGATTAGACATAATAACTATATTGTTGTTGTGATGCATTCAGTCCTGGTGATAAAACCACAAAGCAAGAATGGTATTTTCTAAGCCATTATGATTTAATTGATTGCAGATTTTTGGGCTGTCAGCATGAAAAAGATGTGAATGCACACGCTTGTATTCAAGTCATAGCATTTGTTATAGTCTGACTGAAATATCCAGAGGAAAGCGTTCCATCAGCCATGATCTGTTATGCCAAATCGACCAAAAGGGATTGAATGAAGCTGTGGTTATGAATATTCTTATAAACACACAAACGAGCAATGCACTGAATTTATTCTGCACATCTTATCATGCACACAGTATTATACAGAGCTATAAAAATAATTATATACAGTACAAATACTACTACTACTACTACTACTAATAATAATAATAATAATAATAATAATACTAATAATAATAACAATATTATTAATATACTATATGAATAATATACATAAATGTAACAAACCATGGCAACAAAACTCCACAGCGCAGCAGAACAGATCCACCATTCCCCACCTCTTTAACCTGTCAGCAATATTAGCATTAACAAATTAGCTAAAGTAGTAATATGTAATATAATAGTTTTAGCTCAAAGTATTAGCGTGGATCAGGATGAAAACGGTTCTCATACTAAATCCCAAATACCTGTGGGGAATTTTGAAGCAACGTGTTAGACAAGAACAACTGAGGGACTATAATTAGGAGGACTGGTGTTTGGCCCTTGCAGTGCAGGATCATAAGCTTCACAGGACCAGCAGTTTCCCCAGCATGAGGCAAGTGATTGATGAAAAAAACAAACTGCAAAGAGAGCTTATTTTATGTAGCTAAATAGACAAACGTAGCTGCCTTTTATAGTTCTGTAGCTCACAGAAATCAGTGCTTAATTCCTCTGTTATTACACAGACAATCAATAATGCCACTTTTATTTACCTTAACCCAATTTTACACTGGCTTTATCTGGCCTTAGCCCAAGGCAAACGTGTTTGAATGGAGTCACTGACACATATTTGAAGCTACTATCAGTCTACAGCTTTATCTCTAGTGCTGATGGCTGTAACTAAGCTATAAGTATACCAGTGTCCACACTGAGAAATGTTTTGTTTTAACCTCTCCCATATCTCCTGTTGTCTAATTCAATATGAAGACAGCAGTGTGCTGGCGGGATACCAGGAGGAAAAATCTTGCAAACCAAAGCCCTGTCAGCAGTGACGAGTGGATCTTATCTGACCCCCGAGCTGCTGTGAAGGTCCTTATTTTTAACTCTTACAAGACACAATGCTTCCAGACATTAGCTCCTTGTTGAGAGTTATGCAACATGGATATTGTAAGCTAACTTCTGACAAGGCTTTGATATGAGTGAGAACATACTGTACAAATCTGTGCGTGTGGGAACAATTGGTGGGATGTAAAAGGCATACTCAAACAAATGCTAACTATTTTAAACTCTAGTCGCAGTAACATTAGAGGATTAGTAATTAAAGACAGGAGGCACAATAGAAAGGAAAAATGAGCATATAGGGCAGAGGAAGAGAGAGTGTGTGAACAGCTACTACAATGTTATAGTTTTGTGGTATATTAGGGCAGCACAGTGGTGTAGCTGGTAATGATGCCACCTCATAGCTCCAGGGTCCTCAGTTTACTCCTGAGCTGGAGATTTCTCCCACCTAGTCGGTGGATTGGCTGAGATTTAATGCTTGTGTGTCTTTGTGTGTGTATGGTGTCCTACGAAGTGTGTATTCCTGCCCCACACCCAGCATTCCCAGGATAGTCTCTCCGGATACACCGTGACCTCGACAAGGATAAAATGGTTACTGATAGTGAGAGACTGTGGTATGTTTGAAGTGGCTCACATTTCTGTAACGTCCTGACCTCACTAATTGTTTTATCCTGGTTACAGGCCTGCTAATAGGCTACGGTATTGCTGATAAAATCACAGTCAATACTACACTGCAACTTGTGCTCAACTTATGACAAGAGAAGAGTATAGGAGTAAAGGTCACGTCAATTTATGACAAAATAATATTTGTTTATATTCATCTGTATCTATGGCAGCAATGAAAAATTGTTGCTAGCTGGCACATGCACAGATATGCCCTGGATGCCCTTTCTGCTGGAGCCCAATATTTTTTGTTAAAAATAAAAATTACCCTCTTTGTCATCAATTCCCCAAAAGTGTTTTAATATCTGACAGTCATTTATTTGAGTTCTTGTGAGAACGCCTTGCTACTCCCTCCTCCTTCTGAGCTCCTCCACTTCTCCTCTGACCTGCGGCATCAGACAGACAGATACTGACAGTGTTTGTGCAGTCCCTGACATTGTTTGGTACAAAATGAACCACAACACTTAACATTATAGCGCAGATGAAAAAAATTTGTGGCTACTGGCCTGACGTTTCCTTTGAAAAGGGGACTGCTCTGCAGAACGTATGATGTTCATTGCCTGAACAGTACTAGGCCAAGCCCCGGGTGGGGGGGGCAACCTAGTATTAGACTGGTGTACCAGTTTTTTTAATATTTCAGTGTATAGGTACAGCTGTGAGGCAATTGAATGGGTGTCATTTGAATACTGTTATACTAATACACTTCTCTCACCTTCAAACCTGTTGTTTAATGAATGCACAGGCAATAAGCAGTTAATGACAGGCATACTACTGAACTACCAATACACAATTCTACAGTACAATAAAGGATTCGTTCATGTTAAATAATATATTTCCTGAGAACTAAATCTTCAGCTACGATCCCCAATCATCCAAATAAAAAATGCGTCATACGGCTGGAGCTCGAGCTGAATCAGATTATTAAAAAAATTTGCCAGACCAGCAAGTCTTGAGAGTGGTGTCAGAAGTGCTGTGTGAAAGCTCTGGCAAGCCCTGCATCATTAGCCTGAGTGGCTTTCTCAATGCGAGTCTCATTTTATTAAGTTTTTTTTTCTCTTTAGGACAATGAGATCAGCAAGTTTTAATATCCAGAGAAAAGTAACTTAATTTAGTCTATGTACTGTATAATGACAGAAGGGAAGACTTGTGGTGTTGGAAATGCACTGCTGTCAAATGTACCACAGCAAAACAAGAGCATTTCCATATAGCTGAACTTCCCACAGGGAAAGTATGTCACCGGTGTCGAACAGATTGCAAACAAAAGTATTACTCAGTGGTGAAAATGCTTCAAGAAAACAATCTCACCAATGTTCCAACTGGAGTAGCAAAATAACGAGCCAATATGGAATTAACTCAATTAGTTAAATGAATCGTTTTGTCACAACAAAAGTCAATCCCCTTTTGCTTACAAAACTAACTGAAATAGGGGGTTTTCCATTCTTATTAAACCTCAGTTGACTTCCTTTGTCAGCAACAGAGCAATTGTTCGAGCGATATAACAACACTCCCTCGCAGGTAGCACTTAATTATCAAGCCAACTGGATAACAGCTTTGCCACAGCAGCGATGACGAGCTGGATTAATGATACATGAAAAGCAATCTCTAGACCCCACTGCATCCAGCTCACAAGGGCATACTCAGCCCCGACACCTAATAAGGATCTCATAATGTTGAGATACCGTAGGGGTTCAGCCAAGGCCTCGCAGCTGTAAATCCCTCACATTAAACTCCTGCAACTGCAGGAAGAACCTGCTGGAGCCCTGTTTATGATCTGCTCCATTTCTATTGATCAATCTGTGGATGAAAAGCCTACACTTGGAAATGTAAGCACTTTATATCTAATGATCAGGGGTGTTAGAAGAACATGGTAATGAAGAAGATGATGGTGAAGAGGAAGACGCATGAAGCAAATAAAATGAAATGAAATTATATTGTGAGCGTGGCCTAAATTACAGCCGTATCCAAGGAGAAAAAGCAGGGAAGCTATGAGGACATTTCATAACTGGGTATGGAATGAAGGGAACAGGCTGCAATCTGATCGAAGCCCACACAGACACAGAGCCAGACAGTAATTGCAGAGGTCTCTGTGTTGAGTATAATGAATAAAATATGATGCCAGAAGCATGTCATCATTCGCTCAATAAGAGTAATAATGGGCTATGGCTTCTGCTGAAGGTTGCTCATTACTCTGATTGTCTGCAACAGGGAGCTTGTGGATTTACTTGTGTTCTGATTGTTGGGGTTAGTCGAGGCCAATGCAGAGCTGGTGTGTGCTGTTGACACTTTAGCAGCGAGGCAGACTGTTAAGTACACTGTTCTGGGAGTCACTTTCATGGTTAGTGCAGGGTGAATGTTTCCGTCTATGACCTGTAGTGCTCCTAGCACAGATTTACTTATGTTGGTCAAATGCAAAGAAATACTATCAGATTCACTCTGATAATGATATCAAGTGTCATCTGCTTACTTTTCACACGTCAGCAAACCCAGTTATTATCATCCAACTCTCATCGCACTGGTCAAAATTATACACAGATCAGATCCGACCAATGGAATACATAAAGTATATAGTGCTCTATTTATAGTACATGCACTGCACTGCTCACTGATGGACACTGGACTGCTGGAGAGTTCAGTCGTAGTTTTTATGCAAAGACTGTGTATAATCCAGTTGGTTTCTAGGCTTACATGCCTTGCATGCATTCGGCACACCACATTTTACTCTACACACACATAATTTACATGAAACATGCTTTCATTAATGCAGGTGCCAATATAGTAAGACAATAAAAGGAAAACATTTAGCAAGCTGCCAGGATCTGATACAAGAAGTAAAAGGACCATGGGAAAAAATTAGCGACACTAAGAATGAGATGCTTGGGTCTTGGATTGCTGAAAATAAATAGGTTCTTTTTTATATTCTCCAAAATGGAAGGAAAATGAGGGCCAAATGAAAGCTTGACATAAAAAACATCTATTTCAAGACAGGAAAGTGTTTATGGTAAAATAGATAAGAATCAATTTAATGCAGATTTCATTAAAGCTTCATTTATAAATATGGACAAGTTACCGTCCTGAACCAAAAACAAACCATAAATCTCTGCTGAAGAAATAAATCAAATACTGAAATGCAGAGAGCCAAAATGAATAAAGTCACATCTGGAATTTTTTACTGTTGATTTGAAATTCTGCAATACAAATACAAATGCAAAAATTCCAGTCGTAACTGGGAGTCAAGAGAGCAGAATTGGTCATAATTTTAGAGTTGGCACACTTTCTCTCCCCTGTCAATCATAGAGACACTAGCAGATCCTGGGCATCTGTGAGCTTATGCAGACACAAATAGATGGAAGTGCTTTCTTATAAGTGTCCACTGATGTCGCATGAGCAAGTGGCTTGAAAAGAAGCAGTGGCTGGCTGCACATGACTCGGAGGAATAACGTGATAGCCTATGATCTCCCTGCTTGTAGCTGTCTCATGATAGGGAGAGATGTCTGATGGGTGGCCAAATTAAGTACAGCCAAAAAAAATTACACACCCTCCAACAAAGACATGAGTTGGTTTATAAGCTGATAAATACGGTAACTGGAATTTGCATGCTGAGTTTATGATAAAATTTTATTTAGACAACTTTGAGAAATAATTAATGTGTTTTTGCATGTGCGTTTTTGTATAGGTTATTGTTCTATATATAATCCTTCAGAGAACCAAATCAAATTTGATTTCATTTAATTGCAGACTACATAAGGTTAACTACATAGGGGACTATATACCATTCACTTACACTTATGCCTATACTAAATTATTTGTAATGTGCCTGTATTAAACTTTGTGCAACAATACATGCAACATGGTTAATGTTAGAAATACATGGAAATTAATATTAACATATCAGCAATGTACAGGGCCTCCAGTAATTCATGGACATTATTTCGTCAATTTAAGTACATTAGACTGGGCTTTTTTTAAATAAAACGTCTAGCCCCTTGTCTTTTAGCAATCTAAATTAGGACTAATATTTTATTTCCGAGAGCTCACACTAAATAAGATAAACAGGGTGTGTCTATATTAATCTAAATTCACTTGTGTCCAATTGCATGCCTGAGAAAGCAATATCTCTGATTTTGGGAGTTCTCACAACTACAATGGCAGATCACATCAGGCCTGCTATCATAAAGACCAAAGAATTGCCAGTGAAGCTTTGAGATGAGGTTGATTTGAAAAGATTATTAAAATGTCAGCAAAGCTTTGAAGCTTCTTTATGCACACTCTTATGAGATCCACTCTAATAAAGTGAAAATAAAATACAGCACAACCCAGACACTACCAAGTTCAGGCAACTCAGTTTTTACACATGAAAGACAACTGTGAGAGCAGAGTCCACAGTGAAGGGGTTACAGATAGCCAGAGCAGACCTCAACAATATCATCTGCTCCTTACAGATCTGACCTCTATAGCAGAGTGGCCAAAAAGAAGCCACTTCCAAGAAAGGCTAGAAGATTTTGAGGCCTGAGGAGACCAAAGTCAGTCATTTGGTCTTAAGCCAAGGCATATTGTGTGTCATGGATGTGAGGAGGTGGTGGTTGAAGGGTGTGCATGTATTGGGGTTTAGGTACTCAGGCACCTACCCCTTTGTCCCTCAAGCAGGTGTTTTTTGTTTGTTTTTTGTTGCAATTGATGTTACCAACTTATCAAGCACTATGACAAAGTTAAAAAGTTTCATTTATAGCTAGCCATTGGTTTGCTACAATAACTGCTCCTCCTGCTCCCTCTTTAAATGATGGGCCAATTAGTCAATATAAATGAATGTGAGGATACAGCAGATATACAAGAGCTGTTTCTTGTTCTGATTTGAGACAGCAACTGAGCTGTTTGTGAATACAAAGACGGCTACTCCACAACATTGAGAAATTTAATTTGAGAGTTTGATTTTTGTTTAAAAGCAGTCGGGTCTTTGCTCACCTGTTTGCTTGTTACATTATATTTAGGCCTCTCGTATTCATTGGGAAATAGTAGTAGCCAGCAATACAATGGCTCTGCTTCTAGATTGCAGGTTAGGCTGTAGACGGTCTTCTAAAATCAAGAGCCATGTGCCCCTTTTTAAATTTAAGCACCTGGCCATCTTCTCTGCATAGCACAAACCAAATATTACCCAACATGCAGGTTATACCAATCCTGCTATTGAGCACATGGTGGTACCATCATGCTCTAGGGTGCTCTATCAGGCAACATGTATGGAGCCAAATATAAGATCCTGTTCCACTCAGCCAGAAAGGGCATTCAGGGTGAAAATATATGTTCCAACAGGACAGTGAGCCAAGGCACAAAGACATGGGTTGAGAAAAAAACATCTAAATAAAAAATTGTATTGCATAAAATGCATGAAATGTTTATGACATTACATTTTATTTCTGTAAAGAGTCACTTCTGAAAGACAGCAGGAAAAAAACCTTTTAAAACAGTAATTTTAAAACAGCAAAATATGGCAAAAATTATTGGGGGTGAATACTTTCTGGAGGTACTCAACATGGCTTGAGGTTAGGGAACTGGTCAAGCTCCTACACGACACAACTAAAGTGCCATTGAGTATGACACCCACACACCATGAATAGAGGGTGCCCATGGCTCCGGGCAATTGTGTTCACTGCCTCTATAGTGTGTGCTTTCAATAGTGTGTTCCACTGCATGGATATGTTGAATGCAGAGGTCAGATTCCTCTGTGTACAAACACAGTAGGTTGATCACTTTACTTTACTCTAAATAAGAGCATATGGCATACAGTAACCAAAACCAGAAACTAGACTTTTTCGGATTTACAGCTTCTAAAGCTTTAAATTTTTAGTGTGGAAGCCGAGATAAAATTGTGGATTTTTTTACTATGAACTGTATGGGTAACCAAGCAAGGATTTATGCATTGGACTCAGTTAATTAGGGTTCACTTTGACAGATTGTTCATTTGAGGCTGACCAGAAAATACATTTCGTATTCCTATACATACCAGGGGACATGACAGATTTAATTAGTGCTAAAAGGGCAAGTGCCAGGGAGTACAGTCCCCTAGCACAGCACTGCCAGGAGATAAATGAGGTATTCTGTGTGGATACCGGGATTTAGAGCCAGTTGTCTATGCTTTGCATGATTAATTTTAATTTAGTTACAACAATCCCTTACAGTTATTGAGCTCTTTGTGTGACAGCTGAAATAACAATGCCATTTGCTCATACTAAACATGCATTGCTTTGCCGAGGTAGTTGTAAATGATGTGTACATAGTGCTAATTTGTTCGAAGACGAAATGCCTCCTAACATCAGGTGGCTAATTACAATGCAATATAGGTGAAAAGTCATCGTTTTTCTTTGTGGTTTAATGTATTCCTTTTTGTCTCTTGACGAATCCTGGCAATGGAAAACTAGGCATATTTCACTCCCGTATTAACGTGCTGCTCTCCAGAGTCCCAATGGAGGAGAAAGTCTGAGAGGCAGAGAGGGAAAGACTCCCTCAGGCCCAGCAGAGACGAGCAACGCGCATTCCATCCCTGTCTTTCTGTCTCGCTCTCTTGCTCTCTGCTGTACGACTGCCTGCTGATCTGCTCTGACACAACTGACCTTTCTGGCTCCTGTTTCTTGCTCTGGCTGCTCTGAAAAGGCCAAGCCATGCAAGACAGACTGCGCTGCGCTCCCCTTCAGTGCCACCTCACAGCAGAGACAGCCACTCAGGACATAGCTATGCACACTCAGGTAGAAAAAAAGCCTTGATCCTATTTCCTTAGAGAACATTATGCAACACTGTGCCTTCATGGTAATCATGTATAACCTAAAGAATGTAGCATCTCAGTATAATTGCAAAAAAGTACAGAAGGTGGGGGGGTTGAAATGTCTAGGGGCAAAATGTCTAGAGATACCCACTTACAGAAGAAAGGAATAAAATTTTCATAAAGTCACCACTTGTGTGGTTGAACAAGCCCTGCTTATTGTCAAAAGAGATTTATTTTTCTGTTTTGACAGACTTAGAAGGTGGAAACACACTCTGTTTAATAGGAAAGGGAGCACCGTTAAAAGTGGAGAAAGCGAGAGAGAGAGTGCATATTTGTGTGTATATGTGTGAGAGAGAGAGGGAGAGAGAGAGAGAGAGAGAGAGAGAGAGAGAGAGAGAGAGAGAGAGAGAGAGAGAGACATGAATTAATGTTGCAGTTGGCATAGGAGAGTATGTCGCACTCTCCCAGAGGAAGGAGCTACTTGGCACTGCAGATATAAATTATATGCCTGTAGCCTTGCGGTTTTGGGCTCAGGTCGATTTTTCATCTTCAAATAAGGAATTTCTCAGGCTGGGACACACCTCTGCTTCAGGCCACGTTATCTTCAGCAGTTTGTTAATCTTTACAATTCCACTTATAACAGGTTGTCTTTAAGACAATAACCGACTTCAATTTGTACTCCATCAGGTTAGTTTTCAGCTGAGCGGCTAATTAAACGAGGATTTGTTTGGCAGCAAATAACTGGAAGCCAAACGATATAAAAAGATTGAGCTTGGAAAATAAAACCTAAATTTATTTTAGAGGCATCTCATTTTGCACACAATAATAGATCGTTTGATGTGTGTGCCATAGGACCAGATGTTTTTCATGCAGAGCACACTGACTCTCAGGGCCATAATTAAAGTACAAATGACAGCTATCCACAGCATTATTTAATTTTTCAAAACATATAATGTTGTATGTGTAGTATATGGAGCAGCTCTTAAAGATTCTGTATAAAACTCTAGAAATAATCCAGTTTTGTAGAATCCCTATTGAAACAACCTTTTTTCTAAGAGTGCTTTCACATAAGTATTTCCACCTCAGCATGCTGCAGTTGCACAGGTGAGAATGCAGCCTTCACACTCAGGTTTTGCAGAAAAATAATAGTCTTAGAGTGTCTGAGCAAGGTGGTCTCAGTCCAGTTGCAAATAAACTCTAATGTGGTTCACGTGCAGTCACAAAAGTGATCTGATGGTGAACTGACCCAGCCATGGGAAGTACTGGGTTAAAAAATTATGACAATAATAAATAATACTGTAAATGCTGGATACATTTTAAACTTGTTATTTCTATAGTTATCTAATTATTTATTTAGCAACAGCTCTGTTTTCTCCATGTTCTGGTGATTTTAGTGATTTTATGCACTGTTGATGCTTGCTTCTATATGACCAACTATTAGTTTTAGAAGAATATGTTGGCAAAATGGTGGTGCAATGGGTAGCGCTGACACCTCACAGTAAGAAGGGTCTGGGTTTAATTCCCTGACTGGGCATCCAGCGTTCCTTCTGTCTGCATGTTCTCCTCATGTTAATGTGGGTTTCCTCCCAGAGCTCTGGTTTCCTCCACCAGTCCAAAAACAAGCAATCAGGCGAATTTAAAACCAAACCAGAAGAAAATATTTTGCTTTGATTAAGACTGAACACATGGAATAATAATGTAGTTGACTGATTGCTTATCTGTCACCACTTGATCATAATTCTGCAGTTTTTGAGGCATCTACACAATGATGCTAGTATGCCTTAAAAGTACATGAGGAAAATTGTAATATTTTAAAGTTGTTAGAATTTATTCAAATGTCTGCCTTTGACTTTGTAATGATTTTTAACTGTATCAGCTCGTGACTAATTCATCCTTTTAAAACCTAATTACTTTGATTTTAAATTTAAAAAAGGCCCCAGTCTGGAAACACACTTCACACAGCCATTTTACTGGATTCACCAGAGTAGTAATGTCGAATTTTCTTGTTCATATAGTTTGATGGTTCCCATTCAAACTTGCCAGCCACAAATTAGCTGCACTTGAATTGTAGAAATACAGATAATTACACCATGAATTTGCCTGTCACACTGATGTGCAATCCCTAATGGATAACCTGATTATTTAAGTGTTAGTTTTAGTCCAGTGCTCCAGTGATCCTTTCTACAATTGCTGAAAACATTTTCACAGGAAAAATAACACGAATAACCAAATGCCATCAATGAAATGTACATGAAAAGGATCTCGTCACAAGATTTTGGACCAAAACAGAACAGATGGTTTTCCTTCACACACTCATAAATGTGCAAATCTGCACATCCTATACACATTAAACCCTCATTATACACAGTAAACAACTAAAATATCCTTGTAATAGCTCGTGTATGCAGACTGGCACTGTCTAAATTATAGATGGGAGTGTGCACCACAGCTCAGCTTGGCTTTATGATGCCTCATTTAAAGTTCATTACCACACGTTCTCTCCATCATCTAAACAGGGTAAGGTAGCTTGTTGCAGTGGGAATGAACTGCATATGAAAATGAAAGTGTCAATTAAATAATCAGGAAATTATTCTCAGAGTAACAGTCTCTGACTTTTGCATTAAGACGAAAGGTAATACTATAGATTAAGTATGGTAAGATTATGGAGGAGGCAGTGCACTGCAATGTATAAAATCACTGTTGTTGAATCCTGGATCACGAGTATGACATGAAACTATAGTTAATACTATTGATTTACATAATATTTTCTATGTGATGTTAAATAGACTATCATGTGAAAAAAAGTTAAGTCATTTTATCTAATAAGGTGGCTAACTAAGGGTTAATATGGCACCTTCCTAATGTTGGGGTATTTTAATCTCAGTGAATTGGGTTGATCTCTGCCTTGCTAATTGCCATAATGACCCAGCTGTTGAGTTGAGTTGCCATTATTATTATTATTATAGTTATTATTATTATTATTATTATTATTATTACTACTACTTTTATTATTATTATTGGTTCAGTCAACCACGTGGGATATGTTGTTAGCTTTATTTTTAAGAAAAGCAGAAGGCTGGACATTAAAATCTCTCACAACACGGGAATATTTGGAATTAGTTGGTCGGTTACCAAATTAATCCAGTAATTATATCACAACCCAACTAAACTAATAAAATACACATAAACAAGTGTTTAACAGAAGTTGAAAAAGTTGTGAACCCACTTAGTCCACAAAAGTTTAAAACTGTTTTTAACTAGTTTTGAATAGTCACTAATAATTTCTTGATCCTGACCAGGATAAAGATTACTTAAAAATGAATGGTGAATGATTGTGTTATCATGTCATATATAACTTTGTCTTTATTCTATAAGATTTCTCTAAAAAACTGTTTTCAGGATAATGCCATATTCAATTTCTCATTAGAAACAACAAATCAGCTCATCTCACCCAAACAGTTTTTAATAATATATCATTTATTCATCAGTAACTGCTTTATCCTGATCAGGGGTGTGACAGACCAACAGCCTATCCCAGAAACACTGGCTTTGGCAGGGACGCATCCTGAATGGAAGCCATATACTCCCACACAGATTCACACCTAGGGGCAATTTAGTACAGCCAAACCACTTACTGACATAATTCCTTGAATGTGAAGAGAAAACTCAAAGGAAACCTGAATGGACAAACACATGGGGACACTGTACAGAAACACCGCACAGACAACAACTTGAGCACTGGATGAAACCAAAGACTCTAATCCATTGCAGGGTACTGCACACATACACACACCCATTCACTCACACACTCATAACTGGGGCAATTTAGCACATGCAATCAGCCTACCATTTTTGTTTTTTCGGGAGGTGGAAGAAAACCAAAGCACCCGGTAAACACACACAGACAAAAGAACACATCATACTCCTCCCAGACAGAGACCAGAGCAAGGCTCGAACCCACAACCCCAGATCCTTAGAGCTATGTGACACACACTACCTGTAGCCCAAGTGTGCTGCCTATTTTGATGAACAATTTTATAAAATTAAAAAAGATCGATATCAATCAATATTTAGGTAGTATCTGAAAAAAAGCATCAAAGAAAAACTATGTAGCATTTTGGTGGTTTATTGGCTTGGAACAAGTGTTCAGGGAAACAAACACTACCATTTTGGCATTACCAATTTTAGAAGAAAAAAATGATAGTCTTGACATTGCCCAAGATTATCCGTCATTTTCCTAAGCAGACAGAATAAGGAACAGGCCAAATCACTGTAGTCCAATTATACATTTCTGGCCTGAGAAGAGGAAAAATAATACCCTGTCTATTTATATCATTTACTGTCAACCAGCCTCTGGATTTTGGTATGACTCAACTCTTGGGTTTCTTAACTTTTCTTGGCATAACTACTTCCACCTCCTCAGACCTGTACTGGAGCAGAAATGTTAATGCCTACTAGGAGTCACCATTCCTTTTAATTAACACCAATCCCATTTAACAATGCAAGAAATGAAGGTAAAATTGTGATACACTATACACTGTATACTGAGGCTTCATAATAGATAGATAGATAGATAGATAGATAGATAGATAGATAGATAGATAGATAGATAGATAGATAGATAGATAG
>JAOVVF010000047.1:8955809-8976833 GCA_028565595.1 Duopalatinus emarginatus
GATTTGTGTTCTATTCTGAATAAAATATTGACATTTGCCATCTCCACATCATTGCATTCAGTTTTTATTCACAATTTTTTTAGTGTCCCAACTTTTTTGGAATCCGGTTTGTAAAACATATGAGCTCATCTGTCAAGCACGGTGTTGTAGATTAGGCTCACATGACTGCCTCTACAGCCACCTCACTATTCTTTAATGATCATTTAACTCATGATGGTAGCATACAATGAACACAGAACTCTACAGAAACATCAGGTCTGCCAATTCACAGATGTAATTGGGAGGAACATTATACAGTGTAATAAGGAGGAACTTCATCATGCAGTAAAACACACTGAACCCACCTCATTAGGAATGGAAAGGTTTTAGACCAAGTTAATCAAGGGACTGAAGGGAACACCCACTTAAAAACAAAAATAACTGAAAGTACAAGTCTAGAAAAGCATCACAGAGAAGAATGCCACGGTTTGGTGATGTGGATCACCAGCTTCATGTAGTTATTACAAGCAAGAAATATGCAACCAATATAAATTTAATTTACTTTAAGCATTAGCCTAATTGTTTTCTGTCCCTATATTTTTGCTTACCTATTGGGTGGTCTGCCCCAAATAGTCAAAGTTGAGTCATGTTGTTAACTGTAAATCATTGTGCGTCATGATACTGCACACGGGCACTTCATGTTTTTATTGTGTCGTTTGTTGTTCTATGTAGCACCTTGGTCCTGGAGGAATGTTGTTTCATTTCACTGTGTACTGTACACCACTGTATATGGTTGAACTGACAATAAAAACCACTTGACTTGAATAGGTGATTTGTTTAATTCAGCTGTATTTTGTCAGTAATTGCTATAAACATGAAATTAAGTATGTACTCGTCTGGAAGTTTTTCGATTGTGCTCTGATAAACAGGGTCAGATCTCTGAAGGTACAGATGTGGTGGACTTTCTGATGGAGCAAACTAACGTAGTGCCACGCATTAACCCTCTTATTCTAAGCTCAGACCGCAGGTATCTGGACTTCACAGCATCTCCAGGTAACACTGAATCAGTAATGTAAAGCATGTACTAGTAGCATCTCTGCATTTTTGACACAGCTTCAGATGTTGTTTTTGTCTGAAAATTGCAGTTGTTGATGACTGGGATGATTCAACAATGTTCTCATATCTGGACTCCAAGGACAAGACAGCTGTTGTTTCTAAGAGAATAAAATATTTAACAAAGCATGGTAAGTGTCTGAATAAAAATACTTTTTCAAATTAATTTTTAATCTAAGGCATAATGTTCCTGGTGGAATCATAATAATCATTTGTTTTGTTTTGTTTTTTTCTTTTCTACTTCTGCTTCTGATTTTAATGACTTTTGAATACAAAAGTTTTATCACATTTTGTCATGGTCTGTAAAGTATTTAATATTTGCCAGTGATGTTTTCATTTACCTCTTAGGAGGTTTTAAGATTGTGTTAAATGATTGTCAGAGTTAGATACGTGTCATGGTACATAATATGATTTTCCATAAATTCTGCAGCTATTTTAATGTGATGTTTTGCTATAGAAGAGGAGATGGTGTATGCTGTGACCTTTTGGATTGTTGTGGATATTGAACAAGCTTCTGGAAGGCAGACCCTGCTAAATGCATTAAAACATATGGTGAGCTATTGCTTTTATTTGCAGTTAGTTGGAGTTTCATGAGATAGATCATCTTCAGAGAGCCAAAGACATATTATGCTCTTTTTTTTAAGCTCTGTATATGTCTGCACAGAATGTTGGGACACATTTTAGATTTCATTGCTATTGTACTATTCAACTAAATGTTCCTACATTCCTACACATGGAAGGTGATGAAACCCTTGTAAAAATAATATACATCAAAAGTACCACTTGGGATTTTGTTATTGCACATTAACAAATGTTTTATTAAATTTCTAGGGGTGATGTGGTGTGACCACTTATGCGTGAAATGAGGGCCATTTCACACCAGACACAGAGTTTCAATAAACACACTATTATCTGTACTGTGAGATTATTGTAAACATATTAACATCTTGTTCATCTGAAATGTTGTCTTGTAAGCTCTGTGGTCGATAGAATTTAGTTTGGAGTTAAATTCGGATTTTAATCAGTGCCACCCGCTTCTATGTAGTATGTTGTCAAGCATATTCTATTTAGTTAAAGACATACGCTACAAATTTAGCATTAGTAGTGACATTATTAAGAAAAAACTGTGTTAGAAATGCCATGATTAAATAGTGCGTACTGCTTGACGTACACCAGTAAGCTATTGCAGTATGCCCCCAACACGTACATTGTGTCTGCCATATTATCATTATGTGACTTGTTACATTGACAACAGTTTTAAAACACAAAGCTACTCATGATGTTACTTGCCGTTGTACAAAATCTTAATATTTTAAATTTTCTGGTTGTAAGCAGCCGACTCCCTGCTTTTTGCCATTTTTCAGCTTCAAACGCCTTTCCGCTCTAGTTAAATTATGGGATAGATTATCGAACCACAGTGTGCTATCTTCAGATAATTTAAAATATCTGCCAATGTAGTACATCATGCAAACATGTACTAGTACCATTTAATGAATCATACATGTTCAGGGCAAACTACATGTTCTTACATACATTTAGCATACTGTTCAGTATGAAAGGATTTGATTTCAGATTTAGCAGCAGTGTACAGACTGACACAGAGGATGTTTCCTGTGCACCACTAACCCTTAAATTGTGTGCTTTCAGAAGTCCGGTAGTGCCAGTTGTCGTGTTGGTGTGATTAACAACCCCAGTGACAAACCCACAGAAGACAACAGCGGCTTATACAGAGCCATATGGGCTTCCTTTCTCACACAAAACACCAAGAATACCCTCGATTTCACCCTTAAACTTCTCAAAGAAGAGACAGTGAATCTCCTCACACAGGGCACCAAGATTAAAGACCTTCTCTTAAAGGTTAGCATTACCAAAAGTGACCATTTACCAGGATTTAAGAGTTATTTGTCTTTGAATTTGAATCACAGATTTTCCAAATAATCACATTATCCCCCCCCCCAAATATGGCTTCTGTGTGGTATTGTCTGTATCTCCCTTGTGCACTCTGTTAATCTTTTATGAGCCTAGACGAACAGAGTGTACAGTTTATATTCCTGCTAATTGTACACAGTTCAGCCATGATAAGATGCTCTGCATGAGCTGAGTCTTACTTCTATACGAACATTGATCCATGGGTCTCCTGCAGAAAATTACCCAATTTGGAACGGATTAGTCATGTTGATCTCCTGACTGTGTCTTTTAAATTTTGATACTTTTACCTTTTTTAAGTGTTAAAATTAGCTGTAAAATGTGTGTGATGCTCTGAGAGCTTGTGCTGTAGGATTTTTATGATTATGCTGATAATAGCTTTTTTCCCTTCTCTTTCCTTTGGGGTTTGTGGAAATCACAATAATCTGCCAAAGCACATGTTCTATCGATACAAAGGCCAACGTTTAATTTTCCAGTCTAATCAATGTAACAGCTTGGTTGATTACAGTACTTACAGAAAGATATAATAATGATTCAGGTTTTGCAGTGTGGTGTCTCTTAGTCATTCAGTACACTGTTTTGTGCTTTATTTCATAAAATTAAGCAGTATCAAACATATTGGTAATGAAAATGTCACATGCCTCTTTTATATTATTATTTTTATATTCCATGTTTATATTCCATGAGTGTTATGTATTACTGTACTGCAGGGCATGGACCAGGATGCCTTTGAGAAGAAGTTCAACACTATGGACTTGGACTTTTTGCACAGTCAACAGAGATTCTGTCAGGAGGTGCTGAAGGTGAAGGCAGGACAAACAGCTGTGGTCAGCAATGGCAGGGTGAGATGCATCTAAACTTTGTGCATGGCCAACTTTAGATCACTGTTCTCTCAAAGTAGTCGCTCCAGTGTTAGCTGAACATTGGGTACCTTTAAAAATGTTTTTAAAAAGTATCACATACAAATATAGAATAGGTTAGAGTTACTAAGTTACTGATAGTGCTGCATAAAGAAATTCTTTAAAGGTAACATTCTTCCAAAAATGATCAAATGAAATATTTCTGGATATGAGAAATACTATAAAGCTTAAGAAACTAAATCAATTCATGTTTAAAATTGCATAAACTTTCATAGATAGAGTGCAATGTAGTTTTATTAGGAAATCTGCTGGTGGGTTGGTTTAAAAATTCTGTAAAATCTGTGCCCTAGTTCTTCTGCAGACTTTGATCACAACCGCTTATGTAGGGAAATTTTTCGACGTTGTCATCTAAAAGGTGCTTTGTAATTGTACCACACCCCAAAATTTTCAATATTGATTGATCAGAAGGTGTTGAGCAATAGAACACAAAAGGAGTGTGTTAGCGTGAAAATAACAACACTGCTGTGATATGGCAGCTGTGGCCTTGTGGTTAGGGAACCGGTCTTGTGACCAGAAGGTCCCATATTTCATTCCCACACAGGGTAAAACACGACTGAACTGCCCTTGAGCAATCCCCACAACTGCACTGTGGTTTAGGTCTGACATTTCCACATTAACATTTCCTTCTGCCAACAAGCAGCTTGTTGCTATGTCATAGCTCCACTCACTCACTGTACAGCCTGCAGCTCTTTCTCCAGCTCCATTAAACTCTCCATTTCAGTTTGTTTTTTGTTATTGTGTTCTTCTCTTGATCCTTTTAGTTGATCTTGATCCTTCTTTTCTTTTGCTCGGGGCATTTATGTTATTGTTTGGTTCATTATATGATTTATAGTTTTGCTATGCCAATTCCTGTTTTAATTCGGTTTGCTTAGTTCAGTGTTCATTGGAGGATACCGTGTTTGTGATAATAAAATGTGCTTTTATGGCGAAACAGCATGGTTAGAACACTTTTCCAGCTTGCATGGCTGGAACTAACAGCGGCTCTGGCAGCAGTCTCACTGCAAAGCAAATGTAAATTCAAATTAATGTTTCTTTAGCAACAAACTATTTGCAGTGACTATGACATTCACAGTCATCTAAAACTAATGCTACATAGATTAAAAAAATGTTTAACAAAGAACATGTAAAATGATAAGTAGGAAGTAACTATAAACAGACTTTATCTGCTTTGCCTCAGGCCAGACCACCCCATCTTTGACTGTCCTATAGCTTGCCCCATGTTTTATTCCTTCAGTATGTTTCTTTATTTAGTGAATATGTTAAATATGTAAATATGTTTTATTCTACTGATTGATGCACCAGTGCAAAATACATAAAATAAACATCTATAAGAATGAAAAAATAAAGGATACTAGCAACTAGCAAACTACAGACAGGCCCAAAAATGTATGGACACTGACAAGTTATTAGTTTAGGTGAATACTGGAGTTGAAATTAAATAAAGTCAATGAGCTCAAATTGCATAATAGTTTAATATGGACCAATATTGCAAATGCTGGCAAATAGTTTAAGGGTATTTACATCCAAAATGAAGAAAAAAATGTATATCAGCTACTGGTTTCGAATCATTTGCAGTCAACAACTGCTTGAAACCCACAGACATCACCAGATGCAGGATTTTTCTCTCCCAGGCCATTAATGCAGCTCTTTTCAGTTCCGTCTTATTCTTAGGGCAATTTAGTTTTTCTCACCAAGGGAAATGCATGTTCACTTGGATTCAGTTCAGATGATTGACTTGGCCATTACAGAACATTTTTACTGCTTTGCCTTAAAAACGGTGGCTTGGTTTCGAGGAATGCTTCTGGTCATTGTCATTATATAGAAAGCATTTGGTTGATTTGGTTGACTTTAGATTACATCCTGTTACTTTGGTCAAAAGTTACCTTATCAATAACTACAAGAGAACCGGTCCTATTGGCAACCATTCATGCCCACACCATAAAACGGGATGGTATGCCCACGGATCAGGAGTAATTCCTTACCTTCTCTGTACTCCTCTCACCATTCTGGTACACAGGATGCTGTATAATCTTTTTGGATGTTTCCCTTTAATCTGGTCTTCCTGTTTTTTAAGTTTACCAGTGATTTACCACAGTCTTGTGGTACACTAGTAAAGGTTTCTCTTAATTGTTGACTTTGACAGTGATCCATCCCCCTTTTGGAGCTGGTTTTCTGTCTTCCCCCAAAGCTGTTTTTGGTCCTTTTGGTGTTCCATGAGCTCACTAGTTCATTGTTTCAAATTGTTGATTTGGTCACATCTGTTGTTTTTACTATATCTTTGATGGATTTGTTTTTTAGCCTAATGATAATGTTTCACTTCACGGGCAGTGACAGTTCTTAGAATTTAATATTGAAAGTTAACAGCAACATATTCCAAATGCAAATTCCGCACTTGAAATCAACTCTAGACCTTTTATCTGCTTCCAAGTGATATGATCAATAACACAACTAAAACGTCGAAAAAGCAATAAGAAAAGGACGGGGTGGTTGGGCATATATAAAACCTGCTGTAATCCCTACACCTTTCACTTGATTTGGATTTAAAATTACAATACAGACTGCAGTCTCGCCCAGCTATTTGCCCAGTTGTAGCTTGTGGTGTGGTGATCCCTAGTCCCACAGCCACACAGTCTGCTGTCTCAATGCTCCCTGCCATTTACTCACCATGAAACATTTTGCTTTGAGGTCACAGGTGAGTATGTGCTCTGTGTTGCAGAAACTGTTGCCTTAGCAGCCTTGTGTTTGGCGTGAAAGTGCAGGCAGGCCCCAGCATGAGACACTCCTGACACTTCATATTACTGCCCACATATAGGAGTCTTTACACATCAGGTTCACTAATGCTGCTTTCTTAGAAAGCATTTGAGCTTCAGGTTCTGAATTTGTAAGATTTAATAGTTAATAATTTACACTGGATATGTCTTAATTTAATTTTTAGGCTTAGCGTTAACCAATTATGCTAAGATGACAGCTTTCAGAAAAATGTCGAGCAAAATGCAAAATGGCTCCGAAATTATAGCACTTAACCATTGCTTAAGGAGCCAAACTTGTTACTGGAAACTGGTCTCCGGTTTGATCCCTTTGACCAACATGACACGGCATCTAACCCCTTCCCAGGTGCCATGGAAATATCTGCCCACCGCAAGTGTGCTGACTGCCAGAGATCTTATATAATAGAAATATACCACTCTATGAAAATGTAACGCAAGATGGCGACTGCTTCACATAAGTCCTGCTTGTCAATAGGAAGCAATCAGCATATTAGTAAAGCTGTTAAAGGGGGGACTATGGGCCTGTCGTAGTCTTTTGTTAAGATAGGCGCAGGTTAGTGAAGCCTCGACACCTTTAACTGGTTTCCGACGCATGTTGTTAGGATGGTATTGTGCAAGAAGGTTTTGCATAATGTGACATTTTAGTGTTTTATTAGGAGTTTATTGTTATTATATTATTAGTTTAATATTATATATAACATTGATATTGCATCAAGCATCTTGCATTGTCATGGAAACGGCAGTAAAGCCGTTTTGTAAAGTCTGGGCTTCCGTTATAAGCCTGCATAGTAGCCAGATGAACACAAAAAAAATCTTATTTTTCTGTGTTATATATATCCAAGAGCAAAGGTAAGGTGCAACATTTTCATCAGATTTTACCAGTGATTTCAAATGTGTGTTTTTAGCAGTAATTACTATTTTAGTTGCAGAGAAATGCAGAGAAACAACAATCTTTCCATTCAAAGAGATGGGAGTTTGGTCATATATGGCTGAATGTAATATATAGTTTGATTTACATAATTTTTATACCAATCAATCCATTCAGTGAGATCTCGTGCCCTGTGGATGGGGTCATTATCATGGTGAAAGAGAACAGCCTCAAGCTCCAGATTTCCAGTGATGCTTTATTTTAAGAGGACAAATGGACCCAAACCAAGGCAACAGAATGCAGGGACCTAATGGAGTCACTGTTTTCCTTTTTTATTAGTAGAATTTTTTTACTTGCCTGAAGCCATTTAGTCATCTGTCAGTGATTAACAGGAATGTAACTAGCATGCCTCTTTAACACTAAAACCCTCAACCATACCATCATTTTGGAAATAAGCTGGAAATAAGCAATCCTCTGCTTAGACACACCTTCCATGATGTGTGCATGTGACCTGCCTGTGTTTTATATGTCAAGGCTGACTTTCCTGTCCCTCATTACTAGGTTCTGGGTCCATTAGCAGAAAACAGTGAGTTCAGCACAGATGACTTCCACCTGCTGGAGAAACTCACGCTCAGCACTTCAGCAGATAAGATCAAGGCTAAAGTAAAGCAAATGAGCTTGTCAACCAAAAAGTAAGCACCCACTCACTTGAGATTCACAAAGCACACAGATACAGTTCTGTTAAGCCACCAAAGCTTACGGTTTGCATGGTTATAATGTGTCTGCTGAAAAATGCACATAACAAAGACAGTTTAATGCACCAGGCTATATTACATGTGTGCCTAAAAATGCATAAAAAATACATCAACAAATGTGTTTATTTACCTGCATATCTTATAGCTGTACATTCTGATAGCAGAAATGGATTAAATAGGAATAACACATGGCGGACTGTGCTGTTATACACTGAAGCACCAGGAAAAACCGGTATAGACTGGTGGTGGCTCCAAAATGGTATGGGGTATGTTTGTCTGTTATTCCACAGAAGCCCTTGGCCTCTTCCAACAGAACAATGTGCTATCATACACATCTGGTGACGCCAAATTAGAAACACTCATCTGAGATTTAATTATAATGGAACACATCTGAGATGCCATGCAATGTCCTGTGGAACACAAAAAGCCTACACCTCAAAGTACAACAGAATTGTGGACTGTTCTACTGAAAGTATGGTGTTTGTCACCTATGTTGTGAAACATCCAAGAGACGAGTTTGCACCTGTTCTCACCTACATTACTGCTGTGATAAACGCTCATTCCCTTCCCAGATTTTAGCTTTTGAATGAAGGCTTGTACATCTTTAGCAAATTTTGAGTTTGTTGCTCCATTTTGCCTTCTGCTGGAATGATGGAGACTATAATCTACCAACTTTTAGTCCACATATTTCTGGTTTTATTTCTTGGGCCAGATTAAAACCTTTATCCTGCTGTTTCTGACACTGTTGCTTTGGCACGTTTATTGATTGATGCAAATATAAATCAAATCTTTGGGATGTCTGGAAAGTAATACAATGTTTTTTCCTCCCCAGTGCATGTGATCTGATTATGAAAGTGGATGCTGTTCTTTCTGCTGCTCCCAAAACAGAGGCCAGAAAGGATATCAAATTTGTCAAAGACAAACACAGGTAGATTGTTTTTCTCACATTGATTCCAGACATGATACATGGAAACAGTTTTTTTTGCTGTTGATTAGAGTTTGTTTTTTCTAAAATATACAACTTGCCTAATTTTGCCCATGCTTGCAGTGTTTTGCATCTTTCCGCCCGAGAAGATGAGGTGTTTTTTGACGTGGTTGCAACTGTGGATCCTCTTACAAGGGATGCACAGAAGTTGGCCCCGCTATTGATCGTAAGAGCTGCTCTTAATTGATTGCATGTTGGGTGAGAAAGCAGCCTCTTTCTGTGCACTGTGAACATCAGTGTACTGACCTCACACTCCTCACTGGCTGAGTAGCTGCTACTGCCAGCTCTGCGCTTAAGCTGTGCTGTACTTTGTTCTTCACATTGTTAGGGAAGTTAAAATAAGATCAGTGGCTGTGATCCGTGAACCTTAGAATGATGTCTCCATGCTGATTCCTGTGCGTGTGTATGTATGTGTGCCTCCTGCAGGTGCTCGGTCAGGTGGTAAATATAAGGGTTCAGTTGTTTATGAACTGCAGAGCCAAGCTGTCAGAGATGCCCCTGAAGAGGTGAGAGATGATGCCGAATTAACCTTTCTGTTCCATGTGCATCAAAACAATAACATACACTCAACCTTTATGACACCTACATGGCAGAACGTTCTAAGTTTTGATTCATGCCTTAATTATCATCAAAATATTCCATTTCTTTTCATTAAGTCTTACAAATGCACAGCCTCCTGTCACTTCTATCAATGTTAACAGCTAATATTGTAATAAAAATGTGACTTGCAGCACTGAATAGGTTTTTTTTTTTATACTAATGGCATTTCTGTCATTTCTGTCTCTAATAAAAGCCAAGTATTAATGTATGCACATGCATATACTGAGGACAAAACATATTCTACATACAGACTGGGGCTGCATAATACATTTAATTTTACTTGATATTGCTGTATTTGCTTTTGCAATTTCACATGCAAATGAGCTAATTCTGAGTTTTCTTTTAGCCTTCTAGTTGATTATAAAGGTCTCTACTAGGTTAACTGTGTGTAAGAATTCATGACATTGGCATGGTCAAAAAACATCACATTTTATTAGTCTTTAAGTGTTAGTTAATGACAGTCACAGACATTTTATCAGAGCTTTTTCTGTGTGCACAGTTAGTACCTGTAGCCTACAATGTATTAAATTTGCACTACACAATGTTGTTGACTCAGTAGGGTGGGTTAATTTGACAAATGCTGCATTAGCGATAGACAGGCTACAGTCATACATAGTGGTAGGTGTACCATATTATCTGTCATGATAGTACGGTATAATGTTATAAAATGTGTTTTGTTTTCTGTGTGTTTGTTGCAGCTTTTATCGTTTTGTTATGGAAGCTGATATGATTTTCTTGGGGAATGATACGCTGTCTCCCGGTCCGATGGCTCGATTTACTGACATCCCAGAATCCCCATTGCTTACACTGAACATGATCACTCCAGAGAGCTGGATGGTTGAGGCAGTCCAGAGCCCACATGACCTGGATAACATTCATCTACAAGAGGCACTTTTCTTAAAAGCATGCTTTCTAATCAATTTGATTTACATAATGCTGTTTTGAAACTGATTTGCGCTCTACTCCTATAGTCCATATATATAAATTATAACATGTCTGTTGTGTGATCTCAGGTCAGTGGCACAGTAAATGCAGTGTATGAACTGGAGTATCTGCTGCTGGAAGGCCACTGTTTCGACCAGTCCACAGGTCAGCCTCCACGAGGTCTGCAGTTTACACTTGGCATGAAGCAGGAGCCACTAATGCAGGATACCATCGTTATGGCCAACCTGGTAAGACCAAATCGCAGGGACGATTTTAAATATCAGCAACTGTCCAAAAGGGTCCAGATCAGATTTATATAATAATGTAAACAAAAATGTAGTCAAAATGCTGTTTATCAAATGCAGTTAATTAATTGATGATGATCAGCAAGTGTGATCACCTGTATAAAAGCAAAGGTTTTGCCAGTTTGCTGGTCTGGAACATTCAGATAACACCATTGTTAACACAATGCCAAGAAGGAAAGACATGAGCACTGATTTTAGAGAAGCAATTGTTGCTGCCCATCAGTCTGGGATGGGTTATAAGGCCGTTTCCAAACAGTTTAAAGTCCTTCAGTCAATAGTGAGACACAGTTCAAGACAGTGGCCAATCTTTCCAGGGGTCGAAATTTCAGAAAATTTATTCTGAGAAAAAGCAAAAACTCCAAGAGCTATGTCTCGGACTGATTGGGATTTTACCTGTCGAGACCGAAGCAAGTAAAAGCCGATTTCAGCAGAAGAAAACTTCTTCAAAATGCCTGAAACCAGTGTTTGTTTTGTTGCCAGATAGATTACATACTGTATATTAATATATTTCTATTTCATATTTTTTATTTATCTAAGATTCAGTTTTATTTACCTAAGACTGTTTATATATCTACAGAACTGCGGCTTCAACCATAATATTAAATGTCAAAAGCATTTTGCATAAGCTGTGAATGTGTAGGATGAGTGAAGTAATTACATGCTTTCATACACCTGTTGTTAATTCTTCTGTCTTAAAAATATCTGGCAGGGATACTTCCAGCTGAAGGCTAACCCAGGTGCCTGGATCCTGAGGTTGCGAAAGGGACGTTCTGAAGACATTTATCAGATACAGGCGTGAGTATATGGCTTTATCTTAGGAGAGCTCATTGTAAACCTCGGGTTAAATTTACCAGATAAAAACCACTAAAACAGTAATAGATGTTAAAGCTTTTTGTGATTGCCATGTGTTATTTCTCCCTTTAAGAAAGATGATTTCTGGATCCCAGTGAAACTTTAGTCACCCTAATGAATTATTTTATGGCCCACATCGGCTGTAAATGTGATAAATGGACTTGGAAGCTGAAGAGTAACACTTAATACCAGTGGGCCAGCCATCGCCTAGTGGTTACGGAACTGGTCTCGTGACCGGAAGGTCGCAGGTTCGATCCCCGCCCAGGGCAAGATATGACTGAGACACCTAACTCCCCCCACTCTGGGCAAGCACAGTAGGCAAATAGTTCACTTTCAGTGAAATTTTACTTGATCTGAAGATGAATATACACTGCTTTAGTGCTGACGATGAAGCCTGGTAATTTGTAGATGGAGGGTAAGAATCTCCCTTTTGGCTAGAGGTGGTCCCTGGGCTAAAAATGCACATAAATCACATCAAATCAAAAGATTTGTCATTTCTGTAGACAGAGCTATACCCAGGAAGCACCATTCTTCTGGTTAACAGAAGAACAATAGTCCTGGACTGCAGAACGATGGAAATATTCTGTAGGCAATGAGCACTATACGTCCTGCAGAACGGTCCACAATTCTGTTGCATTCTGTGGTGTAGGCATCCCACATATGTTTGATAATGTTGAGATCTGGTGACTTAGCAGGGAATGGAAAACCCCAAACTCAGATGAGTGTTCCTCTAACCATAATTTGGTGTCACTAGAAGTGTGTAGTGGCGCATTGCCCTGTTTTAAGCCCATCAAAATGAATGCACCAGGGGTCTCATGGAATTCCAGTTAAACAAACATAGGTTTGCCTGTACCAGTTTTTCTGATATGTCAGTGTACAAAATATACTGGATGTGAAAAGTTCAGCACTTTTGAATGCAATAACTGATGCCTACAAAGTTTGGGTGTAATACATTTTGATTGACATGACAAAAGTAATTGATCTTATAGTAAAAAACAGACTGTATATCAAAATAATTATATGATTATGCCAAAGCATTGCAATTTGTGCCAAATAAATGAGAAATGGCTTGTTTAATGTGCATGAGTGACTTGATGGTGTGGAGGTTGAACATGCTGTTTTGAGAAATTCAATTCTGATCTGGGAAATGCACCAAAGTGACTGAGAAAACTGTAAATTGAATTAGGGCACAGTGACATTTAAACAATTACTGAATGGAGAGGTGAACATTTTCTACTGGAACTAACAGATACTGGAACTAACAGAGTTTACAGGCCATTTACATTAACCCTTAAAACCCTGGGAGGGAGGAAAATTAAAGGAAAATTGTGTGTGAGAGAGAGAAGAACTAAGCTCTCTACTGTACTAGTCCTGTGTGTGTGTTCTGTTGTGCAGGCTTGCTGTTATTGATAGTAATTTATAATATTTTTTATCCTCTTATGCCTAGACACGATGGAACAGACTCCCCAACAGATGCTGGAGATGTTATAGTAATGCTCAACAGTTTTCACAGCAAGATCATCAAAGTCAGAGTGAGTGTTAATGCATGGTCACGTGTGTGACATACTGATTTATGCAGCATTAGAATCCTGAGTGAATCAGACTAACATATTGTATGACTGCTGTTTTTTGCGGACAGTCTATTTTCTCAACGTTTCCGGCTGTCTGCATGTCAGTAATCAGAAAGTTAACAGTACACTTACAAGCATAGCTTCATGTAGGTTTACACATGGACATTTCATAAAAGTGAGAGTTTACATACATCAGCCTTAACATTAAAACCACCTGCGTAAACCTCCACCAAAACCGCTCTTACCCATTGAGGCTTGAACTCCACAAAGCCTCTGAAGTGTGTGGTGGTATCTGGCATCAAGACTTCTGTGGATCTTTTGTGGGATCAAATCAGACAGGCTAGGCTTTACCCCTACACTCTTCAGTGAGCCTTAAGCATCCATGACCATGTCCACGGTTTACTGGTTGTCCTTCATTGGACCACTTTTGATTGGTATTGATTACTGCATACCAGCAACACCTCACAAGAGCTGCTGTTTTGGAGATGCTTTGATCCATTTGTCTAGACATCGCAATTTGGTCCCTGTCAGAGTCACTTAGATTCTTACACTTGCCCATTTTTCGTGCTTCCAACACATCAACTCTGAGAACTGACTGTTCACTTTCTGCCTTATATATCCTACCTCTTGAGGTGCCACTGCAATTAGATAAGTTATTTACTTTAGCTGTCAGTGGTGTTGTGGGTGATCAGTGTACCTGTCTGTCTATGTCATGTAGGTTCAGAAAAAGCCAGACAAACTCAACGAAGACCTTCTGAGTGAAGCTGCAGAAAACAAAGGCCTGTGGGACTCGATTACCAGGTACATCAAGCATAGCTAGTGTAGAGTTTGCATGTGTCTGGTCTACATAGGTTTGTGTATTTGGCAGTTTAATTTACTGGAGTGAAGGGTGTGTTTGGTTGTGTATAGATTTATATGCAGTCTAGGCTAGGTTTTTATAGAATTTAATTCTCTGTGTACTGCTGGTGGCTTTTTGGTAGATTTGTGTGTGTGTGTGTGTGTGTGTGTGTGTGTGTGTGTGTGTGTGTGTGTGTGTGTGTGGAGGCGTCACAGACATTTTCCACTGTATTATCATAAGGTATATGTGCATGTATGTGCGTATGTGCACATGTATGGGTTTATCATTTCAGTGACCAGCTGTGTTAATTTTGTAATCTGTCTCCTCACTGCTGTCTGTGTCAAGTGTGTGGAGTACTTTGGAGAAAAGGTAGGGAGCCAAAACTTTAAATCTATAATGTACCCTCACATAAACCTCTGACACCTCAGCATTTGGACCAATGTTAGATCAGAGAGGAAATTACAGAATTGGGTTTCTTTAGATGATCTACACCAACCATTTACTGACTGGTAGCTTTTGTATAAATATTAATCACAACTGTTAGTAAGTGCTAATTCAGCTAGTTCATATGCTTGCTTGCTGAATGTATAGTTGTTTGTAGTTCGATAATTTGTTTCCCATCTTCCTTTTAAAGGCATTAACACAAGCAAAACAATTTAATTGCTGCACTTATTCGTCTACCATTTTAAAGATTGGGAAATATGCTTTGCTGCATTTTCAGTTGTGTAGAGTTTAAGGCGGTGTTGTAAGGCGCTGCTCTTCTCTCTTTGTTTGCACACATGCCCATGTAGAAAAACAAAAGATTTAATGGTATTTAATAATATCATAATGATCATCAGTGTAAACAAATTAAACAAGTGGGTCATGTATTGAACACCTTTGGTTTGAACTCATTAACTTGTGAATTTGAGCCCATGAATGACCGCTGTGTTGTGAAGGTAAGCCAGACACAAATTAACAAAATTTGTCTGGTTAAAAAAAAATTGTAATTCCCTAAAAGGCACACATACAACAGCCACAACATTTACACCTCCAAATACAACTGCCATAACATTAATACTACCCGCCAAAACAGCTTTGACCTGCCGAGGCTTAACCTCTGACATTAACAATAGATCCATCTGTGGATCTTCTGTGAGATCAGACCAGACAGTCCAGCCTTTACACCCCACACACATCAATTACCCTCTTCATATTGGTACCCCACTAGACCTGCTGTTTGGAGATGCTCTGACCCAGTCGTCTAGACATCATTTGGCTTTTGTCAAAGTCAGATCCTCACACTTGGCCTTTTTCTTGCTTCCAACATGTCAACATTAAGAACTGTTTGTTCACCTGCTGCCTAATACATCCCTATATCCACATAGCACATATAATGGTCCATTGTAATGAGATAATCTGTGTTAATTACTTTACCTAAAGGCAGATTTGTGGTTTTAATGTTATGGCTGATCTGTGTACAGTGAGATTGAGAAATGTATACAGTTCTTAAGTGTTTATGTTTCTGAATGTTTCTGTTCATATTTTATTTCATTTGTATATAATTTTAATGATTGTTTCCTCAGTGATATTTGGGAAAATCTAGGAAAATCCTGAGTGTTTTTAAGTCTGTTGATTTGGACATGCACAGATATCCTACTTGTGCTTCATTTTAATCTCCTATTTCATCAGTAGAGTTTTGGGACTTGGCATCTGCTGATCAGCCACTTATAATTTTTAAATCTGTCTGCAAACACACTCTTTACAAATCCCATAATGTGTGACAGCTTCCAACAAAGTGAGAAAAGCCAAGCCGCATTGATGATGTTAACCTTTAGAGTATACCAGCGAATGTGTTTCTGTTTAACAGTATGTTCATTCATTCATTCAGCAATACACACTAATAGCTTTTCATGATTGTTTAGCAGGCATGTGACTGAAAAAATGCTGTCCCAGAGTGAATATGTTACTTCTACCAGCTAGCATTATTATGCTAGATGATTTATCCTGTTGCATGGTATGTATCATATATGCTATGCAGGGTAAGAATTATAAGATATTTGTATAACCACTTGAATAATTTGCTGCCTGCTAAAATCAAATAATACATTGCTCCCCTCTGCTGGTAGATTCCAGAAGTCTGAGTGAGGCGTCATTATTTTGTCATGTCCTATAAAGCACTTGTTTAATACAGTGTGTAAACAGTGCAAAAATAATAACCAAATAATAAAGAAATATTAGTATTCATTCATATATTTTGAAAGGAAGATTTAGAATTACTTTTAAACAGCATTGAGACACCGTAACATTCTACAGGACCAGCAATGTTTTCCCCCGATAGTCCTCCAGAGCTCAACATCATTTCCCAGAAAATGCATCATTTCATGCTTTAACAGGGATAACTGCCATGCACAATTCACTTCCATACATGTGTCTGTTACTTGTAGATAGGTGGATTAGATAGATTCAACTTTGTCATTGCTAAGTACAAGTACAAGGCAACAAAATGCAGTTGGCGTTAGCATCTACCAGAAGTGCAAACAAGCAGTAGCAATGTGCAGAATAAAAGTGCAAATAAAAAAAAAAAACTGTGCAAATATGATAAAACAATGTACAATTATAAACATAGCATTGTAGTTTATATGCAGTAGAGTTGTGGTGACATGTAATACTGCAATGTTTTCCAACTCGATCTACTGGGAATTCACTGAAATTGGACTCCATTCGGCCGAGAGAGACAAGTTCATTCGTGCAGAACTATTGAGTAACATAACTGGATATAATGGTGGTTGTTTAAGAAAGATGTATAGTACACATCCACCCTGAGAAACAGTGACTCTATATTGCAATGACACAGCTTGTTACTCAGTTCGCAATGACCAGACACAGCTTATTACTCATATTCCTATTAAGTCCTAAAAGGTATTTAAACATACATAACTGTAAAGTCAATTCAGTGTGTTTCCAGTGCTTATTTGTCCACAAAGCAGTGTCGAGCTGTTGTCAGCCTTCCAGTGGTCTGCCTTCTTTTCAATTTCTTTAATTCCAGAAACCTGAATAGATCCTTGCTGTTTGGGCCAAGTCAGTTGGGCCAGATGAGATGACTGTTTAATATGCTATGAGAAATCAAAGAGCATATAAAATAAGGCTTCTTGTACACAACAGCAGGCATATTGTTTTGCTTGGCATGCATTTCTGCCTTATTGTTGGAGCTCTCCATAGCCAATGTCAAGACTAAACTCTATTCAGACACTCAAGGCTAAGTGTGTCTGCCTGGTGAATCATTAAAGCACCAGCATAACACTTAAACTTCATTCGTCATGTACAGGACTGTGGATTGAATCTGATGTATTTTGTGATTATATGCCATTTACAGAGCACTTCAGTTGTGTGGATGTGTGTGTGTTGTAGTTTAACAGGCGGTTCCAGTGTGGAGGAAGGTGATACAAAGAAGGAAGACATCCTCAATATCTTTTCAGTGGCGTCTGGACATCTGTACGAGCGCTTTTTGAGGTAGAAGAGACTCACGTATACTTACTCCCACACATGTACGTGCTGTTTTATCCTTCACCTTCTTTCATCCTGTACTTTTTGTTTTTCAGAATAATGATGCTGTCTGTCCTGCAAAACACTAAAACCCCTGTCAAGTTTTGGTTCCTGAAAAACTACCTCTCTCCCTCTTTTAAGGTAAAAACCAGGTTCCATGACTCTCTCTTATCAAAATGGACTTTCACATGCAGAACTGTTGCTCACACAAGGTTTTTTGCTTTTCGCATCAGTCTGTGTAAACTCTAGAGACAGTGTAATTGGAGTATTTCAGAAACTGTCACAGAGAGCACACTTTGGGGGCAGTCATGGCCTAGTGGTTAGGGAACTGGTCTCGTGACCAGAAGGTCCTGGGTTAGATCCCCACACAGGACAAGACATGACCCAACTTGCCCAACTACACCCCAGGCACCATGGTTTGGGGCTGCCCCTCACAAGTGTGTTCACTGCCCCTAGTGTTCACTGGTGTGTGTGTGTGTGTGTTTCACTGCACGGATGGGTTAAATGCAGAAGTCACAGTCCTCTGTGTGCAAACTCAGTAGGCAAATAGTTCACTTTCACTTAATTTTTTCCTTGTTCTTATGTTTGATATGAACATTAACTGAAACTCTGGATCTGTGTCTGCATTATTTTTGCCGCATGATTAGATAACTGCCTGAATGTACAGGTGTTTAAAATAAAGTAAATGGTGAGTGCATGTATAATGAAAAGCAATATACAGATAAAATAAATTTCACTAAAATAATTCTTTACCCTGGTTTGTGGATCAGTTTTTCATTATTAGAATGAGAAGGTAAAAAGCTTTGGCTGAAGTTTCTTGTTTTGTTTTGCAGCCATAAGGACTGAAGTGCCTCGAAAAACTGGTACATTAGTCTAATAATTGGTGGGTCACCCACAGGGCATGGACTTCACAAGCTTGCAGAAATATTCTGTAGGCAATGTTCTGCTATAGGACGAGACAATACCATCCCTTATTGATTGCACCTCTGAGATCTAAAGTAGGTTGGTGCAGACATTTTTGGGAGTTCCATGTAGAAGTTACAGTGCTGTCTGTGTGACAGAAAGGTTTGGGTTTGAAGCTTAACTGGAGTCATCAGGTGGGCACCTTCCTTCACTGGTGTTATGATGACGGGCTCATAACACCTCCAGAAGGTTCATCAGAGACAGCTGGTGTCCCAGATGTGCCCCCCTCAGCTGTTAGCCCCTCTGCGCCACAGATGCTACTTTGGGGCCGAGGTGGCATCTCGCCTCTTCATCTGAGTTGCTTCCCAGATGTTTTCAATAACATCTGGATCTGGTGACTTAGGTGGGAATGGCAAAAGCCCAGCAAAGCCTATGCCATTATGGAGCCACCACCTATGTATTTTTCATAGGCTTGTATGTACCAGTTTTTCTGGCACTTCAGTATACATACAAGTTCAAATATTTTAAAAAGAATCGTCATTTTTGTAGTATTTGACTTACAATCTCTTTATTATTTTTTTAAAATGCTATATAATGTAAAGCCCTAAGCATAAGTAAAAACTGAGGGCTGCACTAAACAGGAAAAAAGACCCACGCAAAACATTTTGACACTAAAGTGGCATACGATAAATTACTGGACTTTTTTTTACCCTCATCACTTGTGTGTGTAGGAGTCTATTCCCCACATGGCCGAAGCCTATGGTTTCCAGTATGAACTGGTGCAGTACAAGTGGCCACGGTGGTTACATCAGCAGACAGAGAAACAGCGTATCATCTGGGGTTACAAGATCCTTTTCCTGGATGTTCTCTTCCCTCTAGCAGTGGATAAGATCATCTTTGTGGATGCAGATCAGGTAAGTCCAAAGTCACTCAAGATTAAATTAACATAAACTTATATGTGCTTTCTGTTTCTGTATATGCACTTTGTCTAAATGTTTGCATGCTGAAAGTCATTAGAACAGACAGAATTCTTTTTCATTTATTCAGATTGTCAGGGCAGATCTGAAAGAGCTGAGGGACTTGGACCTGGAGGGAGCTCCCTATGGATATACACCGTTCTGTGACAGCCGTCGTGAAATGGATGGTTACCGATTCTGGAAGACTGGTTACTGGGCATCCCATCTGGGACACAGGAAATACCACATCAGGTAGAGGAAACTGACTTTAAATCTCTGTACTTGTCAAGGCTGTTAATGATTGTGCCTAATATCATGTCATTCCTGTTAATGTTAGTTACCATACTTTCGTGTTGTGAAAACTGTCTTAGTGCACTATATGTGGTGGACCTAAAGAAGTTCAGGAAGATTGCAGCAGGAGATCGTCTTCGAGGACAGTATCAAGCTTTAAGCCAAGATCCAAACAGCCTTTCCAACTTGGACCAGGTTTTTACGTTAAATATTAATGTCCAAGTGCATTTTTAACTGGTTGGAATTTCAGTACTAAATGGTTGTGTGTGTGTGTGTGTGTGTGTGTGTGTGTGTGTGTGTGTGTGTGTGTGTGTGTGTGTGCGCGCGTGCATGCGCTTTTTTTGTTCCCATAATTCTAATGAAAGGACCTCCCAAACAACATGATTCATCAAGTGGCCATTAAGTCATTACCTCAAGAGTGGCTGTGGTGTGAAACTTGGTGCGATGATGTCTCTAAGACCAGTGCTAAGACAATTGACCTGGTATGTACTTCCTTAACAGCCTTTTTCATAAGCAGTGATACATTTTTATGTAACTGTGCTTATAAGGTTATCTAAGCAAAGAAATCCAGCAGCTGTGGCTCGATGGTTAAGGCTCAGGGTTACTGATCAGAAGGTTAGGGTTCAAGGCCCAGCACCACTGGGACCAAACCACCACTTCAACCAAACGTCTTCTGTAACGACATTTTCTCATTTTTGCTGGAATACCTTGGGGTTGTTGTCTTATTGCATAATCCAATTCCGTCCCAGCTTCAACTCCCTGACTAATGGCAGGAGATTCTGGTCAAGAATTTGTTGATAGTCCTGGGAATTGATGGTTCCCTGGATAATATGGAGTCGTCCAGATCCGGAGGCAGAAAAGCAGGCCTAGACTTTCACATTTCCACCACCATGCTTCACTGTTGGGAGGAGGTTCTTCTCTTTATATGCAGTGTTGACTTTTCTC
>JAOVVF010000047.1:8977559-8991293 GCA_028565595.1 Duopalatinus emarginatus
GTAACTGATGGATAGATAATCACCTCTCCTTCATTTCTTTTTGCATTTCTGATGTGCTCTTGACTCTAATACATTCATTCATTCAGCATTCAGCTTGGTTAATAAATAATGTCTGATTACAACTTTTAGATGACTTTATCTTTATTATATAGATGACTGTACTGGAAGTACTGGATTTTTGTACTTTGAAACAAAAGGTTTTTAACATCATTGTCTGGAGGCCTGGACCTAAACCATGAGCAATGTGGGTCACATGTAATGTGACATGTGAATAATCAATTACTCATATTATAATAATAATAATGTCTGTCTTGCTGCTAACAAAAACAAGGTTGAACTGAAGGTGTCTTTGACAACAGGTTTTGCCCATTGCACTCTGTTCAGCTCTTCTAGCTCTTCTGTACACATCAGGATAATTCATGCACATATGCAGAGCATTTTAATGTCTTCAATCTGATTAGGCAGGAAGGAGCTGAATTAATTAAGGGCCAGATATTCTCACTCCCGCAATCTGAGCTGCACACATAGATGAGAATAGCAGTCTCATTTACACCCCCACCTTCCATCATGTCTGCTTTTATTAGTGAGCTGGAGTCTAGAGATCAGCACTTGTTTCCTGAGGCTTAGACTAGATTATTTTTATTTTAGTTTCTATTTCAAGTGACACTGAAAATCATATTTTCTATATAATTCTTTTATATTCTATAAAAAAATCATTATCAAATCAAATAAATAAAAAATCAAATCAATATCCTGGGGTCTCATTTCTGAACTGTGCCTACAGTGAGTAAACCATGCCTATGAATGTGTAAATGACTGTCTGCTGAAGTTTTGCTTGTGCATGAGAATTTAGAAAGCCCTAGTGGGCTGTCATTTACATTTACAGTCATATCAGCAGGAATGAGAGTATAAGTGGTAGTGATGGTGATAGTAATTATGATTTTGGTGTTCAAGCCCCTCAGGATTCTCTGGGCTAAGAGTGATGATCAGTCAGTTTCATTTTAGAGGTTTTAGCCACAGGCACATTTCTTGAAATCGGTGACAAGTACTAGCATTTCCCAACCAACTATATGTGAAATAATAGTAATAAACTTACCATCACCAAAAATACAGGCCAGAATACATCACATTTCCAGCACTGTCAATGTAAAAGACCACAAAAATGATTTATTTTTACACCATCTCATTTTCAGAATGAAATTGGGAAAAGAGAATGCTCATAATTGTGCACATAAACATCATATTCATGCATTTATTATATAAAACAATAACAGTATCAAATTGTTTTACTGTCATGCAACAGCATCTCTCCTTCACTCATCATCAAGGGCATTTGCTGCTACTTGCCCTCTTAATTCCTTTGAAAGCAGTAAGAATGAACACATGACTCCACCATTTTGGCTTCATTTTCTGTGTGGTGGTGTTCATATGAGGTTGTATTTACCTAATTTTAAGACTTGCTCTGGCCAAATGATTTTATTCATAATGTCTTGATATGTAAAACCATAAAATTCAAAGAGGGTGTACTTTGTTTTTCACATAACTGCATGGGATCTGTCAATGCCCCAGCATACGGCTTTGCATATGTACATGTGATAAATATCAATTTTCTTGTGTGTACAGCCGTTTTTTATGCACGCATTAAGAGCATGTTGTATACACGCTTTGATAAACCTCTGGCATATTGCACAAACTCAGCTGTGAATCATTTACCTGGCTCTGAATCATTAGTTTAAATTTACGTGTGCTGTTGGTCTAAATATTACAAGCACAATTTTAGCACATGGCCAAAACACAAGGTAAAATAGTTTTTTTTCCAGCCAGGATATTAAAGGATATTAAAGACTCTATATGCCCTCTCTGTAGCTGGCATTACTGTGTAGTTTTTGTGCAGTGAGTGATAAAGTTGCTCTGTGTGGCATGTCTCTGCAGTGTAATAACCCAAAGACCAAAGAGCCGAAGCTTAGTGCTGCAGTACGAATTGTGCCCGAGTGGTCCAGACACGACAATGAGATTAAGCAGCTCCTGAAGCGGGTCAAGGATCAGAACAGGAGCACAAAGTCATCTGCCTCTGAGACACAGCGTACAGGTGAGCTGCATCTAATGTTTCTTCATTCTATGACCGAAATGCTGGAGTGAATTTAGGTGTGAATTAAGGTGTGAATTTAACTGTTTACTAATATTAGTATTAAGTGTCTCATGCATCAGAATGGTGACATTGCAGATATATATTATATGAATATTCAGAAGTGTGATGTGTTTTTATAGGCAGCCATCGTGATGAACTTTAGCACCTGTTTGAATGAAGAGAGCGACGTTTACAACTAAAACCAGTGCACAGAGATATCCACAAACTGAATCAGGACATATTAAACTGGACCTGAACTTTGCAGGAGAGTATGAAAAGAGACAGTTTTAAAACATTTCAGTTTTCTATTTATAAATCTTGCTGGCTGGTGTCTACATTTTAAAGGTACAGTAGGTCAAACTTTCTATCCGAACATGAAAGATGAATCTTTTTGTAACATTAAAGAGTAAAGAGGTCAGAAACCTTTCAGACTGTGTATACGTAACCTTTATTTTGTGTTATGTGTCTTGTTCTGTTGCACATAAAATGATGCAAAGGCTCATAGGAAGAAGGGTTATGGACTGTGGTTTATTGCCATCTTGTGGTCAGTTTTGAAATATTGCACTGATGAATAGCTAGGAAAAATGCATATGCACATTCCTCAAAGATTCCTCACACATTTAAAGTATTATTATTATTATTGTTGTTATTAAAGGGAGGTGTAAGTGAATATTTATGTATAATGTGTAACTTATTATTCCTCCATTACACTAAACAGGAAATCTAAAATCTTTACAATTATGATTGAACAAATCCTTTCAGCATGACTTGAGGCTGAGAGCAGGTTTGTAAAAATAACCCCAACCAAAAAAACAGCCATACTGTGTTCATGACATTCCCTGATCAATCTGCTGTTACCTTAATGTTGAGTTGTGTTTTTGTTTATCAAGCCTGAAAGTGGAAGGATGTGGATTTTCTCAGGAATAAAACATCAGTTGTTGTCTGCTACATCTGGAGTCTCATTTATGTTACTGCATAATTTGTCATATATGTGTAAAGATATTATTAAGCTGTTCTCACTGATTAGAATGATTTAACCTGTTCAAGAACTTCCTACTGTTTATTATTTACATTTTTGTCCAAAAAGAGTTTAGCTTCAAGATCCTCATATAATCCCTATCCTGATTACACTAAAGTACAAAACAAACTGGTACAGACTGTAGATGTACCAACTAAACAAACCCCTTATTATTATGAGCCACCACCAAACATCTCCAACAGGTGAACACTACGTGTGCCTTCTTTCTGACCATTACCTCCAAGATAATGCACCACCAAACACACATCTAGAGACGCCAAATTGTGGTTGTTTTGTGACAGCGTCTGTTGTTGGAATTGGAAATCAAATAAAATTAAATGTAAAGCACAAATGAATCATCTGATCATGAATTAGAATTAAATAAGCAATGACATTTTTTTTATTTCTGTATTTACAATGCAGCATTATTTAATTTATAGAAAAATAGTGCAGTCTCCTATATACACAATAGTTTTAGGATGGGTGTTTGCTTGAGAATGAACCCCTACACTCTAAAGTTCCCTGAAGAATTTTTTTTTATATAATACCAGTTGGGTCCCCTTAGCAAGTCTGAGAATATTCATCAACATGAAATTTGCCTTAATGCCACACCAGCTTCTGTAACCACATCTGTGGCAGTTTAGGGTTTAAGGCTCAGCACTTTTTTCTAATCCGAGCTCCAGTCCTTCTGGATGTCCTTAGTTAAAATTGAATTTAAAGTTAAACGGTCCAGAGCCAAAAGGGTTAAAGCCCTGGAAGCCCTCCCAAGCCCTGTGGAAGTGGTGATGTCCTCCTCCCTGCTTGTTCTCAGGGTCCAGAGGGTCTTCACCCTGGTCGAATGAATTCCTCATTTCTGCAAAAGAACAGAGACAAAAGGTGTCAAACATTCCACCACGCACCAGCATCTCACTTCTAGGAATGGATAATGAATAATGGACAATAACTGACTTAGTAGCTCTCACACTAGAACAAACTGTTCCAATTAAAAGTGAGCTATTACTGTGCCAGCACACATAGGAATTAGACCTCCACATTTCTATGCAATGAAACACACACTAGGGGCATTGAACACACCTGCCTAGAGCCCAGGCCCTATCCACAGCACCCAGGGAGCAGTTGGGAGTTAGGTGCTTTACTTGGGGGCAACAGCCCACAGCTGCCGTAATGGTAACTGGGAAACATTACCATTTTTGTTAATGCCAGATCAACTTGCATATGATATGATCACTTGGTCTACATAAAAGTCTGTCTGGACCTTGGTGGGGGTATCATCATGATTTAATCAGGTAATCTCCAGATAATAGGGCATATGCTTTTTGTTTTGCACCACTTTGGGAGACCAGTACATTTGGTTATAGATGCTGTTAAAATAGAGCCACCTACATAAAGTACATATATGTTAATTTCTCTTTGGATATTACCTATTCTCACACCTCTGTATTAGTCAAACCAAACCAATCCAAATCAAAGCACCACATTTAGGGTCAGCTTACTAACAACCATAATTCATGTTAATTGTTTGTTGTTTTAAATTCCAGTCTGATTCTTTTTTCTCCATCTCAACTGTACTTATATACTGTATTTCTCATCAACAACAGAATAGCTTTCTATTAAAAATACCCAACAGTCTATAACCTATGTGGATTGAACCTGCTTGAAGCTAGCAGGCAAAACTAAACCCCATGTAAACACAATAGTTTGGGGATTTACCTGGATCAGTGAGCACTTCTTTGGCTTGTGCAATGTCTATGAACTTCTTCTCTGCCTTTTTCTTCTCTTCAGGATCCTGGAAGTTGTCTGGGTGCCACTGCTGTGCCAACTTCCTGTAGGCTTTTATGATCTCTTTCTTCTGGGCTGTCCTAGGAGTCACACAAGACCAGGCATAGAGAACACAACATGACCCAATCATCATAATATCCACCCAGGAAGCCAAAAGTTAGCTGATAATGGATTCTACCTCTTGACCCCCAGGATCTTGTAGTAGTCTTTCTTCTGGGACTGCTTGAGGAGGCGCTGTGCCTTTTCTAGTCCCTCATTTATCTGCTGGTCATTCTCACTGTACTCCTTTGCACTCTCAAAGTCCTTAATGGCTATGATATGGATAGAGCAGGTATGATGAACTATTTCAGAGACTCAGTCCTAGCTCTAATTTAAGGTTTATTCAGCTAATCAAAGCTAGTATGAAGGTGTGCTTGATTAGGGATGATTAGAAACTAGACTCGAATTTGACTCTAGATTTGGATCTTAGTAATTAAAGGTGGACTGACTTTTGTTGCATTGAGTTCTTTTTGTGGGGCCTGAATTTTTAATATAGTAAATCTAAATTGTTAGTTTTTAATTTTAAGAGCAAATGCCCACTATTCAACTTAGAAATAATGTCATTACTGTAAGGGGATGCAATTTAGAATTATTTGACATTTATGCAAAATTGCACAGGGGTGAACTCATTTCTGGGGGATACTGTATTTCATGTCATTTAACATTCTAGATGAAGCACATCTTGAGGCTGTTAAACAGACTATACCTTGAGGTGCCAGAAAAACAGGTATAGACAAGTTTACGCAAAATACATAGCAACACCACCTATGCACATTATTGGTTGCATCCAGCAGCACATATATAAGGCCATAGGCATCTATGGAAGCTCCTTCAGCATAGTTTAATAGTTTAAGCGAAGAAGCAAAGTTTGGATTTTCAAGGGTGTACTATGACTGCTGTCATAGGCTTAAGGCCAGTATTCTTGTAATGTGGCTGTAAAAAGACTCAAGGTGAACGTGACCAGCATCAATTGGCAAAAATTGTTTCACGTGATAGGTGTGCAACACTGCTGGGGCTTTAACAAACAACAGTATTAGGTCTGTGCAATGTTCCCCCAAGATATAGGGGACCTACTCAGTATTGGACTGCTGTACCATTTTGTCTGGCAGTCTAGTGTAGTTATCTGTTTTGAGGGGGCAAATATACATAACATATTACAGTACATGGGCAGAACACTAGTAATTGTCTGTGAGGATATGCCAGCATAGATTTACCATTTTCGTATTGCTCTTCTTGGAGGTAGGCCTCTGCCCTGCCTTTTAGTGCATTCACATTTTGTGGGTCTGAGCTCAGGACTTCGCTGCACACTGGGATTGCTTTAGCACCTTGCTGATCCTGTGGCCAAACCATACTTATTCATATTAATGTAGTGTAGATTTAGTAGGGTATTAAAACTGCCTGGAGCAGAATGTAATAAAATCAGTGACCAGAGTCACCTGGTGGTCAGTGATTCAATAGATGCTCTTACCTTAGAAAGACAGTGACAGATGCGCTCCTTGGCATGAATAGTGTACTGTGGCACGTTAGGCTCAGTCTTCATAACCGACTCATACTTACTTACTGCATCTCTGTACCTGTGTCGAGGACAAAAAAGAAAAATCACCATATAGTCAAACTGTTTTAAACTTGGCCAGGGAGTAAAAAAATGTTTATATATAGTCCATCTGTTGTCAGCCCCACATTTACCCTCAGGATCCTAAGGTCAGGCTCCCCACAGGTATTATTTAGGTGGTGGATTATTGTTGGCACTGCAGTGACCCTGTTGTAATGGTGGTGGTGTGTTAGTCAGTGTGGCTCTGGTATGACTGGATCAGGCACAGCAGTGCTGCTGGAGTTTTTAAACACCTCAGTGTCTTTGCTAGACTGAGAATAGACTGCCAACCAAAAATATCCAGCCAACAGCATCCTGTGGGCAGCATTCTGTGTCCACTGTTGATGTACTAGATGAGTCTCTGACTTTACATTTAAAGGGTGGACCAACAAGGTAGTGAGTGGACATGGTGTTTAAAAACTCCAACAGTGTGAAATGCTACTATAGTATGTAGCTGATGTAGAACGTTTGATAAGCTTTGATAAGGTTTGTCATAGGTTATAATATGATGTGATGTGATGTGATATGATATAGGATATATGACATGATGTGACATGATGTGATATGATATGATGTGTACATCCCTAGCACATTATTATAACTCCATCTTTCTACTCCTCCCTATTTGCTGCTTCTCACTGGTGTTACAGGAATGACTGGATTTGTGCTTGTGATTTGCTAGCAGTATGTACCTCTGCTGCTGGATCAGCTCCTCGGCTGACATGATCTGCTTGTTGAGCTTCTTCACCAGCTTATAGTGGCTGAAGCACTGCTTGTGGTCAGGGTCCAGCTTCAGACACTCTCGCACCTCACTGTAGACAGAAAGGCATTGGGTTGGTGTTTACAGCATAAATATCTTGTTATGATTGTACTGACCTCCAAAATGAAATTCAGAGTTAACATTTGATGTTATGATGTCATGATACCACCAGCTTTTGTGTGTTATCAACTTGATACACAACTACACTACAATCTGCCTAAATGCCGCCTACTGTAACAGATGCTGAATCCCAAAGAAACCTACTTGAGGGACATCTCATGATCTCCCAGGTTATAATAGATGGTGCTGAGCTGGTAGAAAGCCTGTGTGTTGTCATTCTTCAGTTTAGATGCTGCTTTAAGGTCACTGATGGCTTTGCCCATATCGCCCAGCTGAAGGAAACATTCAGCTCGTAGTTCTCTGGAGTAAACATCCCACACACACGTCTAAAGGAAAGACAGCCACAGTAGGGGTGGTAAACTTATACAAAAAGGACTAAGTGGCACAATACTTAACACAGGAGTCTTTAACTGTAGGAAAAATGGCAGTAGAATAATGACCAAAAATAATTTTCTTCCTGTTTTACCCTGAAGGCGATGTGTCTATGGTAATAAAAAAAAGTAACATGAAGCACCAATACAAACCGAAATATAACCACTTCAACTCAATGTCTTCCTTACAGCCAAGAATTGATCAAGCATTAAATGTCATGGTGTAGTTATTGGGACTTTTGCAAGCAAATGATTTTATGAAACTGTGTCTTCACACATTATTTTTAGTGCAGGGTCCTGATGCAATAGAGTGTATTATGAATACCATTATTATTGCACTGAAGTGAAAGATGCCTCAGGTCCCAGGCAGCTTGAGATCATAACCACTCAAAATGATGTGTGGATGTGGAAGCTTAAAGACCAAATCAGACAAAAGACTAAACAAAAAAATGGGTGTGTTTAGTTGTCTGTGCCATACACCTCTTATAGGGAATATTACAACTAAGAGTAACATTATGTGCAGTAAAATTACAGTAATATATGGTTGTATAGGCTGTAGCTGTAGAGTATTTGTATTAGTACATATTACACTGACTTGGGTAATCTGAGTAAATACATTCTCTTGTTGATTCTGTTTTTTCACTGCCTTAATGTCTCTTTTTTTGCTTTCTTATCCACTTTGGAGTTGTGTTTGGTAAATTTATGATAAGATTATAATATTAACTGAGCAATAACAGTACAGTAGCTAACTCACTTCAATAACTGTGTCCAGGAGAGCAGCCGCTGAGCTATAGTCTTTGTACTTGAGCTTGCTCTGAGCCTCTGTCACCAATCTTTGGATTTCATCCGATTTCTTCAGCAGACTCTGTGCTTCCTGCTCCTCTCTGCTACTCGGGTTTGATTTCAGCTACAGAGCATGGTGAAAAAGACATACAGAGTGACACAAGCATCCCATTAGCATCCTTTTGGTTTGAACAATTATAGCTGATCACCTGTTTCAAAGGTAAGAGCAAGATATTTTCAGATGTGAAGCAGCTCATGTACTGGGCTTGTAACTCATTCATTAATGTTTAGCACCCAGAAATTCACCACAAGAGGCTTCGCATCCAGTAACCACTTGGTGTCCTTGTTTTATCTAATGCATTAGACACAACTTTCAGAATTGCACAAAGCCAAAACCTTACCGACTGTTTTATTAAGATGTAAATAAACCAACAAAAGACATAATGATAGCTATGTATGCTGTATAAACAAGCAAACATATGAATGCACTGTTCTTTGAAAGCATGTCTAGTCACAATGTTAAATTAAGTTGCATTGTAAAATCAAAGCAAAGGGAAAATGGTAATGTAACTTCATATCATTTTCACTATCACACAAATAACAGGTGGCTATAAAAATTTTTATTATGTTTTGTAACTTTCTGGAAAACAGAATTATGATTCAAAAGCCTTGGAAGATAGCTTCAGTTTACTGTTCTGGCTGAAGGTTGAAATTAGGCCTTGTCTGTATTATAGGCTGCATGCTCCACTAAACAGCTTCCTTTCTAACAAAGCATTTCGAGAAACATTCAACATCATATTAGTGAGAAATCTAACATAATATAGACAATAAATATTTGTGAAGAACATGTGCATTGTGAACTTTAACTAGTTAGTGATCTGTGAAATGATGCAAGCAGTGGCACTGAGTCACTCACTGGCATGAAGTCTGAAACTTTATTACTGTGAACTGAGCATGCAGACAAACAGGTGATAATCTGTACAGACTAAAGATTTAAGGTTCCCTCTGTGTACTTGGCCTGATATAAATAATAAATCTGATACTGATGACAGGCTAAATTTCACTGCCACCAATCCGCAGGTTGTCGACCTGCATTGTAGGTAATTTAGGAAACTATTAACTAAAATAAAAAATTACCAATAAGTCAATAAAAAGAAGTCTAAATTGAAGAGACAGCCCAGAATCCTTGATGCCATATGTTAAGTATTAAGATTAACATGCAGGTCGTTCAGGGTGGATTTTTCCTTTAATAACTGATATATTTTGCATCTAAGATCTTAATCAACAAGTTACTTACCACTTTTTTGAAATCACTCTCAGCTTCATCAAGCTTTCCATGTTTTAATAGTAGGCTCCCTCTCTGAAGTCTTGCCTGTGACAGATCACCAGTTATCACCATTGATCTACAGATGATCTACAGCAATCTTTTCTTCATATATCACTTCATTAAACTCACAGATGTGAAATCAGGTTTAAGTTCGATGACTTTGCTTAGATCTGGTAACGCAGATTTAGACTTGCCCATTGCCAGGTACACAGTGGCTCTTCTGTAGTAGGCCATGTAGTTGTTCGGGTCACCGTCTACACACAGTGTTAACAAAAAAAAAAGTCAGACATGATATGAGTCATTCCATGAAAATGGCACAGAGAGTCTCTCTCTCCTCTTTAGGTGTATTTTATCTACTGGGTCACAAAACTCTATATTTTAACAATTTTACATATGCATTGAAATATCTCCTTTAAAACAGTGCAATTAGTTTTTTGTTTTTTTTTTATATCATTTTTTTTAATAAGAAATTATATTGTTTTTTTTGTTGACACCACCTATTTTGTCATGTCATGCCCAATACAGCTATAAAAAAGTCCATACATTTTGATATCAACCTAAACATCTATCTGTCCTTAATTGTTGGTAATATTTTTTCAAAATTAATTGATAATTATTTATTAAAATCACATTATTTTGTTCTGTCCCTGAGTAACCCCTCAACCATGTAACACAAACGATTCTCCCCCCATAAAAACAATGTTATGATCCATATGAGCATGCACATCAGGAAGTGACATCAATCAAGTTATAAAAAAAAAAAAAAATTATTTCAAGAATATATGCTAATTCTGAATCTCATGCATGTTATGTGCTCTCTCTCTGGTATTGACTATGTAGAGCAGCGGCCAATTTGTGCAAAAATCACAACCTCGTCACACTCAACCCCGTTACGTGTTCCATTGTAACGGGGTTGTGAGACTGTGACGGGGTTGGGATTTTAAGACTTTGGTTAAGTTATCCAATTATTTTAATTAATTATTATTATATTTGATCAACATTCTTTTACCACATGCATGCTGAATGTAATCTATGTTCCATGTTTAAGCTGTTAGTAAGATGGCATACAAAAGGAGCAAGTAGACATGGAGAATAGCGCTCAAGCACTCCTCCACACAGTCCAGGTCACGGAAATCACCCAGAGCAGTCTGAGCAGTTGGCATCTTCAAGGTTAGGGCAATGGGCAGACAACAGTATTAGAAAACTGGTTTTAGAAAAAAGGGGGAGGAGAGGGGGAAAGGCCTAATACTAGGGGCAGCCGTGGCCTAGTGGTTAGAGAACTGGTCTTGTGATGGGAAGTTTGCCGGGTTAATTATTAGAGTCAACAGGTCATGACTGAAGTGCCTTTGAGCAAGGCACCCAACCCCTAACTGCTTCCTGGGCGCCATGGCTACGGCTGCCCACTGCCCATAGTGTGTGTTTAATAGTGTGTATAAATGTATGTTTCACTGAGAACAAATTCTTTTGTAAAAAGCACAGGGGTGAAAATACATATTCTAAATTCTAAAAAAAAATCGAATTTTCCAGACCCAAGTCAACTTTATTGTTGTGTTTTGGCACAGAGGAGGTCTTTAAAGAGGTGTAATTCACAGGTTTCATTGTATGTACAGTAACAGGCATAAGTTGTAAGTTTTTTTACACCTCTCATGAGTCCTTTAAAAGTAAATTTGACCAGATGAGGATTGGTTCTAATGTTCGAAAACACAGGACATGCATACTCACACAAACACACACAGACAGACAGACACAGATGGACAGACAGACACACACACACAGACTCCACATGATGATAACATTTGAAATACTCCATTCACAATGTTTGTTTTTAATTTGGGTTAATAAAACTCAGTTCAACTGCAATTTATATCTGTTGTCCTTTTTGACATTGGTGGGGACATTAAAGTGCTCCAAGGCAGCACTCCTGAATGTTGTTGTTTTTTGCAGTCATAATTTTGTGACATGTAGAGTTGTCCACAAACAAGCTAGTAGTCCATGATTAGGCCACTGAGAACACTATTCTTGATATAATGCTTTGATTTCAAAGCCACATGGGTGAAGCATTGTTATTCAGATTATCATCACAATAAAATCTGACACAATGCTGAATCTCATTACTAACATATCCATCATTACTTAACCTCACCTGTGAATTTCCAGCCTCTCCTCCATCTCCATCCAGCCTTTACTCCTCTACCTCCTCCTATGTTAAGCCATATTTGTCCCCTCAACACTGTTACCATCTTCAACCCCGTTAACCTACTCTCAACCCCGTCACACCTACATTTTTATACATTATTTTAAAAAAATGCATTAAAAAGTCATTTAATGTTTGTTGACTTCTGTCTAAAATGTTGAGAGCTATCATAAGCATATTGATTTTGGTGAAGATTCTTCAGTTAAACTACACATTTGATGAAAAATGACAAGAGCACTTTTACAAAAGGGACATTTCAGGCTTTAGTATAGCAAAAAAAATTAATTATTGAATTAGTGTTGGGGACAGCTAATTAATATGAAAATATAATTTTTTATTGGAAATACATTTTATGATCATATTTAAAGAGCTTCCATTGTATACATAATGGGGTTGAAAAATAACATTGCCCAGATCTTAAAATAATGACCAATAATGTCTGATAGTTAAAAATATCCTTAATGCTGTGGGGTATACATACAAATGATAAATTTATTAAAAACGTATTATGACACGTATTATGATTCAGAACTAATGAAACAACTGCTGGTGACTTTCTGAACAACTCACCAACAGCTACATGGAAATGAGAAAGTGCATCAGCCAGCTGTCCGGCAGCCAGGAGCTTCTTCCCCATCTCCAGGTTCTTCTCCACACTGTTCTCACTGCTGCTTAGAACTCCTATAATTAGAATACACAGCAGGATAATATAATATAGTGAAATTATAGTGACAGGTGCATTTTCAGTTCAGTGTGTTGTTCATTATGGATAAAAAGCATTGACGCTGTTATCTGTTTGTGTCATTCATAAAATGTTACAATGATCAAACACACCATCACCACCATCATTACAGAGATCTCTCATTATCAGTATCACTATAAAGTCACACCTCATGTCAATAGAAGAGTTTTAAATATCTATGAAAGTGCATTAGTCAAAGCACATCCTTTTTGAGATTATTATTATTATTATTATTATTATTATTATTATTATTATAGGTCTAATAAATAAACATCTGTGCAGCTGTTTCAGTTCAGTTTCCACATTATACACTACACATATAACTATCCAGTGTATGAAATCACTGCCTTCTTACCTTCATATCGAAGATCGAGCAGCACAAACACAAAGGGGACATAACTGACCAGTTTATAGGCGGCTGGTGTTATAGTGACCATGATATAATGTTTTAGTAAAGTAAGTCAACACCCTGCGCACTCCACTGTCTTAACACGTGAACTACTCACTAACAGCCAGACCCAGAGCGTCCGCTGGGTCGTGGGTCACTCCGATTGGTTCTTCCTGCCCTAGACCCCGCCCACTCCCCTGTGATTGGTGCACGCTGCAGAAAAACACGCCCATACACACTGGTTCAACTAAGACCAGCCACGGCATCGTTAAGTGCGTGTGTGTGTGTGTGTGTGTGTGTGTGTGTGTGTGTGTGTGTGTGTGTGTTTGAGTTTGTGTTTGTGTTTAAGTGTATGTTTGTGTGTGTGTGTGTGTGTGTATGAGTTTGTGTTTAAGTGTATGTTTGTGTGTGTGTGTATGTTTGAGTGTGTGTGTGTGTGTGTGTGTGTGTGTGTGTGTGTGTGTGTGTGTGTGTGTGTGTGTGTGTGTGTGTGT
>JAOVVF010000047.1:9003629-9015715 GCA_028565595.1 Duopalatinus emarginatus
TTTTTTCTCTCCTTTACATCAGGTACATTTAATTCACTGAACACGACCATATAGACGTTTAGTAATGTTTAATAGATATTAATAATGCCTTCATAAGATATTGTTTTTTCTCTCCTTTACATCAGGTACATTTAATTCACTGAACACGACCATATAGACGTTTAGTAATGTTTAATAGATGTTAATGTATTACTAATATATTGTTGTTTTTATACTTTACAACTGGATGAATTTAATTCCATAAACAAGACCATATACATGTCTAGTAATGTTCAATAGATGTTAGTAATGCATTATTAAGACATTATTTGTATGAGTGTTACCTTTAACGAAAATAATGTTTATTTATATATTTATGTTTATTTTTACAGTTTCCTAATGCTATGTATAACTTTTATACAATGGCTATATAGGACCAAGATGCACAAATGTAGTAGTGTGTAGTAGTGTGTTTCACTGCATGGATGGAGGTCTCAGAGGTCCAAAAGCTCAGAGCATTGAGGTTCAAAAAACGCAAAAAGACTTTAGCAATATCCAGGCAAAGCATTCGAGTTTACTCACCAGAAATTAGGACGCAAGACAAAGACTCCATGACCAACTAACAAAAAACCAAAGCTTAAATACACAGGCTAATTGGTCACGAGACAAACACAAATGGCAACAGGTGGTGGTGAAACACAAAATGGAGGGGAACATAATGAGAGGGCGGGGCAGGACCACATGGCAAAGAAAACAAATACAATATAAACAAAACAACATGACAGGAGTCCCACAGCGGTCTCTAGAAGGGCCATAGCACCTAACACACACACACACACACACACACACACACACACACACACACACACACACACACACACACACACACCTGCTGTTTATTTTTCATTATTCATATCAATTTACATACTACTACACAAAACTAACGAAAACTGTTATATTACATGTCATTGAATATAAACATGCAATTCAGTTGCATTTCATAGGATATAGTCTAGATGTCTAATTAAACAATACTACCACAGGCAAGCATAGAGATAAGGACTGAGCCAAAATACACAAAACCACACCCTGTTGAACTTAGTACACACACCTTCATGCTTCTATGTATTTATCCATCTTTATTCATTTTTAGAGCCTGCTTTACCCTATGTAGTGTGACAGGATTTATCCCAGGAACACTGAAACTAAGGTGGAAATACATCCTGAACAGGTCCAATGCAAGACACCATGCCTCAGACATGCATCATCCTTGCATTGGTAAAATCTGATCTATGTATGTAAATCTTTTAGGTAGCAGTCATGCTTCCTTTTTTTAAAAAAAAAAATGACCAACAATTTTATGTAAATTGATTCCTGCTATCTCACATGTGCCCTCTTCTTTTCCACTGGTCAGTGGTCAATTCTTGTCGACTATTTTGGTCAAGTCTTGAGTTGGACGTGTGTCCTGTACCATATTGATTTGCATGGCATCATATTGTTGTGCATCGTATCAGATTTTGTTTAATCAAATCACTTCGAAATGCAGTGCATCATAATAGGGGTGAATCATATTATATAGCAGCTGTAGTTGCACTGGAATGTGTAGCACATCAGTCTTAGTGATGAAGATTCACGTACCTAATAGGGCCAATTAAGTATCACCTTAAACATTGACAAGCATGTTACTGGGAGCTGCAAGGAAGCTAGAGGACACACAAGTGTGCAGAAGAATAGCATACCCACATGCTAAACACAGACAGTAACCAGAACTCATAATCAACATAGGAACTCTTGAGCTATGTTTAATGTGTAACACATTTATTTTATTTACTATCTACAGGAGTAATAGAGTATATCTATTTTATACGAAAGCGAAGATACAATAAATATGTATATTACTGCTGAAGCTCCTTTCTTAGCTTGACTGAGAATTTATGCCAGGAAAAATCTCCAGTGGCTTGGTTTTAGAGATATGCCAGCTAGTCACAGACAATGTAGTCATCAGGTGTCAGTCCACTCCCTGTAGCTGTGAAAGTTACAGCAGCCTTCTTTGCTAATGGTTCATTCCAGAACACCTTGAGTTTAGCCAGTCAGCTGTCAGCTGATACATACATGTTGCTTCCAGTGTAGTCCACCATGCTGCTGGTTATAGTGTTTCCTAACTTATCTGAAAGTCAGTTTAGAACTTAGCAAGATGTCCAAGTATGGGTTACTGGGGGTTTTATGTGCAATAGACTGCACCCACGTGCAGACTGAACTAACCCTCTTTGTTATGTGAATCGACTGGGAGTCTCCTTTATTAAAATTATTGTTGTGTGTGGTACAAACTGCTTGGTGACACATTATGCTAACTGTCAGTGATCTTCACATGACTCCTTTATCTTGACCAATTCTGTCATACCTACAGTGTTTCAGAGTCTGGATGGGTGATTGATAGGAGATGAAGGTTATCCTTTGAAGCTGTGGTTGCGTACACCATACATTACACCAATAACAAGACAGCAGCATGTGTTCAGTGTTTTTTAGCAGGACCAAGTCAACGATTGACCAACTATTTGGAAGGTTAAAAATGTTTTTCAAATGTTTGGATCGCCAGAAGCCATAGATGTCATTTGGACCTCACTGAGGTTTTACTAGACCTCAAAAAGGAGAGAAGCAGACCTTCATGAGCCATATGAGGAGACTGGAGAGCAGGTAACTGAAGCATGAGGGAGGCGGAACAATAGTCAACAAACAGAAAGCTGAAGTCCTGTTTTGGTTATAATGCAAAAGTGTTTGTGTAAGTAGTCAATCTCCTTCCTGTGTAAGGTGCAGCATAGTATAGGTGCAGATATGGATCCTGCAATGCTATTAGAGACCATTTTTGAGCATTAGTGAGTCTCCACAGGATGTCTTATTAAACATCAGCAGTATGTTAAAGCCCGCAGCTCACTCTGCAACAATGCTGTGCCTTTCTCCTCTCCTCCTGCCTTTCTCTATGTTGAGCATGACCCTTAGGAAGCAAGCTGACAACACTGTTTGCAAGTGTTAAATTTCACATACATGTTATGTAGACTCCTAACAAGTTACTATTGTTGTACCAAATTATCCTTCAAAACATCTGAACTGTGGTAACACTGTGCAGTAACATGCTTTTATTAACACAGTTGTGAATTTTGTAAGTTTGTGGTGGAAGTGTGCAGTCCTCATCCTGAAGCAGGTAACATGTAAAGTTTAACTTGCATACAGTATAGTCAAATTGCTTGCCAAAAGTGTGCTAATTGTTCGACTTGAATTTAGTTAGTTTTATATTTTTATATTTATATGCATATAAATGTATTTTCCTTGAGATTTTAGAGATTTGTGATTTTAAACTTCTTTAATGTGTTTTTTTTTTTGCTAATTACACTCCTTTGTGGAAGGTTTGTTGTTTTCCTCCTAATCCTGGTAATTAAATGATGAGTTGAATTGTCTCTGAACAGTGAAAATCACACACTGTGGTGGAATAAATGTTTTATTAGCTTTTATATTTTAAGTACAATTCTAGACAGTTTGTTATGTCTGAACAATTAATGTGCAAATACGTGGTAGATAGGGTCGACAGATAGTTCTACTAACGATAGATTCATTTATTAGAGAACAGATGTGATTATAACAAATGGCCCTGGAAAATATGCCGTGAAAATCATGTTAGTTCTCCCTTAAATCATAGTGGTTCTCTTCACTGAGGTTTACATGCCAGCACACAGTAGAAGTCTGTTGAAAACTCTAACTTAGTGTCAAGTGATGACACGCCCATTTCCTCCAGAAGCCTGAAGCAGACAAATGTGTGAAACATACACATTAGATGATAATACAGAATAAATAAAATGGTCCAGAGCATGCTGTTACAGGGAAAACATCAACAGTGAGTAGTGTCTTATAATAGCACATGCTGAAGTGTTTTATTCCCAGTACACCACTACATATGTACAATTTGTCATTTTTTTATCTAATAAAAATTACTTGTTTTTTGTTTAGTGCATTAAATGTCATGAAGTGTCCTTGAGACAACTTAGTTTGCAACTATGTAATACTATATACTGAATTACTAGAAAACTGATTACCGTGTCTTCATTGACTCTAAAAGAGCAGCTGCAGCTTGGGGATCTGTCCTAGCATAGGTCTGAAAAAAAGAGAAAGTCTCCACAAAGCCGACTACACCTGAAACTGTCATCTCCATCTTCAGTGGAATTCCTTCAATCCTGCCCAGGAAGTCACAGGTTAAAGGTAAGAAAAAAAAAGGTTTTATGGAAAAAGAAACTAGTTGTGTAGACTAGACTACAGTATTATTGGCAAAATGCAATGTAAAATATGACTAAGTAAATAACTGATTGTATACTGTAATTTAGATGAGGTCCATGAAAAAATTAATTGTACCTTAGTCACTTGCCTATGGATATTATTCAAATAACTCTAAATAAGGAAATTATTTGTAAACAGTTACTTCTGGGACAGTATAACACCAGTTGCGTCACAGTTGATTTTAACTGCAGTCCAGTCTTAGACAATCAACAAGTATTTTTATTGCTTTGTTTATTTTTGTGAAGTGTGAAACACTTTTTTTTTTTTTTGCATGTACCTCTGTTTGTCAGCAAAGGGTATAGCGTCAAATAAATACTGTAGTTTACTGTTAGCTATCTTTACTGGAGGACTGGCATATGGTCTGGCAACGTTCTTCACCTGAAAAGAGACAAACAGAAGATACCATTATATCTAATTATTATGTACCAAAAGGTAAAGTGGATTTTATTTATTATTTCGCCAATATATAGCGTGTCCAGCACACAATGAAATGACACATTTCTTCAAGCACAAGGTGCTACACAGAACAACAAACCTACACAACACAACATAAAGTGCATTTGTGCAAGAGCATGTGCAATTACATAACCATAACTACTTTACAATTACTTTAGGTGCAATGAAGGTGCAATCTATGTAATGTTACTGTTAATTTGTACACACATGGTACACTTGTTTAGCAGCAGACAAAATAGTGTTTGTCAGTTCTGACAGTCCTTAGCTGCAAATATATGCACAGTTTAAAAAAAAATAAGTTTGATTTGTGTGTGAGTGTGTTTAGACTTTATATCTAGGTTTTTAATGATCAATTATAAATTATCAATGCATTTTCTTTAATGTTGTAGGTTTCATTTCTTTAGGTCTCGTTTTGTGTTTTGTGATGATTATTGCACTTGATCTGTCTGATCATTGACTTTGAGACCAGGGCTCTGTTTCGGACACTTAAATCTTTTCCACTCCAATTGTGACAAACCATGACTTCATGGATCTATGTTTGTGCACAGAAATACTGCAATGCTGGAATCTTTGGGCCACTTAATTCCTGTAAAGTGAAATCTTAAAGCTACATACAAAGACAATCTAAATAATTGTGTGCTTTTACCTTTATGACATTTTGGGGAAGGAACACACATGGGTGTGATAGTCAGGTGTCCACATACTTTTGGCCATGTAGTGTATGTAGTGTATAAAGATGCTTTGCTCCTGACATCTTTAACCACCCCTGTTTTTTTTCATTCTTATGAAGGGATGTTCCTGTCCAAAAGGTGTCTCAAAAATTTCGACCTCACCTCTGCACAGATGTTGTTCAGTTTGTCACCACAAGAGCCATAACACAGGCTAAACTCCTCAGTGTAGCCCAGAAGAGCAATACAGCCATGAGGCTTCAACACACGTGTTGCCTCCTTTAGGAAACGATCAGGATCAAACCAGTGAGCTGCAGATGCTGCAGCCAGTAAATCCACAGAGCCATCAGGAAACGGCAGCTCCTCAGCTGGTCCTGACCTGTGATATGGACAAGGCGGTACATAATGGCATCACCTCTATTTGACAGCAACCTGTGTGTAAAATCTATTATTAAAATGTGGTTAAAGAAGCATGATTCATATCGTCCTACACATTTTAAATGACTCCTGGTGCACAATGAATCATCTCATGTTAAACTTTTCACATAAACCTGAGAAGAGACAGTCAAAAAAAGGCTTCATAGCAGACCTGTAGGTGACATTGGCAAACCCTGGCACTGCCTTGGCTTCTTCCACCTGGCTCTCACTGACATCAATTCCCACCACTTTCTGGAAGTGAGGGGCCAGGAGACGAGTGTTCTGTCCCGTCCCACAGCCTAGGTCCACAGCAAGCTCATGAGGAGGGCCTTTCTACCAAACAAACCACATCCATATCTACTAATTTTGCACACACTGATATCCAACGTGATTCAATACTGAGCTGAGAAGATGAAGGTTATTTATCTTGCTCCATGGTGTGACTCAGTAACACGCAGATGGTACCACAACTGAATTGCAGCATAAATGGCAATATGTGTGTAAAGAAGCAAGTTATCACAGATCCCAGTTTTAGCAAAAAATACAACGATTCAGTTTATATTTTTTGTCACAGCTTGCCCCAGCAGAAGCTTGAAAAGCCTAAAGCAGAAAGACCATGGGTCACCCTCCAAGGATCAGACTGGGGACACTGGAGCTGCGAGGGACTACCTGCTGCACATCTGACCTACATTCTTATAATTGTTTTAAAAAAAAGATTTTTTTTTAAAATACTAATAATGTTTTTGAAACACACAGCATTGGAAAGTATTTAATCCACATTTTTTTATCTTCTGTGTGATGTAAAAATTTATTTAAAAAAAGAGATCAAAACCCTTCCCTACTAATGGTAATTTAATAACCAGAATAGACAGCACTTACACACAGTGTGCGTCAATGAATAGGCCCTGCCTTTAATTTCATGCTACAGTTCAAAGTACATCTGCCTACTAAACGCAAACTCAGTCTTATGTTGAACTTCAGACTGGCTATGATTTAGAGTGTAGAGTACGGAAAAAAGCTTTCGAGGTTTCCTGTCTTACAAAAAACACTGCAATCTACAAGACCAGATGATTTAAGTTGAAACATATGAAAATTACGTTGAAATCTGAAATACTATTTATTAACTTTATTAAGCTATATCTCTTTTACATTGTACATTTTTATGTCTGATTGTGCTTCTTTTGTAATGAGTTTGTTTTATTTCATCTTCATCCTCTATACTCATTGTACTGTTATTTGCAATGTGTAATCGTTTGTGTTAACAGTAAAGTTTATTTTAAAAAAGGTGCAAAGTGCATGCATACAGGATAGTGGGTATCTTAAAAACGTTTAGGATACATCCTTAAAAAAGATATACAGTGATATTAAGTTTTTTAAAGTGATATAAAGTTTTATAATGAATTCAAAAATAAATAAATAAATAAACAAACAAATAAAAAATAAAGTAAATTCATATAGTTAAAAACAAATAATGCTTTATGTTTACAATATTAATGTCAATACAATTTCAGTATCAACGCCGTTGACTGCAGCAACTACTCATGTCTGCCCAATGGAATATTTGTAGCATTATAGCATAAACTTAACGTAAATGGTTTGATAATGTTGTCTATTAGCCACGTTTTAGCTATTGTTTCATCCTGACTGGTTAAAACAGGTATACATGTCCAATTATGAGCCCAAACCCTGCAATGCTGAATGGGGAATCTAAGATATATAATCTAAGGCTGACAGAATAAATGAACATCTGATTATAATGACAGTATGAATGAATATCTGTCCTACCTTTTTGTCCAGGTATTCCAGAATGACTTCCTTAATCCTATCAGGTGCAATTATGCGATATTTTTGGTAAATTGATGCATGGTGTTTCTCCTCAAACAGCCTGTGAGCCATGGCAGTCTCCTCTTACTCAAGAGTGAGTCAGCAGGTGTTTAAGCTCATGTACTGCTCGCACTCTGGCTAATCATTATAAAAAAAAACAGAGAAAGATTATCTGTGGAGAAATAACTTTGGTAAACATTAAGACATTAGGTGTTAAAGTCGTTTTAGTCCTGTTTGTTAATCAGCAGATACACTCAGTGTCCACTTCATTAGGAACACTAATAAGACAACCATGGTGTGTCATCATAATGCACAAAATCTGCATAAATGTGCGGGTGTTCCTAATAAAGTGGATGGTGAGTGTATACTAAAGTAACATAATGTGTACCACCCAGTGCCTAGACATTGGTCAAGATAAAGGCACCTCAGCTTTTATCTTGAATCTGAATAGGTAGTGTGGCTCATACAGTGTGTTAGTGCTTAATTCAAAGCAGTTGTGTATCAGTAACATTCACTAAATGAAAGACAGCAGGAGAGATAAGACAGATAAGACCTTATTAATCCCTGAAGGGAAATTAGCCAACAGTGGTGGAACCTACCTACTGAAGTAAAAATTATACACTGAAGTACCAGAACAACTGGTAGACCAGTCTAACACTTGGTGGAGTTTTTGACTGCATGCTGCTCTACTATCATGCAGATCACAAGTGGGGAAGGCTCCAGACAAAAAAAAAAAAAAAAAACTTAAGAAGCCAGGGGCTCCTAAAAGGAAAAAAAAAACAGGCACCAATAACTTTTTCCAAGCACCAAATAATAATATACAAACTAATAATCATTGCACACAAACACATCAGTTCATCTGTTATTTAGAATCTCTGCCTTCCTTGTATCCATACAGGTGACATTTGGAATTATTCAACTTAACTTAAAACTATGTACAGTTATAAAGAAGTGTGGACTTTGATTCTGAGCCTGTTTCATTAACTATTACAGCCAGTGTCACTTGGCCTTTTTTTCCCTCAAGGTCACATGCTGCCCTCCTGCCCTGGGTGGCTGCCCATTGTCCCATGTCTAAATCCACCATTGCAGTGTAGTTTGGTCTTTTTTTCCTTCTGCATGTTGATAGCCAGCCCCTCCGAGCTGAACCTTACTAAATCCTTCAAGGTTGTGACACTGACTGAATTGCACACTTTTTATTTGATTTTGTTTTGTGCTGAAAAGCCACATTCACACAGAGTCTGTTTGTGGCTTATGGTCCAACAGAGATGTCAAATTTTTTCTCAAATTGAGTCTCAAATGAACTGACATAACACATTTAAACGTGCACAGAAGTGACTGGAAAGACAAAGGCCTAGTACGGAAAGTGTTAATAAGACAGTGAGGCCAACAGAGGTTTTAGTATAACTGGAGGGTGTATAATTTTTGACTCACCCTTATATATGCACAAGGACACCAGTGGATTAATGATGAAGAAAACTAATTTTGTTAGACAAATCTGTTTTTTGTTACTAATCTTTAATTTTTAGCTAAGATATTGGATCATTTTAATATTTATTTAATCTGAAGTTTAGAGAGCAAAATCACCAGATGGTGAAGCTGTTAACAACTTGTTACTATACATCTGAAACATGACCTGACTACATACACACTGCTTTTAGTTAGACATCAGAAGCCACAGGTTGGAAACCATTGGTTTAATCTAGAAAGTGTGTTGCATTTTAAAAGACTATTATATTACCACTTTGTAAAATGTTCATCTTAAATGTAACCAGTAATTAAATCTGCCAGATGCATGTAGTAGAGTAGAAAGTGCAGTGTCTCTCTCTGGAATGTAAAGAAGTATAAAACAGAATAACATAGAACTGCTATAGTAAAGTACAAGTATAGATCAAAAGTGCACTCAGGTATAGTACCTGATGATCAGGTACATTAGGGGTGTCTGACCTGTGGTTTACATTCGGTTGTGGGGTAATATGTCTGCTGGATTGAGCATTTTATAGAGGAGATAAAAATCCTCTATAAAAAGAAAAAGGGGTAAAACCTGAGTGGAGCAGATGAACAGATGAATATGTCCAAAAGCTGTATAAGATGGTAGACCAGGCAGGTGGTGACTAGATGGTTTAAATATAAGGTTTAAATATAAGGCTGTAAAGTAATAAAAACGGTTGTAAAAGATAATAAAGATAATGCTAATAAAACTCCAAAAGAACAATAATAAACTTAAAAGTGTATGGTATACATTATAAACTCAATAGTGTACAGTATAAACTATAAACTCAATAGTAGGTGTGCGAATCTCTCAGTGTCCACCGATTTGATTCCGATTTTTGGGGTCACAATTCAATTCAGAATTGTTTTTCAATTCAGTACCGATTTTTCTGATCAAATGGTCTCTAAATTGTGTGATTTACAAGATCCTAAGGCAATGTAAACAAATAGAACATTTATTTAAAACAATACTTTTAGGTTTCTTACTATATTAAATATTTTTATACCAAAAATTGTGCATAATTGTGCATAAAATTCAGTAATTTAAATGACCAGTATTAGGTTCGCTTAGCTGCCTGGCTTTTTCTTAAATAAAAGAAAAATCAATCGATGAACAAATAATTCAAAATATATTAATACAAAAGTAAACAGACTTCAGTCTATCATATTGCATTTACCTTTAACTAATAAAAAAATAAATACAGACTTTAAAGTCATAGTGAAAACTGCATTTATATTGTGTATAATTTTGCCAGAATCAAGTCCACTAGCAAGGAAGCTAGTTAACTAGCTTGTTATACAATGGCCTAGATGGCCCTCTTCTACGGTGGCCAAGTGGACATGTAATGCGATATGCAGTACGCTTGAGACTAGGAGCAGCAAAATTAAAACTTAAACACATTTTAAAATCAATTTTTGGGAATTTTGACTCGACTCAGAATCGTCAGGACTAGGAATCACGATTCTTTAAAGAATCGATTTTTTTCAGCATCCCTACTCAATAGTGTATAGCAGAGGGCACTAATAGGTGGATCGCTGTCTGGGTCCAGACTCACAAGTTGTCCTATATGGACCGAGGCCTATAAACAGTAAAATATTGAGTATTATTAATTTTAATGGAGTGTTTACATTTTAATAGGCTTTTCTAGCATTTACGGTGTAGGTGTGGCAGACAATCGCATGGTGTTGTCTGTATCACATGTGATGCTTCTCAGCCAGTCAGATGTGTGTATAATGATGAGCGCGGTAGCCCGAGTAACTCAGTCACACAAACACACAGCAGTCGAGAAACAGTGGTGTGAATGAAGTGACTTAGAGAAAAGCTCGTTCACAAGGCCGTGCTCTAAACAGAGAAGAAGTGAACACTGAGCTTTTAACCAACAATGTTTATTCTTCACACGGACAGTTTAAAACCAACATGTCTCATGTTCTGAGTCCACTATCATACCCATTCAAGTCTGATCTCAGGACCCAGAAAATAAACATACCCACTCAAGTCTGATCTCGGGACAAAAAAAAAAATTATATCCACTCAAGACTGATCTCAGGACACATAAAATAATCATAAAGTCTGATCTCAGGACACATAATATAATCATAAAGTCTGATCTCAGGACACATAAAATAATCATAAACTCTGATCTCAGGACACATAATATAATCATACCCACACAAGTCTGATCTCAGGACACATAAAATAATCATAAAGTCTGATCTCAGGACACATAAAATAATAATCATACCCACACAAGTCTGATCTCAGGACACATAAAATAACCATAAAGTCTGATTTCAGGACATATAAAATAATCACAAAGTCTGATCTCAGGACACATAAAATAATCATAAAGTCTGATCTCAGGACACATAAAATAATCATAATGTCTGATCTCAGGACACATGAAATAATCATAAAGTCTGATCTCAGGACACATAAAATAATAATCATACCCATACAAGTCTGAACCCATTGAAAACCCACTTCATCTTCATCTTGTTCATTGTGAAATTGACTATAATTATTGCTGAAATATATTAAACTGTAATTGTTCTGTAATTTGCTTTGATATTTTTTTGTTGAAGATATAAAATGTTGATACTAGGCTACTTTAATATATAACATATATTTTGAATGATGGTAAATTAGACATTATGATGTTCTGAACTGCAGTTTGAGGATTTTCTCTAACTGGACCTTACTGAATATTAATTAATTAATTAAATACCCCAGGTGTAGAGTAGTATAGTATATACTATATAGTATATAGTAGCATAGTAAATAATACACTCTATAACGTATATAATATAAATAATAAACTCTGTTCTGTATACAGTACAGATAATGAAGTCTATCATGTAATATAAATAATAAACTCTGTTCTGTATACAGTATAGATAATGAAGTCTATCATGTAATATAAATAATAAACT
>JAOVVF010000047.1:9023835-9056077 GCA_028565595.1 Duopalatinus emarginatus
CCCATTGATTGACGGTTAAGGATTGTTTATGTTTGGTTATGTAGAAGATGCCTTATTTGAACTTTAAAACGTGATGCAGAGCCTTGGTCAACTCTTCTTTCCCACATTAAAACCTTGGTTTATGTTAAACTTGTGTCCTTGCACTGATTGAACTGTACCGCTTAGAGCTGGTCAACCTCTCATGATGTCACAATATATATATATATATAGACACAAAGAAGGATGAAAACCATTCCAGCTCTTCTGAATCACACCAAAGTAATGCTACTGCAAGTCTTTGTTGTTATTTTAGCCTGGAGAAACACACAGCTTGAATTAGCACTGATGAGGATGGTGTCAGAGCTGCCTTGCTGTGAGAACATACTGGAGCTATTGGAGTGGTTCTAGAGACCCAGTTGCTTCCTCTTCGTTCTTGGTTTGACACATCATGTGGCAAGTGGCTCAGGCTGTTTGTCACTGTTTCGAATGCAGTTTTCCACAGTGACATCAAACTGGAGAACCTGCTTATCAACACAGAGACTCTTCAGGTCAAGCTGATAGATTTTGGCTGTGGTGATGTGCTGCATGATACTTTTTACAAGCAAATAGCAGGTAGGAGCACAATAAATACAGAATCTGTGAGAATGCAGTGGAGAAAAGGTTTTTGTGACTGTTGCCGTGTTTTCACTCAGGAATAAAGATTCACTGGCCTCCCAAGTGGACAGCAGAAAGACAGTATTTGCCATGTTCTGCTACCATCTGAAGTCAGGGTTTGCTCCTGTGTGACATGATCTTAGGAGACTCCAACCAGCTTCCTCCTAACATGTCTAAAGGTAAGAAAATAAAAAAGCACGAAATGTACTGAACGTCAACAAGTGTTGTTTTGTTACTTTTCATGTTAATATAATGGCTGAACGTACACACAAATGCAAACTGCAATCTGATTAGCTTGTGCCTTGTGGAAGACCCTTGCAGTCGGGCAATTTTAGAGGACTTCATCAACCACGAGTGGTTTACGGTGACACTTCAGGACAATTTATATGTGCAGTCGCATCTATTTCTTAGCTTTTGCTAAGCATTTTAGAGTTGTCTGTACACATTTTTGATTCTTGATTCTGATCAATTTGAACATCTAACCTCTGACCCCATCTGCCAGCAACTGTACAATTATGTGAAGCAATTCTTGTTTAAAAAAAAAACAATTCTTCTTCTTGAAACATTGATGAACAGTCATATTTTAGTGCTAATTTAGAATGAATTAAAATAATGCTTGTTACCATGGAAAAAAAATTAGAGTATCACCTATCATACACTCCAGGGCCTAATGGGGTGCTGTATTGTGTGTATAAAAGACAACCTGACTCCTTGAGGATTTTATGGAAGACCATGGTTATAGTGTGGAAGAAAGGGATTATCCCAAATGAGTGGTGAAGAGCAGGGGTATCCTTATAACAAAAGAGAAGGATTCTGTCTCCATCAAATGGGTGACAAGTGGGAATCTGTCAAGATCTTAAATAAATCTAACCATGAAATTAGGATAATAGAATAAAAAATATGGACAAAGTACAATATACACCAGTCAGCAATAGCATTAAACCTATTGGCCTAAACAGCTGCCAATACAGCTGTGGACAAGACATCTGAAGGTGTTCTGTGGTACCTGGGGCATCAAGATTTTAGCAGAAGATCATTCTGTGGATCATACTGCTCGTCTAGGAATCCCAGTTCGGACCTGGTCTAACACACTCCAGCACACATTTCAGCACTTATTTATTCTGCCCCAAAATACTGTACTTTACCCCACTGGGATTTAAAATGTCTCCATCTATTGGTAGCCCATAGACATTGCAATGTGAAGTTATTTTCTTTGTGCAGATTTTCTCAGTCCCTGTGTAATGCACTAAGCAATGTTTTATTTTCCTGTGTTACTTTTACTAACACAGGAGTGTATTGACCATGGTACAACATTCGCACTGTTCTGCATGACACATTCAGTAATCTTAACATTCAAATCAATTTAATTAACAAAGGACAAATACTGGCACACTATTACCTGCAATAATGTTAAAATAGACTACTGGACTTATCTAACACTATCATACTCACTGTACACTGTTCATGGTTGCATATTTATATTCCTGTTATATTACATATTCCTATCTAATGTGTAGTTTGATATTTAAGACAGTGTGTAAAAACTTGAGGATTGGTGTCTATGAATGCAGATGTTCATCACCTCCAGCTGTTCGTGCCTAGTAACCTTGTGAGGGTCTGAGGGTCATCAGTGAGTAGTTCCAGCTATCTCAGCTATATCACCTTGTCTGTCAGTGCTTGTCGCTCAAAAATCTTAATCCCACCTCTCACTTTCTCCAGTCCAACTGCTGGACTGCTGCACATACATATATACATATACATAACCAACATAACACCAAAACAGGACCAAACAGTGGCACAGCCCGAACAACACTGCATGACAAATGGCCATACGCCACAGGTGTAGTCATTATACAGGACGAGTTAATTAGTTAATTACAAGCAGGGGCAGGGAACTACGCAGGAGAGTGAAGAGGCGTTACCCATACCACTATCTCTACCCTCCCCGGTTACATACACACACACATACACACAAAATGTTAGGATACAAAAATAAAATGTATATACTCTGATGATATACTCTGCACACGTCAGAAACCAACCCTAGGGATATTATACTACATTACATTATTATACATTACATAACCCATCTGTGCAGTCAGTCTAGTGAATGTACACATTAGGGGGAAGTGAGCACACCTGTATTATAGGGTTGGTTTCTGAAGTGTGCAGGGGTATATTATTTCATCTGAGTTCTGGTTCAATTCCTGGACTACAAGACATGACTGAACTGCCCTTGAGAAAGGCTCATAAACCCTCCAACTGCTTCCTGGGTTCATAGACGGGGTTGTCTATCACTCCAGTCACAAGTGTTCACTACCCCCTAATGTGTGGATATCTGCAGGGCTGGGTTAAATGTGGAGGTCAGATTCCTCAGTGTGCAAGGACAGTGGTCAATGAGTGGCTTCATTTCACTTGATAATATCTATCCTCGGGTTAGTTTCTGAAGTGTTCAAGGGTATTTCATCTGGGGTATACCTCAACACCTGTCATACTTTAACCGAACACACCTGCTGCAAATACTGAAAGCACATGCAACTTCCAAAACACATGCAAAAAGACTCACAACACAACGGACGTGTTTCCAAGGGACAATGAAAGTGGACGGAACCATTTAATTATATTATATTTAATTCCATAGTGAGTAGTTAAAAGTAAGTTGTATCTGTTTACTAATGAAGATGCAGTGGGTTTGTCATGTTCATATTTAGTTCAACCTTAAAAAGTGCACACTGAGTGGTTTAAAGTAGGTTATATCTGTTCATTAATGAAAATATAGTCAGATTATTGAGGATGAATTAAATATAAACATGAGAAACTGGTCAATGAACCGACTGTATCTTTATTAATAAACAGATAATACAAATAAAAGCCCGCTCCCAAATGATTTGTGATTTTGTTTGATATCAAATGAATGTAATGCATGTGTGAACTTGTCACTGTCTATCTGTCTGTCTACCTATCTGTCTGTCTGCCTGCCTGCTTGCCTATCTATCTGTCTGTCTATCTGTCTATCTATCTAATCATAATACAGTGCTGCAGGTCCAGCAATTGTGTTGCAGTGGCAAATCTTTAACACTGGTCAGTTGATACACTCAGTAATACTCCATGTGCAATTTACATTCTGTGTCACATAATATTGCATGACATCCCAGATGTTCCATAACACTGAAATCGGGTGATTTAAATGTGCATGACAAAACCCCAAACTAAGATGAGTGTTACTGGACGTGTGGTGATGCATTGTCCTGTTGGAAGAGGACAAACCCATCAGAATGAATGCAGGACATGAACTGGTGTAACTCATTAAAAAGGAGACACACATAGTGTTCACCTGTCAGAGAAATTTGGAGATGTACCAGGGGTCCCATGGAATGCCAGCTAAACAATCCCTATACCATAATGAAGTTGTCATAGATGTCTTTTGCTTTATATACACACTGGTGGATGCAACCCATGATATGCATAGCCTCGTCTGTACCTGTTTTCTGCCAATTCAGTGTATTAATACATTCAATTTTTTTGCAATATGCCTTGCACTCTACTGCATAAATATCTGATATGAAACAAGGTTAAAGACATTTTGTCAGTTAATTCATCAATTTCAACAAACTGTATTGCATTACATTAACTGGAGGCTAGTGTACATGGAAAGTAAAGAGTTTATTTTCTACAGCTAGCAGCTCCATTTGAAGGTGAAGCTGATGGTGAATATGTTAAAGTATGCAGAGCCGGTAGCCGAGTTGAGAGACTGTTGTAGGCAGACACATATTAGACCAGTAAAAAATAGGTGTTATGGGTTATAGTGAAGTCAGCCATCTTTGCTTGTTGGATTTGGATTCAGGAGCCATGTTTTAAGAGCAGCTGTGAAGGAACTGTCCGAAGTACCTGAAAGAACTGGTCATTGGCTGTGGATAAAGTATTTTATGGGAAAGGTGGTGATAGTGACGGCTGTGAACAGCACCACCACTGTGGAGAAATAATATGCACACTCATAATACACACACATCTAATTCTGGAGCTAATGATGTACCATTTCTGTGTCAAAGGAATGTACAGTGTGTGAGTGTGTGAGTGTGTGTTTGTGTTTTACCGTCCCGAGTGTCAAAACATGAGTAGCCACACTACCGTTAGCATCAGGCCACTACACTCTCTGAGAAGAGCAGAGAGAACATTCTGATATAAACTGATCTCTAAACTGTTGTATAAAACCATCTAAATAAATTAGTAAATAAATACAAATTCTTGAAATGAGACAGGTTCTGTATGCAGAGTGAAATACCTGCCTTCCTCCTGATGGAAGATGTGTGTAACCCTGTGTTTATACAGACTCCAGCCCAGCAGAGCACCAAACCCTGTCACCATCATCACATGCAGATCAGCGACTCTTGTCCATGCCAGTGTCTCTGCAAAGACACAACAACAGATGTCAACTGTCTTCAATGGCTTAAACCTGGAGGACCAAAAACCTGAGAACCAAACCTAACTATGGCCAAGATCAACAAGACCGAGGAATTGAGAAACAAAATACTGAAGATCAAAAACCAGATGACCAACCAAACTGACGTCCAGAGGACAAAAAAAATAAACCAAACCATGGCCCGAAACCCAAAAAGGTCTATAAGATATAAATCACATCACAACTAGTAGATTAACATTATTGCGCTCGAGAGCTGTGAGAGGAAGATGATGATGGAGTGTTCTGAACAGTGTTTGGTGTTCCTCACACTACACAATGATGGCAGGTTAAATAATCATAAGGGATGAATAATTTTACCATCCACAGGCCAGCATCTGGGTTGTTTATCTGCAGGGGACAATATACACAGAATGGGCTTTATTTATAAAACTGCATAGATTTTGGAGTGAAATATACTGCCTATACCATCTAGTACAATACTTCTTATAGTACATATACAGTAGAATAACATACAGCAAGCATTGACTTGACTAATTTTCTCACTTTAATCTTGATTTATGTGGTATGAACTGAGATCTGTGAGGATGGTTTGCGCATTTACTTGCAATTCTCTATATTACTCCGCAATCTTTTGACAGGCTACGGATTCACCAAACCTTGCTTAAACGTACGCTCGTTTTTCTTTAATATTCATTTATGAATCAGGGTTTCTGTGAGAGAAATTGGGTATGCACAAAGTGACAAACAGTGGCAAGTGACTCCAAAAAACAATCAGAAACACTTACACAAGATAAAGTGTTACAGAGATTTGATCGTTTGTGACGTTGGAGCACGAGTCCAGATAATCAGTCTGTATGGGTTTGACCAAAAAGGACGAAACACTAGCTTTAGACAAACTACTCTTTATTTTATTATCATGAACAATCTGTTAAGTCCGTCAGGGTCACGGTTTGTCCGGAGCCAACGCGAAATCACCAGGACAGGAAAGGACAGGACGCCAGTCCATCGCAGGGTACCACACATTAGTCCCTGGTTATAAGTGATCTTATAATACTGCATGAAGAGCTTGTCCTGGGTTAAAGAGGACAAAACTTATCTCAGAAGGTCCAAGACAACCTTAATATAAAATTGCCTTCAGAAGGCAATTTCAGATGGCTTACTGTGTAACTGAATGTGTGGGACCTCACAAAACACAAACCCATGTCATGATTCAGACTGTTTCTGTTACATTCACAACTCAGAACACCACAGACTGGTGTATATAATCATCTTTATTGATCTGAAGTTACCCTTATGTATAGCTTTAGTGGAAACTGATTTCAGGTACTATACCACCTTCTAGTGGTTAGTGTGACTCAAAAATCCACTAAATATCGAGAGTTTTAAACCAAATGCAAACAAAACATTACAAATAAAAATTCCAGAAAGATTACAAGCCACTTTGTTACATTTATCTCACCACTGATCTTCTCTGTTTTCAACTAGTCCCAGCATATTTTCAGACTCATTTTAAACACACTTCCTGTGGTCTGGGTCACTTTGGTCTATGGTGTAAGCATAGTGAAAGACTTTTGTCCATTGTATAGTGGAATTGACCTCCACATTTGACCCATTTGTGCACTGAAACACATTCACGCTAGGGAGCAGTAAACGCATGTGTGCAGAGCAGTGGGCAGCCCGATCTGCAGCACCCAGAGAGCAGTCAGGGGTTTGGTGCCTTGCTTAAGGGCATTTCAGTCACATCTTGTCAATGCAGGGATTGAACCAGGGTCCTTCTGGTCCCAAGGCTGGTTTCTTTAACCACAAGTGTGTTTAAGGCATTTTCTCTTTGTGTGTACAAGTGTCGTAGGACATTTAACATGGAAAAACACTTAATTTGGATTTGCCAAAATAAATTATATACAAACATTTTTGATGACTTGTATGGTAAAACGTATAAGATACAACACAAGTAACATTTAGACCCACTGCTGGTCCACTAAGTAACTCATCAACCTCACTATTTTTATTAGTATTTAACACCCACCATTTAGTCTTCTGCTTCTGAATAAAATAATTCATTTTAAAAGGTTCTATGTACATTTCATGCCATTTTAGGCAAGCTTTATGATCAACAAAGCTGAACAGATTATCCACATCCAAGACATGGCACAACACATCAGACATATACAAACGATGAAACAGTTGTTTAGTTCATATAAACCAGGTCATCGTTTGTGTAGGTAACTCCTCCCCTTGTCCGAGAGGACCTGAAAAACCTCCAAATGCAAATCTGGACTTTCTAAATTAAGCCCATTTTCATAATTCAAGTTCTTAAGTCCCTCTTCAAAATAAATGGTCACTGCTCATCAGAATGTGACTGTTCCTCTTCCTCTTCCACATCTGATTCTTCTTCCTCTTCCTCCTCATCAGAGTCTTCAGGGTCTTCACTGTTTTCATTCTTTGGTGGGATTTTGAGAATAATTTCATCATCTTCATCATCCTTAATTTTCATAGATCTCCTCCTCTCCAAGACTGAAGGTGTACAAACTGGTGTGGTGTCCTACAAATCAGACTTGAATCATTAAAAAGCTCAGTGTGCCAACATGGCTTTCAAAGAATGATTTATAATACATACATCAATGGCATCCAAAAAATATATTTATGTAATTTATAGCTGGCAGTGGGCATTAGCCCGTGTTATATAAAGAGAGCAGTGCGGCAAAACTAAAGCCTGTCAATTTCTTCTATTAAACGTAACTGTAATCAATAAAGCAATGTCCCACCTGTGGTATTCTAATCACAATAATAAATACAGCAACTAATCATCATCAAGCCATTACAAATTTCAATATAAAAATGTAATGAGTTTGAGAGTGGAGTTTTCCTATTAGGCTTTTTGGAGTGTTGGCACATGGGTTTCATTGGGCAGCTACATCAGCTGACAATAAGCTAAATGTACCAGCTTTCTGTTGGCACAGTTATCTTACTCCAGAAGACTAATACAGCTGGAATAATTTTCAGACTGTGCCAAAGAACAATGATGTCTGAAGAATCTCTGCCATCATAACCACATGACCCACAATGACAATTTCCAGGAGTGTTGAGACAACATAAAATCAATTGATTTCAAACTGAGCTCACCTCACTGCAGACTGATGTATCAGCTTTTTTTCCTGAAACTTGAGCTGCCTGAAAGAAAAAAAAAAAGAATTTTATATATTATATATATATGCACAAACAATGTATACACTTCTGATCAAAATCTTACAACCAGCCAATTGCACGAATTAGCATTTGCAATATTGGATTTTAAGAAGGGTCAAAGTAGAGAACAATGCTAAAAGAAGAAATGGGAGGAAGAGACAAAAGATTTGGAGCAGGCAATTTAATAATGAACAGCCTATTTCAGTTATTGTTGATTTCAATAAATTGCCTGCTCAAAATCTGTCTCTTGCTCCCATTTCTTCTTTTAGCATTGTGAAGCTCTACTAAGAAACTTCTTAAGATCCAATAGTGCAAAATACTAATTAGGGCAATTTTTCAACTAGCCTTAAGATTTTTATCTGGAGTGTAAAAATGCTGAGTATTTTATTTTTATAATACAAAACGAGACATATACACTAAATATTTATCAGTGTATATATACTCACAAATATATATACTCACAAATCCTGGAAATTCATAGTCGATGCCCTTTTCTGCCAGTCTCTTGCGAAGCTTCGATTCTTTCCTTAAGAGCTTTCCACTAAGGTTCTTCATATCTTCTGGGCCATGGCTTTTATTATAACGTGCAACAGCAGGTTGTTTTGGCTTCTTAAACACTTTCTGAGAACCAACAAAGAGCTTTTCATGGACTTTCTCAGGAGGCACCACATTACCTGTATTCACAAACATATAATTTAATTAAATATCACATTATGACATTTCTTTAAGTTCATAATTTAATACTTATGTTACTATTATAGACACTTAATACTATTTATGCACTACATAATAATCAAATGTATATTACATTAACAGAAACAGATTTTTACCACATTTCGGTAAGAGCTTAACATTTTCTCCCTCAACCCTGTATATTTCTCCAATTATCCAAACATGTGGCAGCAGAACAATGCATAAAATCATGTAGGTAAGGTTCATATCACACAACATAAAGGGTAAAAACATGATCTGTGATTTACACTCGGGCATTATGGTTCGTACCAGATAGGCTGGTTTGAGTATTTAAAAACTGATCACCTAGGATTTCACGCACAGCAGTCTCTTTACAGCGAAAATGATGCAAAAAATATATATAAAACATCCTGTGTGCAAGTGATCTGCAGATGGAAACAACTTTTTGTTGAACGATCAGACTGGAATAAGCAGACTGGTTTGAGCTGTTGGGAAGTCTATCAAAACTCAAATCACTTTACAACTGTGGTGAACAGAAAAGCACAACAATTCAAAACCTTCAGGTGGATAGGCTAAAATGGTTTGATGCATTGTGTGTTGAGATGCTTTTCTGTTCACCATGATCGTACAGCATGTTTATTTGAAGTGTTACAGACTTCCTATCAGCTCAGAAGACTCTGGACATTCCCCCCAATCCCTCAACAAGGCATTTCCATTAAACTTGTTTTTTTAAACCATTCGCTGTAAACTTTAGAGACGATTGTGTGTGAACAATCCAGATCAGCAGTTTCTAAAATATTTGCACCAGCCCATCTGGCACCAGCAACCATTCTGATGTATGATGTGAAGCTATGTATACTACTAAGGTAAAATAGTATAGGCTAAGAAAAGCAAAAGTGAAAGGGTTTATTCCTCTTTTACTTTACTACTAGATTAGCGAGTAAAGGATAATAGCACAGTTATCTGTCTCACCAACAATACGAGCTGTAATGTTTGCACTCACATTTGATCAGCCTTTCTCCCATGAGATAGTTATCCATGGTCTCTGCCACAATCCTAGCCACTTCATCACAGTCAAATTCCACGAAACCATAGCCTTTACTCCGGCCAGTCTATAAACAAGAACCATCATCTCAGAACATTTAACAAGCACCAAAATGTCATGAATCTTTCTTAGAAACATTTGGTTGATGTAGGCACATGGGTTTCATTGCACAACTATGGAGCTGGCAATAAGCTTAATGAACCACCTCTATGTCGGCACAATTATCTTACCCACTGCAATACGTGTGCTGAAGGCAATTTTCAGATTGTGCCTTTTAAACTTCATCACTGAATTTGATTTTACACAATGCACACACGTAAAAAAAACAAAACATTTTACTACCTTTTTACTTCTGGAGAGCCTTAAGCGCAGGACTTTGCCAAACTGAGAGAAGTAGGATTTGAGCTGGGGCTCTGAGAGTGACTGGGGAAGGTGGCCCACATACACCACTCCTGGAGTTAAAGTCTGGAAAAGAAGAGAGATGAGGGATGTAGTGGGGTCCATGTAGCATAGACAACGGTTCTTCTGATTAATTAATTTAGTCACAGTGGTGGCCATCACAACTCACAGCTTAAAGTACTTAAAGTTACTGAACCTTTAGAGGGGCAGCCATTTTATTACTGGACTTTTAGAGGGCCAGCCATAAAGCTTGGAGTTAAGGAACCAGCCTTAGGACCAGAAGGTTTCATGTTCGAGTCCTGAAACCAGACCTTGAGGACAGCACTTAACATTTAACTGCTCCTCTGGTGCTGTGGATAAAAAGGCTGCCCTCCACCAGGGCATGTGTGCTTACTGCCCCCTAGTGTTCACTAGTGTGTGTGTGTTTCACTGTACAGATGGGTTAAATGTAGAGGTAAAATTCAAGCACAGTGGTGGTGTAACTGTAGAAATGACTTGAATTAGACAGGTTTAGTGGTCACAAAAATATCTATTTAACACCTAATGTACTTCTCCTATACATGTGAGCTAACCACCATGTCCAGTGGCCTTTTAACCATACACTAATGCACAGTACATAATAAAACCAAGTCAGGTTCCTCCAGGACTAAGGTGCTACACAGAACCACTCAGTTACACACGACTATAGAACACACAGGTCAACAAACACAAGTGGAGGGAAGAAAAAAATTCTCAATAAAGAACTCGATTTAAAAAAATAACGAACAAACACACAGTGATCTATAGACATGAGGTACTTTTTAACTATTTAAACCCTTTTAAACTCACTTCTATAATGAGAAATAAGAAGGTACAGACAATTAATAAAAATCTAGATTTAAGCCACCATACACCGCTAGATACACGTGACATCCACACGTTAGTAGATACTCGTACCGCTTTCTGGCGCTTTTTCACCTCCTGCACTTTTTTCCGAAACTCGGCGTCTTCACTGGGGTTGAGCGCCAACAGCTTCTCACTCTGTTTCTCCTCCGTCATGATGAAGACAAATACTGAGAAACAAACAAACAAAATACACTACAAAACGTGCTTCAGACACGACATGCCACACACCAAGCAAGCACGTTTCTCAGACAGAGGAAGCTCAACGTGCCACTTCACTTAAAAGTACTTCACTTCCTGAAGTAAAGTGACAAGGCGCCACCTACTGTACTGGAGACCACGAGGCTTCTCACTATAGTCACCCTGCACTGTGGTGTATTTGTAAAGTCTGCCCCTGCTGGAATTACCCCCAGGGTTGTAGACTGGGTTAGGAGAAGAATCGCGTGCCATCGTTAGGGCACTTATGGTTCAATACGGTCGCCCTTTCTTGTCATGATTTCTAACAGCTAGTTAATCCAAATACTGTGGAGACTGAATAGGCTGAAGGTAGTCGGTGTGGGGCAGCCGTGGCCTTGTGGGTAAGGAACTTGTGACTGGAAGGTCCAAGCAACTAAAGTGCGCTTGAGTAAGGCACTTAAATCCAGGAGCCATGGTCTGGGGCTGCCCTTTTTCCGGGCAAGTGTGTTCATGCCCCCTAGTGATCCCTGGTCTGTGTGTGTGTGTTTCCCTACACAGATGGGCTAAACACCAAGGTCACGTTTCTTTTGTGTGCAAGCACAGTAGGCAAATACTTTTCACTTTTTAACAATACTTGACTATTGTGGGCTATGATCAGGCAGTAAAATGTCTGAATCATGATCAATGTATGTAGTACATGATAAATGGTCCAGGTAGCCAGAGGAATAGGGCTGATTAGGGCTAAGGGTCTACACACTCGGCTGTGTTCTGGCATCAGCTCTTCAAGTGTTATCCAGGGTAACAAAGTAATAGTTAACAATACAAACATTTGTAAATAATAAAGGTTAAGGAACCCGCCTTGGGAACGGAAAGTTCCTGGTTCAAGTCCTCAACCGACAAAACTCGACTGAAGTGCTCTTGAGCAAGGCCTAACTCCCAAATTCTCATCGGGCACTGTGGATAAAGGGGCTGCCCACCACTCTGGGCATGTGTGCTAACTGCTACCTACTGTTCACTAGTGTGTATGTGTGCATGGATGGGTTGAATGTGGAGGTGCACTTGGTGTGTAAAGATGAAATACTCATTCTATATTTTCAAGTGTACAATGTATATGTATGGTGGTATGCTGGGAGTGGTGTTGATTGTACAATCTCATGGTAGTCACAAGTGCAGAAGCTCTAAGCAGAAATAGAAGCAGGCAAATATGGAGGATGAGAGAAGCCACAGCAGGAGAAGTGTTTCAGGATCAGACACTGGCAAGACATCAGACACCAAGAGTACACATACAGCTTGACAGAGAGAGATATTTAGGACTGTTATTATCCCACAGTTATAACATTCCCTTTAATTATTGTTTCCACACACCTCTGGTTATTTGCTTTAACTGTGGTATAACTAAGTAATATGGTAAAATGCCAATAATTTATACTGAATACCGTATTCAGTATCTGGAATCCTAACAATCATACTCTTATAGTAAAACAGTAGTAACAAGGAAACAATTGTTTGCAGTGGTCTTTTAAACACTCCATTGATAAATTGAATGAAATCAGCAAATTGCCTGTGTTTTTGGATCATTGTTAACTGATCACAAAATACTCAGGTATCTCTGATATTTATGCTTTCAAAAATAAAATGTTTTATTATTCAACCAAGTTATTATTATTATTAATATTATTATTATTGTTGTTGTTGTTGTTGTTGTTGTTATAGTAATAAGGAGATGGATGAGGCTGGTGAAGGCAGATAGATCAAAGAAGAGGAGGGAGGAGATGTGAAGTGGCACTTTGTTAAATAGATGTCATGCACTATTCACAACCCATTCGGCTGTGTTCTGTGTGAGACCACTGTTGGCTGGCATGGAAACTAAAATTATTTATTTTACAGTAAATGGAAGACCAGAGCAGGCTGAGTTTCCTATCGACTGTCCTGCACAAGATGTCAAAGGTAAGGACTTGATCAATTTATTGCTTTCTCTCTTTGTTTAAGAAAAGCATTACATGGTGATAGCTTTGGATAAATTAAACATGTCAATTCATGTGTCTTAATAAACAGTAAACATTTTGGTGATTTGGCCTTATATTGACTAAATCAAATTTGAAATTTAAATAAAATAATATTTTATTTAAAGTGAAAACTATATATTTTTGTATATGGTTTTTAAGCAATAGACATAAAGTTAAAATCATCCAGTATTGTCCAGTCAGACTGTCACTGTCACTTAGGAACATTAATGGGATTAGAAATGTTGGTATGACAATAGCCTGCTTACTAGAAAAGTAAAATATGCTAACCAAAGAAGGATGCTTTCTAGAACCACAATCCTGATCCTCTTTCTATCATATTACTGTTTACATTGTTTACATTTACATTATTTCAATACTTGAATTTATTTTGTTATATGAGAAAGATGATAATTTTAGTGAGTAAATAAAATCTGAGTGTTTTTTAGTGGCGTGTTCGCTCGGAAAGGCTGGGTGGGTGGGTGGAGGGGGGCACAGGTGTCGCTGACAGACCTCTTCTCAAGTGGCAGCTCTGTGTCAAGCATATGTTATTCATATGCTGTCGTATTGATTAAATTAAATGTATATGTGTACATACCACTCTTACAGACTTGTTCCGATCGGCAGCTGAAGCTGGTCCACATGATATCCTAAAACTCTACAATCCCAAGGGTAACATCATTAATATCTCCCCTCAGCTGACGCCCAACAGCTCTCACACATGTTACAAGCTGGAGGTGGTAGCAGCAGACTGCAACAGTGAACAATTAGGTATTTTCTCTCTTAGATGTAAACAACTACATTTTGCCAACCTGTTAGATGATGGATGACATTGAGTGTGATTATATATTACTGTATGTGTAATCCCACAATGCTGATGAATTTTTAAATTAATTGGTATGAATAATGTGAGTTGTGAGTTGTAAGTTTCTATAATGACAGCTTTGACAGTAGTCCTGGTTGACCATGAATTGATATTAATACACTCATTGTATTAATTTCTCTACTTGTAGATAATATGATGGCTCCAAATAAATAGATTCAATTGTAATTATTTATGTAGTAAAGTTTTTTGTCAGGTGATGCTACAGCTTCATAATAGTCAGGTTTTACAACATGAAAGAGTCCTCAGTACCAAGAACTTCCTTACAGCTTTTCAGCAATATGATGGTACATATTTTGGGTGCACATTTTGTCTGATGAAGACAAGTGAGACTGTTTTATTACGTTATACATAAAAAAGTACTAACAAGTAAAAAGAAATGGTGATTATTATTTAAAACATAAAAATAGATAGCAGAAAAAGTTTGAACTGTAAGAAAAAAACTGCAGATCTATGCAGTTGTATGTGCAATACATGTGGATGTTCGTGCGATACAATCTGGGCAACATCGAGCTGATTCAGTGAAAAGTTGCAGTAAAAAAGCTAACACATTGTACATGCTACATATTTATAAACATGGCATATGCTAAAAATACTAACAGGAATTTAGGGGGTTGTGCAAACAAATCCAAGTTTCTGTATTTATATGCACATGTATACGTAGATGTATATGTATATGAATGTCTATGTATAAGGTTTTGACATGGTTTGACATGGCCCAAATTCTTTCCTCTCCTCTGGCCTTCAGGGAGAGAAAGTGCTTGCATGACTGCAACAGAGAAAAGACTCAATTATTCCAATTATGGCATTAAATTCTAAGCTGTAGTCAACAACAACAACAACCGCCACTTTTGTACATCAGTCTGGATAGGAGCGTCTGCCAAATGTCATAAATGTAAATTAACAGCATTTTAAAAACATGTCCTGTTGTGTTTGTTTGTTTGTTTGTTTTCAAAATGCACTTAGATAATTAAATTGGTTTATAATGCATTATTAAAGGGCTATGCCATCTTCTAGGTACAGAGCTAGCAGTGTCACTTGGTTTTGACCTTTCCTCCATGGAGAAAAGGTATGTATCATTACAAATTAAACCACTTAAGTCATGTTTTTTCATCCAAATCAATTTAACATTTAAATAATTAAACAATGCACTATCACATTTATTTTCTTTAATAGGTTACAAAGTATAGAGAAGAAGATTCTCGTTGAATCTGGCAAGACTCCAGCTGTTGTTTATGAGATGAAGCAACAGGTGGAGTCTTTCAGAGAAAAGCTGGAGGTAAAAAAATGATTTCATACAGACTACAGTAGTATATTCACTAGAATCCACAAAACTAACCCACCAAATGTAATCTAGGAATCCTTTTGATCATAAAAGCTATAGAGCTTTTAAAGCTGAGAGCAGTGCTTCTTCCCTCTGTAATGGTGTGACATTTTTTTCCTTCTACTTATTAATCTGTTTAATCTTTAGAGTGTAGAGCACCTGAGCTGGTTGGGTCTGTTTAAGGAAATGTCTGAGGGCACTCACAAACCTTCTCCATTCTACCACAAGAGAACACTGCGCAAGACACGAGAAGAGTGTGAACATGTCAAGGAAAAGTTCTTCCAGATGAGGTGGGTGCGGTCTCTAGGTCAGACTCGGGAGATGTGAGCGAATGCAGTTCTGAGTTTTATTAAAAATAAGCACACAGATCCAAGTCAACATGCAAAAATCAAAGTTGAAAAAAAAATTACTGGAGATGAAGTTGGCACAGACCCAACAGAATCTCCTCTGAAGAGCTACCTAGGGGAGCTGGCCTCTTTTTTAGCAGACCTTTAGGCCTAGGAGCAGGGTATTCATGGTGTCAAGCACGGCTGAGAAGTAGGTGGATGACATCCTTGGCTGGGACTCATGCCTGTGGCCTCAAGGGTCAGGTGATCAAAATGAGAATCTACAGCTATGTGACACTGAACACAAAAGAATGAACAAACACAAAAACCCACTAAAATTGAGAATGAGTATAATTGTCCCAGGTGTGTGTAATCAGTAGCTTGGTGACCTTAAATGTGGCAGCTGGGATACAGAAATCTCAGCCACCAAATTTGTAGGCAGTGAGGGATTCTGAGAGATGGAGTTGGACCTGAACCTTCAGACCTCTTTCTATTGATAAAACAATTCAATTTATCTTCTCACAGTTCCCTGGAGGTGTCAGAGGAGGTGAGGCAATACCTCAAGACACCAACCTTCGATAACTGGTAAGTCTCAATAAAGAACCTGAAGAATTGTTTCCCAAACTGGTCCTTGGAAATGCTGAGATCATTCACAATATGAAAGAGTCAGAATAGGAATGTAAAATGGTAAGTGGTACCTAGTCAAACACTGACAGTGGTCAAGAAGCAGCAAGGGATCCTTATAGTAATTTAGGTTCTATCAGGGCATATACCGTATATGAAGTATGTATCAGTGTCCTGAGAACTAACAGATCATCACCATCTGTTTTTCTTCTTACAGTATCAGAATGTTTCTAGAGCTATTGTATATTAAAATCTAATAAAAGAAAACATGTGGAATAGTGGTGTAGGGTCTGTGGGTTAAATCCCACTCTAGTTACTGCTTGTTCTTTCATACTGTGATAATATAATATAATGAGTTATATTTGGTGGGGACACAAGGACAGGGATATCTGATCATTTGACCTTGATTTTGTTTTTTTATTTCACAAGATAGGGTTAGGTTGTGTCCTTGTGTATATTTACAGGTTTGTTTCAGGACAATTTTATTTATTTATTTACTTTTGTGAAATATCAGAAAAAAGCATGTCTTGACTTTTCTAAACATTTTCATATCAAAAGAATTTTTTTTATTTCAAAAACTAAAAAAGCCAAAAGCTTTCCAAGGTTATGGTAAGGGTTTGGCATAGCATTAATTAGCTATATTTATAATAATGTCTATGGAAAGCCCTGACATTGAAGCAAAAGTTTTATTTCATCACATAGTTTTATTTCAATGTTATCACAAAAGTAAAATCTGAATTTGTCACATCAAAGCTACTCTACTGCATTTAAGCCAGTGAATTCATGTATACATTTTTGGGAATTCAAGTATACACAATTTTGGAGAAGCTATATTGGTAGCTATATCTGTGATAAGAAATAAGAAAACACTTGTCTATATTTTATGAGTTGTTTAATATCATATCATATCATATCATATCATATCTCATCACATGACATGACATGACATCATATCATATCATATCATATCATATCATATCATATCATATAATGCACATTGTTTTAAATATTAAATTTGACCTCATTATTCTTTGTGGAATCTATCAGCTATATCTTGCAATTTACTAATTAGATATTCTCCTCCTGGCTGAAGGTGCAGGATGTTTTAAAATATTAAACCACATCAGCCCATGGAAGTTAAGTAAATGAGTGCTGCACCTGCTATAACAAAATGGATGTTCATTACTGAAGCTTAGCTGTTTTAACCGGCATAGAGGCCAGAGAAGATTCAGTCCTCTGATCTGGACAAAAGGCCTCATCATTATGAATGGTTGTTTGGAAGCTTAGAAATCAATAGGAGACCCTAGACGTTAAGTACTGTTTTATTCAGTGGTCTTCTAGCTTAGTTTTTGAACCTAGGCCTTTCAAATTTACAAAACAGGATGCAGACTTGCCAAAAAATGGTTCAAAAAAGATAATGTGTCAGTAAATTCTATTATATTAAAATTATATTATATTAAAAAATAGCTATGGGACCAGTGGTGGACAGTTAGGAAGTAAATGTAATTAGTTACTGTACATAAGTAGGTTTTTTTGTGTATCTGTATTTTACTGGAGTATTTTTTATTTTTGGGGACTTTGACAAAGTCAAATATCTTACTTTTTACTCCACTACATTATGAGAAATCTGTAGTTACTTTTGTCTTTTGTGAGTATAAAAAAAATGTAACATTTCAAAATGAAAGAAGCAATCAGGTTACAGCACGCATGTTGTTAAAAGTAGCTTGGGCTAGACCTAGTTATCCAGTCAATGCAGCAGTTTTGGGTGTCAGCGGGAGTGCAAAAGGAAGAAAATAGAAAGAAATGCCAAACTAGCCACAGCACAGGTCCGTGAATTGTGGGTCTGTGTATCTTTTGGTCATTGGATTTTGATTTAAAAAACAGAAATTTAAAACTGAAAAACAAATGGTTATTTGATTTTCGTTTCAAAATCCAAATACAAGCAACAGAGAAATAAGGCCTTCTTTGTTGTCCCTGCCAGAAATAACAAATACAAAATGTAAAAGCGAATCATATCTCTTTTCCTTCTTCACAAAACAGAAAATAAAATCACAATGAAACAAAAACAGGAAAAGGCTCCGTCTTTTCATTTTTCTGACTGTTGTCTAGGCAACTGGAAATACTCAAATGAAAAGTAACATATATGTGTAGATTATATTATACATATATGTATAAATACATATATGTGTAGATTTTATTATTGTACAGTATAATAATATAATTATTATTATGTTCTATACTCTAAAAAATTGTTCTTCCTGGGTTCTTTAGTAAAGAAAATTGTTCTTTACCAAAATAACACCCAGAATCCTTGCCTGGTTAAAGGGTTCTTTCACAGCCATTAAGTTCTATCTATCTACCCGAGTTTGCCTTCAGTGTTTTATGCTTTATGATACTTTTAATAGAAATCAACTATTGACATTGTATTGAAATATAGGTGCACCGAGAGTGACTTTTTTTTTAACTTAAAATGGGTCAATTAATCAAGAGTCCTGTTACAAAAATGATAATAAGACATAAGAGCCATAGTAAATCATGACACTTACTTTTGATACTTAAGATCATTTGAAGGTAAATGTACTTTTGTACTTTTACTAATCTGTACTTTTACTGGAGTAAGACTTTACCTTGGCTATCTGTACTTGTACTCATGATTTGTGTACTTCGTCCACCATTGTATGGGACTTTAATAAATTGAAATAAATGAAGCAAAATGTCATACAGTCAGAACATATTAAAAACACAAAAGAGGATGCTTATTGTCCCACCAAATATTTTCTGTTTTATGTATGTGTGTTTGCAGGCAGTGGGAAGATGCTGAGATCATGGTGTTGCTCCAGGTGATGTACACAGACCTGGACTTTATTGCCACCTTTAACATAGAACTGGATGTGCTGCAGCATTTCCTCTACGAAGTCTACAAACGCTACAACAACATCCCTTTCCACAACTTCAAGCATTGCTTCTGTGTCACTCAAATGGTGAGGGTGAGAGAGAGAGAGAGAGAGAGAGAGAGAGAGAGAATGACAGTAAATCAGCTCACTTCAATTTTCCTCTCAACAATTTGGGTGATTCGTGAAGGGCATGACCTCATCCAGGTTTCTGCTTAAAATAAAACTCTTAACACAGGGTCATCCTTTTTTTCTGGATGTTGCTGCATTGTCTAAACAATCTGTATGATTACTGTATATGTGCAACACAATGCTTTAAGAAGCTATAACTAATCAATATGTCCCTCACTGCATCGCTCTTGTGTTGGCAGATGTATGGCTTGATATGGCTAACAGATCTAAGAGCTAAGATAGATAGCATTGATCTCCTAATCATGCTGACCTCAGCTGTGTGTCATGACCTAGACCATACCGGTTACAACAATGCTTACCAGGTAAGAGAGACACCTTATTATACAGTTTTGCACCACAGTAATATGTTACGGTCATTTTGTTAACTGTTGGTCTGACAATGTGGAAATTAAAGAATTAAAAGGAAGAATTTAGGTGTCTGTTTTCAGTCACAGGGGGCTATAAATGACTACTATGCTGCCTTGCAGATTAATGCTCGCACTGAACTTGCACTGAGGTACAATGACATTTCTCCTTTGGAAAATCATCACTGTGCTGTAGCATTTGAGATCCTGGAAAAGGTAACTGCTACTACTACCAATACATCTTCTACTACTACTCCTCCTAATACTACTACTTCTATTACTACTACTGCTACTACTACTACTACTACTACTACTACTACTACTACTACTGCTAATACTACTACTTCTACTACTTCCTATTCTCATCTATTCAAACATCTTCTCACAATAAAACTTTTACTATTGAATGTTTTAACATAACATTTATCAATTCAATTAAAATTTTTTGCAGACTGAGAGCAACATTTTTCGGAACTTGACAACAGATCAATACAAGAGGATAAGGGAAGGCATAATTAAGTATGATCCATCACAGCCATTTTACAAAGCATGTCCTTTTTACAGCCATAGCTGTCCAGGTGCCACTCAGTGAGTCTGAACATAATCATGTTTTCCTCAGGTGTATCCTGGCCACAGACATGAGCAGACACACTGAGATCCTCAACAAGTTCAAAACTATTCTGCCTGTGTTTGACTTCAGCAACAAGGATCACAGGGATGTGGTAAAAGAAAACTCTTCTTCAAAAACACCAATGACTAAGGCATTGTGAAAAATGGAATAAAACATGATAGGGTGTGCTGTTATAGGAAAATAATCAATAATTCGGTTAATGGATACAGAATGATATAAAGCAAACTTTCTAGTGATAGCACATCCTTTCTTTCCTCTTTTACCATATTATGTGTTTGTCTGACTGCAGTAGTTATAGTTCAATGTTATATTTAATGTTGTCTATCCCCAAGACAAGTTAGTTTCTTATTTCAACATACTTTTTATTCGCTCTATTCTACTTTAGCTGATGATGATTATGATCAAAGTGAGTGACATTTCTAATGAAGCGAGGCCCATGGATGTGGCTGAGCCATGGTTGGATTGCTTGCTACAGGAGTTTTTCAACCAGGTAACAATTAATAATCATTTACATATAAGGTAAGGCATTGTAATTGAACATATTTGTGTCCAGTGAATAAGGTTATCCTTCTTCTTCTTAGAGTGACATGGAGAAACTAGAGGGACTTCCTGTCACACCATTCATGGACAGAGACAAGGTGACTAAACCCTCTTCTCAGACTGGCTTCATTCGCTTTGTTCTCTTCCCACTGTTCATCGAGCTAGCAAATCTCTTCCCCTGTCTTGAGGTAAGTGTTATTATTGTATGTTTAAACCCTGATGGAACACAAACCAAGTTCACAACACAAACCAAGTATTTGTGTCCAACAGCAACATATCATTGACCCAGTGAGGAAAGCCCTGGACTACTACACAGAGATGGAGAAAGCATTAGAAAGAGAGAAGCAGAATCGAACCCAGAGTGAAAAAACAGCTAAGACCAAAGAGAACACAAATGACTCTGAGCTTCAACTAGAGCCTGAATCTACACTGAAATCCAGCTCTGTGTAATGACAAAATGATGGCTGTGTGTTGTAATGGGAAAGACTACTATAGCTTTACTGAATAATTGGTGGCCTTTAATAATTACAAAATTATTAAATAAAAAAAGGGGTTTGATAGTATTACAGATTCTGTAAGACAGTTATGATGTACATGCTATTCTCTCTGAGGAGACTGCAGTGTTAAGGGGTTTTATGTTTATTTCTTTTTAAATATCCAGATGGTCCCTATTAAATTTTGGTACTACAAATAAATTTGACTGATGTGACAGAATGACTTCTGAGTCCATGCTGTTATTATATTTAAACAAGATCTATATTTAATTTGTGTGAGAGTGTAGTATTTAGCAAAATAGCCCTAAATGCTTTTATATGCATAGTCTATAACTCAACATCTTTTAAGAACATGTACTGAGCATGTACATACACTGGCCAAAAAAAGTATCCATTCAGATTTGGGGAGAGTGTTGTCATTTAGCGTTGCTTTAACTGGCCAGGTCTAGGGCTTAGCAATGCTATGTGGCAATACACTGAATGTACTAAATGACCAGTTTATCCAAATAAAGGATTTTTCTTTCCTAATGTCACAGGCACATTCCAGGACTGGCAAGATGTATTGTTGTTAAATTGTAAAAGAGTGATTCAGGGAATATGAGAAATTATTTTCATTATTTTCACATAACACAACCATCACAACATTAACCCCAGTATATCCTGGAGAAGACGGCAATTGCATGGATGGCAAGTAAATGTTGTACCATTGTAAATATGCATCACAATCAGCCAGGCAGTGTAGTAAAGCAGTGATAACATCACTCTTACATCAGTAAGTATGATGCTTAATGACATTCTTATGCATCTCAGGTTAGCAGCCATGTGCCCACTTTGTACTGTTGTATTTTGGGTGTAGCCTCAGCATCTCATGGCTGCAACAGACAATACTAGATGAGCCCAGATGCTTTGTTTACTAAGTATTAGTGTCAACATTTGTTACAGACATGTATATAATTAAAATACAAGAAATTGAAATAGAACTGAAATAGAAATTGGTGCCTAAATGGAATGCAAAGATTAAAATCGAGGAGATGGATGAGTGCTAAATGGAATTTTTAGCATTATACAGGTAGATAGATGAATGCAAAGCTAGTTGTTTATATTTGGGTTGTTTTGTCACACATTCTCAGTGACACACAGGCTTAATATAGGAACTAGCACACAGAGTCCTCACAGGCAGAATATAACCATTTGGAACCAGCCTGGAATCTGTTCAAGCAATGCTCAAGCAGTGCTCAGTGCTGGGATGAAAGCATAAACCAGTATTAAATCACATCAGAGCTTTTTAGATCTTATAGGTTCATCATTTTTTTAAAGCATACATTAATAATTGCAGTTTGATTTATTTTTTTTACCACATTCCATACATTTCCTTAACTTGATTGACTCATATTAAATAAAATGAATGCAGTTTTGCATTGCTTTCAGATGTCATACTAATAAATCCCATAAGTGTTATGTGTTATTTATTCTTGACTTCATGGCAATCCATTTTATTATGAACTATTCTCGTGAATCTGCACTGCATCAGCCATAGCTGATTTTTAAGGATAAGGAGAGTTTACTGGACCAGTAAACAGTAATTCATCTCAATGAGAGAAATGTGTCTATATCTGGAGTTTTGTTACAGTAGTTTCCAATAACACAGCAGGGCCTTCAAAGATGGCTGCCGCCTCCATTTCCCAGAAGATGCCTCAACCTTCAAGGTGCACCTTTATCTAAATACTGATTAAACATACACCTGGACTCAATCACACACACACACACACACACACACACACACACACACTTGCACACACTCATTGCGAAGTATAACTTAGTGCACATGTTACATCTGTTCATTTAAATATTGTTATTCTGATTTTGACTGACATTTTTCTTTCCCAGTTACTGATATCTTTTCTAGTCTATGACACTCTGTTTAAATGTATTCTTCTGCCATATGATTTGGATTTGTTGACAATGTTTGCAATAAACGTCCTACAATTGCATCCACTCTTTCTTAGAGGGTATTCATGACAGGTTTTATTCAGGCAATGCCTTTATAATACGAAATGACATTAAAATATTCCCAAAATTATACTATAATTATGGAGGTGTCAAATAAAAAACACATGATTAGCTGTAACAGATATTTTTTGGAACTAAAAAATGTCACAACCTGATTGCATAATATTATATAATTCCTGAGCATTAACTTTAATACATAACAAACATATAATCATAAACATTATACATATTTACTAAATCAATATTTACTGAACTTATACATAAATTACTAAAGTGCTAAGTACTGAGTATCTCTCTCTCTCTCTCTCTCTCTCTCTCTCTCTCTCTCTGGGTGTGTGTGTGTGTGTGTGTGTGTGTGTGTGTGTGTGTGTGTGTGTGTGTGTGTAATAGACATAAGTTCTGCCACACACAAACACACACACACATTATGAACGTGTGACTCTTTACAGCTATATTTATAACTGATTTTATATTCAGTGTGTCTCTGTATACCTGCGATTAAAATACATTATAACCACCGCTACAAACTTTGATGCAATTTTATAAATAATTATAATAATTCCTTATGAATGCAGTTTATGTATGTATTCATAGCTCATTGTACCTATGTCCTATATACTGTAGACCTGGCAGAATGGGCTGGCAGCAATAGTACAGTAAGGACAAGTACAGTAAGTACTGAAGTGCATTGCATTAGAAATTGCTTAGTGGATGTTGCTTAATGGATAGAGCTTTCAGTGTAATCTGTCACTGTACAGTTAAGGGTCTATATGCATATATATATATATATATACTGTTCAATGACAGACCATAAAACCTGAAAATAAGAAGAAGCTCTAGTACACAATTTACTAACAACATTTACTCTAATATTAATATTTACTTAATAATATTAGTGCAATAATGAATTGAAACATACACTGATCAGTGTTGGTAGCAGGAAAAAATGAGAAAAGCATTAGGATGTGAGTGAATTTGTCAAAACTTGTGATGGCTAGAAAACTGGTAAGCCCTTGTGGAGTCCATGCCTCAAGGAGTCAGAGTAGTTTTGGCAGAGGGTTTTAATGTTATATATAATATCAGTTTATTCAGAGTGGGGTGGAGCATGAGGTGCGGCATTGGCGTGTGTGATGGGGCAAGGGTTTCGGGTTTTGTTTTTTTTTTTTTGTTTTTTTTTTGGCATGGTGGTGTGTGGCAGGGGGTGTTTAGACTGACAGACCAGATTCAGCAAGTGCTGATTCTGGCACGGTGTGTGCTGCATTGGGTGTTTTGTTCTGCATAAAATGTAGGTTATTTTTTATGTTAGCTACGAGGTTTTTTGTAGCATGCTAGATGAATGTTGCGTGAATGTTGGATTTTTATGTTCTATATGGATCTTATGCGGACCACCTGGCCACCCCTTGTATATTTAGACACTGTTGTTTATGCCTCTAGTATAAAAAATAAGAAAACAAACAAACAAAAAACAAACAAAAAAAACCCCACTAATTTAAGCCGTGCAAAAAAAGAGAGTGATGAATGTTGCTTAGGTGTATTGATTTTTATGTTCTATAGAGATCTTATCCAGACCAAATGCAGATATTGCCCCACCTTGGATTCCCACCCAAATGAAGACACTGGGTCTCACCTGGCCAGCACTAGTATATTTACACACTGTTGTTTATGCCTCTAGTATAAAAATTAAAAAAGGAAAGAAAACACTAATTTAAATATGTGTACGTATAGCCAGGTAAGACTATATAAATGTATATAAATTCAGTTATATTACACTGATTTCTTCCTGAGTAATAGAAGAGAGCTGAATAATCAGTCTAATATAATATAAGTCTGATATAAAATCTGTTGTATTATAGTGAAATGACACACTGACAAGTCCATGTGTCCACCTGAGTCTGACCTTTACATGATGACGCAGGAGCTCATAGGGACGCGATAGACGCGAGAGCCCGCGCTCGCCACTGTATATACACACACACACACACACACACACGCACACACACACACGCACACACACACAGCTGGAGCTCACGGGCAGTGGAACAGGAAGCGCGCGCAGTATCGTTGCCTCTCTCTGTCTCTCTCCATCTATCCCTCTTTCTCTTTGTGTAAATATCCGTAAAGCCGCAGGTGAAACTGGAGGCCAGCGTGCATCTCTCTCCTCAGTATGAGTGCAGTGGCAGAGAGAGACAGCCTCCTCCATGGAGCGACGAACTGGCCCAAATGTCCCGACACATCTACATTCGACAGGGGACAAATGATGGAGCATCTAAAGCCGTCTTTCAGGTAAACACACTGCGGAGGACAGGCAGTATAGAGCTGTATGTGTGTGTGTGTGTGTGTGTGTGTGTGTGTGTGTGGAGGGGGGATAAATACTACAACACTATAACACTGCTTTATTCTTACATCACTGATATTAGAGGTTGCTGGTTTAAGAAATGTCTCCACTGAGGTCCTGGGTTAGTTCCCCTCCAGATGTGCACAGATGTTAAAATAGAAAGTTATCTTTTAACATGTATTTTAATATATCTTTTATATAAATAGTTAACAAATGTTAAAAAATTCATTCAGCTAGCCAATCATTGGTATTCATTGGTTCATTCATTTCTAATTGAGTTCATCCATTCATCTATCCTTACTCAAAAAACAAACCTGTCCTTGACACTGTGGTTGTACTTTCTGTCTTTTGTGCCATGGATCTTTACCTTGAAACATGGATATTGTTTAAACCTGTATATAAAGATAGGTAAATGGACTGAAATCAGTTTTTAGAATAAAGTTTTAAAGACACATTATATGCATCGGTCTAGGTATCAGTTTAATACGCATTTGTTCTGAAAGTGCATCCTAACATCTAGGCTGTTGGTCTATACCTATGATTAATAATAAAATAAGTATTTATTCATGTATGCTGTTGTCTGATCAGACTGCATTTGATCACACCCCAAGCAACCAGTCTGAAGGACAGTTCCGAAATGTAGAGACATCGTCCTGGTGTCTTTGTGCCACTGCAGCATCCAACTCCTTGGAGAGACTGTGACATATTTTCATAAGCTTGTGCGTGTGTATGGCACACTGTTTTTTTAACACCCTTGATGAACCAAAGCACAACAACTTGAGATTGTATTAATGTTTTTATAAACCTTTAGTGGTAGTCAGTATGTGAAATATAAGGAAAATCTCCTTTCGGTTGATTGCCTGTGTATTTTTCATTGTTGCTTATTAATGTTTGCATAAACATATTGCAATGTCAGCATAGAAGAAGAGCCAGAACAAACAATTTTCTTTGAAAAATAACACATCCTTTTTATTTTTAACAATGAACACATGTAACAGCCAAAAAAGGTGAGAGAACTGGCACTAACAAGAAAAAGCCAAGACAGTTGACAAAAAGACAGACAGCCTGAGGCTAGGTCTGTGTGGGTATGTGTGTGTGTTGGGGAAAAGGGGGAGGTATGTGTGAAGGTGCCCTTGTTAGACCTAACCTAGTGATGGTGACGAATGGCCTGTGCTCCTGCTGCAGATTAACAGAGGCACATATTCCCGTCGCAGCCGTCTCAAGAGGTCTGATGGCAGCACTACTTCCACCAGCTTCATTCTCCGGCAGGTAGGAATATTTAGCTTGAGAATCCCACTTTTTAATAAACATCTACTAATTATTATATTGTAAGATTTAAAGTAGTAAACAAGATTGTAAAGCAAGATTGTACAGTACAGATAGACCTGGCTAGTAGGTTTTACTTGACAGTGATCTTCTGAAGTGCAAATAGTATACATTCCTATTTTTACCTGGGTTCAATAGCCTATGCCTACGATTTTAATGTGCTTAATCCCATTACTTATGTCAGCTCATAAATAATAAAAGGCAGCATGGTGGCAAAACTGCCTCACAGCTCCAGGGTCCACAGCTGGATTCTGAAATAGAGGTATTGTCTGGCTGGGTTTCCTCTTTATGGTCTGGTTTAGTAATTTGTCCTACAAATATACTGGTAGGTGGATTGGCAATGTTAAAGTGCCTCAAGGTTGAAAGGGACATAGTGTCCTTTCCACCAAATCACATACTTTTAGTTTTGGCAGTGTTTAATAATAAACTGAGGTTAGTTAAACTCTGCTGCAATATAAAAAATATCCTGAAGTGACTTGAACACTGAGGATGGATGATTGTATAATCTGCATGTTAAATATATGGAAGAAAGTGGGATCAAGCATTGAGCCCTGGGGAATGCCTAAAGACAGAGGATGGTGCTGAGTGGGTGTGGGGTAGGGGTTTAAATTTACATGCTATTAGAGATGTAGTTACAAAACCATGTCAGCGAAGCATCCCTGGCACTATCTAGTCTAGATAGTCTAATATGTTGGAATGCTCTGGAGCATTATAGGCCTTTGCCAGGTCAGTAAATATTGCTGCAGTGTTATTTAGTGTCCATTACTTTAAAAATGATAACACATCCATATCCTGAGCAAAAGTATTAGTCCAGTAGTTCAGTAATGAGTATGTACGTAGGTAATTTCTACTGAGTGTATTGTAGGAATGTGACAAGGTGAATGCACTCAAGAAGTATACTACAATCTATAGTATAGCGCTGAAGACAACCCTGTAATAACTTACAGTTTTCTTTATAGCATTGTCCATATGTATACTTGATTTCCAGGATAATGACTCACTTTTCAGGATGTAAATGATAATATACTCAGTTGCTTCTTTCAGAAGCAGTTGTGTACCCATAGGTAATACTTTATTATTTCCATTGCATCTCTGTCCTATTTGAAGAACTGAAGATCAGCATAAGAGTTTTTGTTGCATCAACTGGTTAGCATTGAAACTGGAGGAGGCTGGTTGGGTTTGAAGTGCTCCTGAGGGAAATAATGGCCTTAATGTCTGTGTCAGTTTGCCTAGCTACAGCAGGCTCTGAGTTCGCCATCTCTCATGCATCTTTCATGAAAGGCAGACAGCTTTTAAATGATCTTTATGCAGCTCTTTGACAAATGCAAATGCTCTTGCATTGTAAAGTCATTATGATATGGTGTGCCCACCATAGTGGATGCATCAGTTGCCATGGGTACAGAAAAAAGGCTACCCAGGATAACACGACTACTGTACAGCTGTACATCTTATTTCAATCAAATCTCATTTTTTTTCAAATATCATCTTTATATATTGTGGCTTAATATGCTTATTTATATATATTTATACATTTTCCATTAAAGATATCATTTTTGTTTAGTAATACTGTATACTGTATGTCCTAGTTTAATGCAGCACATCTGTGTAATGCAGGAGTGTGACAGTGTGTGTTAATTATAGGTCCCTTCGCACAATGAGAACTTCTTTTTTTGGAGTAGCTTGCAAGTTTTATTTCAGCACTAAAGTCAAAGTTTAGTTTTATTTTAATGGGCTTATATGGTTGATATCAATAAAATTTACTCAAATATTTGTAAGTAATTGGCTTAAACTGTGTGATAAATGGCACTGCATGTTTGGTCCTTTTTCCCTAAACTTAAGCCCACTCATGTAATTGTTACAAAACAGTTGCATAGACCCATGGTGACGCAAACGAATACCTCTGATAAAGGAATATGACTCAGGCTCTGAGCTGCAGCCATGGAAACTAGTCAGATCTCCACTGCATTTAAGTACAGTCACAACTCTACAATTTACAAGGACACTTTTTCACACTTTTTTCATTATCTCTTCTCAAATATTTATTTATTTTGTTTCAAATGTTCTTTGTAAGTAATTTTTATATATAGCATGTCCTAACCCACAACCATTTATTAAAAACATCAGAAAACACATTGTTACTTCAGGATTTATTGCATCAAAAACTTAAGCCAAAATTCTTAAATCACAAAAGAAATATTTGCGTCTCAGCACTAGGATTTAGGGAGCCTTACTGCCTTCGGTGATTAGTGTTAGGGGTTATTAATATTTAATTTAAGCCTGTGGAAATAGACCTAATTAAATAAAAGCCTTGATTAAATGAGCTATTCTGAAAAGTGACTTATAGATACATGCAGGGAGAGTTAAGCAGACAGTGGACAATTTCATTATTAACATGTGCAACAAATTTTATTCACTTTACTAGGTATAGATTGCACCTAGGCGTTGTGTCCCCTTCAAAGTTTGTGAAGGGGGTTAAAAGTAAATTCCCCTAATCTTTACCCAAGATGTTGGATTTCGATTTTCCGGTATGTCTTTACGTTCTAACTTGCTAGTTTTGTAGGTCTCCTCAGTAACATGTTTCGTCAACCATAAACCAAAGCTTTTACATTTAAACATTTACTTGTGTGTCTGCATTACACACAACAAACATACAAAGTTACTTTACTAATATTACATTTATCTGTTGTAAAACAATTGTATGCATTTATGTACAAATGGCAATGAAAAAAGAAAGCCTGGGGTTTTCATTATCCAAATGTAAGTGTGAGGTATTTTCAAAAACATGAAATATATCAGTCAGATGATTCTTTGGCTTTATAAAAGGCAAATGAATCATGATTTTTTTTTTAGATCAGGTGGATGAGATACTGCAGCCAGAGCAGGGAGGTAGGGAGATAAAAGACATGAGTAAGAGATTGTAGAGTTGTAAAACATGCTTTCATTCTCTTTCTAAAATGTGTGTATTAAAAAATTATAGGAACAATTAAAAAAAAAAAACTCAGGTGGATGAGACAGTGTAGTCAGTGTGTGAACATTTTGCTAGTAGGGGTGTAGAAATGCATCAATGCACCATGATAAATCATGCTCATCCAAATTTATGTATTTAGTATGTTTGAATAATTACAAATAAGAAAAATAATCAGATTGTGGTGACCGTTTAGATGCCTTTACTGTTTTCTAACAAACTGTAATTGTTGTGAGATCAGTGAATTATACCCCTAACATGATAGGAGAATTTAAACATATTTCACATGTTGTACGTTCTGCTGAAAAACCAGTGAAATATTGTAAACTGTTTTAATGGGAAGAAGTTTGTTTAGAATATTAATATAATACCAATTTTGGAATATGTTGTGTAGCATATCCTATAATTTAACATAAAACATTACTAATAGGTTGTATTAGTTTGGGTGGTGTAACTTGAAATGAAACATACACCACTGGTCATGAGTGACTGCCATAAGACATTAGTTTTATCGTGAAATGTGAACTATATGGCTGAACCATTTAATCTATTTATTATTAGTGATGCTGTAAATACTAGTCAGAACAGTTCAATTAACATTGACCTGAATGTTACATCTGTTCTTTATTACCTTTGTTATGTTTTTATTGGTGTTTTTGGTTCTTCATTTTGATTCATGATTACTTTTACCAATATAATAATATTCAAACATTTGATAGTTAAATTAGTTACATACTTAAATGAAGTTAGTTCTTAAATTAGGAATGCAATGTTTAGTAACAGAACATGTAATAAAATATTTAGGATTGGCAGAACTATGAATATATTTACAAAAAATGATGAAATTCATGAAGTGGAACTAAAATCAGTTTTTTTCTGATTATCATAAATGACCGCACTGTGTGTTGAATCCATGATTATTTTAGATTAATACATTCTATTTATTATCTGATCACAAATAATAATGAAATATTCTGCAGGTTTGTCTAAGTTTATTACAAGTCTATTGCTGTTCACTGTTATTTCTATAACAGTTTATTAGTTTAGTAATTGTATTAGTAAAAACAGTCACGGAGGCAGGAGTACTTATTGCCCAGTGTACTTTATACTCTGTTCTACTCGTATTAGGTTCATTTTAAACTAAGTATTTTGCTTGTAAATTACCACAGTGTTTAACAATTAACAATATGTTTACTATTGCACCAAAGAGTTTTAGCATAGCCTTAAGTTATAAACACCATATGTTTTTTTTAAGGTTTTTTACCCTATAAATAATATAAATAATGACATCAATTCTGCAACTCTCAAGTCCACTGTGTGTAGAGTAAATGCATTGACTATAAAGGCATTTTCTTTCATTTTACTTTGTGGGGATGACAGTAATATTTTTGTGTAGACCAGTTTTCTTGTGTACTCTATAATTAGCAGCTGGCTCATGTAAAAGTAGACTATTAAAATGGCATGTCCATATACATACATTTTCATATGGTCCGTATTCCATATTCTGGTCCATCAGTGTTGTGTTTGATGGGGGTAAAAAAACGCTGTTCTTTTTATCCAAGTATACGATCATGAAAGTAATGTTACACACTATGTTCTACTATGTTAGGTAACAAATATGCACTTCCTCTGTTGAACAATAGAGGGCTGCTGTGTTCCACTGTCTTTATACACTCCAGTGTGTGATGCAGTAATTATCAGTAGTAGATCCCAAAAGATTATTTGGTTGTAATTATATGAGACGAAAGTATCATACCATTACATCACTAGATTAAAAGATAAATATGAATAAGAAAGTGAGAATACATACATCCAACCTTTAACTCAAGTGAACTTTAAGGCGGAAAAAAATCCCTGACTAAGAAATAATTATTCTTCATAAAATCACCTGTTCCACAATTATTGGCACCCCTAACAAT
>JAOVVF010000047.1:9056177-9097907 GCA_028565595.1 Duopalatinus emarginatus
TGTGGGATTTTTTTCCTACTGAATAAATTCACTTGAGTTAAAGGTTGGATTTTACTCTTTTTTCCATCGTGGTCCTATATTATTTAGAAAAAAACTCAATTTATTAGAACCCCTGGTTGCCAATAATTATGGAGGGCACTTTATATATATATATATATATATATATATATATATATACTGTCTATCTATCTGGACAAATTGCATATTTATTGTGCTGACATGGTTTGCTTCTTCTTGTCCCTTTAGAATGAAGCATCACTGCAAGTCAATACACCATTCTCCTGATTGATCACTTTAATCCGATAAAGACACATTTCTCACAGAATGGTTTAATGCAAATATCACTGACGTAAATTATATACTATTGCCTTTACACAGATCAGATCTCAAGTCAAAGATTGGCCATGGGTTAGAGAGTGCTCTCCACCAATTAATAAAAAATCTTTAGGAGGAACAGTGTTCATCACTCCAGTTCAATACCAGACACTTGACTCTATGCCAAAATTAAAGCTGTTCTGGTGGATTGTGCCAGCCGAATACCTTGCTAGCACACTTTCCATTTATTTTTTCTTTAATTACCAGACACACACACACACACATACACACACATGCACACACTGCTTGGATGCCAACACACATCTCTTACAAGCAACAGTTATTTACTGATAGTATTAATTTTGGTTGAAAAAATAGCCTTTGTCTGCTTCCAAGAAAATTACATATTGTGAGGCGTGTCTTCACATTGCATCTTACCAAGACCCTAAGATGGGGATGCTAAGATGAGTTAGGAGAGAGCAGGCAAAAAATAGAACGGATGAGAGAAAAAAATACAAGAAGCAGGCCTCAGTGGTATAAGAGAGGATTGGAGACCCCTTCCCCTTCTCTATCCCTATTATTCACCATCAAGGGAAGAGAGAGCACTTAGCCAATGTGACTGGAGCTGGTGCCAGCCAATCAGCAGCTTACACCCCCCTCCTCCTCCTGCATTGTCATCAGCCTCTGATTTGAGAAAAGCTCCACTCTCCTGCACTGTATGTACAAGGCTGATAAAATGTGAGGTCTTTGCTGCCTCTTGGGAGATACTCTGTCCTTATATGATGTGAAGGATCAGACCTGGTTCTCATGAAAACATCTGAGTGACAGCCAGTTTTGAAAAGAACACTAAGACCACCATCTTCCTGGCATCCTTGCTTTGGTGGTCTTTCTGCTGGGACAGGGATTGTGTTCCGCCCACCATTCAACAAGAAACACTTTTGGGAATATCAGACCTCCATGTATGACAATTTGTACCTGCATGGCCTTGAAGACTCAGAGGCGGTAAGTAAGATGAAGACACATGGTTCTGTATGTGCCATGCTGTTTGCATGTACATGGTTTCAGGGTGTTTGGTGGCTTTACATACTGTATATCAGTCAACACATACATACAGAAAGCTAGCTGAAGATATGCAGCACCCAGATCTAACTGTACTGAGCAGACAATGGAACAAGACTTGTATGTTTTGTGAGTGTGTGTCAGTGACACCTGCTCATTTCCTCCATGAAATGCATTCTCTCTTCCTTGGAGGCTGTGTGTAATGAGGGACCTGGGGGAGGGCTGTGAAACAGCAGCCTGTTATTCCATGTCACTGAACAGCCACTCACTACATAGTATGGCTGGTGTGGTTTGGATGTTGTTAAGTGGATTTTCAAGACAATCAGTCAAATTTCTGCCTACTGTAATGCGTCATTGTGCACATGTAAATGTTTCACCCATTGTACTTATTTGTTCTCATTCACCGTGAGTTTAAAAAGTAAAACTGTAATATTATCTCCTTAGTCAGTTAAGCCTAAAAGCATATTGCCCTTATAATTGGGCCCACAAGATTAGTTAATTGTTGTATTACATAGCCTATTGTGAAATTCGCCTTGAGATCTCCAGGTAAACGACAGAGAAATCCGCTTATCAAATATGAGGCTATAAGTTTGAAAGCCTTTCTGCAGGGCTTATGCTTATGGTTTAGCTAGTATATCTCTGAGAGGGTTAGAATAAAATGATTAATGTACACATAATAGGCACTATAACGCCAAGTAGGACTTCTCACCTTTTACTTACCCCTGAAAAAAAAAAGTGAACAAAAAAAAGAAATACACTTCCTTTCCTGCAGAGCAAGCATTATGGCATCTTCATTGACTAATAGATTTACCACCTGCCCACAATTCATTTAGATATTTTGACTTTAGTTTTACTTCTTATCCTTAGATAGTGGCATCAAAGCTAAAAGCAGCACATCCAGTCTTACTTATCTACACAACAGATAGATACTTGAAGATTTGTCCATTAGATTGACGTTCAGCTCTTTCATTAAGTGATACATTTCTGAGGTTTCCTGGATTTTGGGTAGTGAGACTAATGTACACTATATGGCCAGATTTTGATAGACACCTTTATGAAGTTCTTTCACACACCTTGGCAACAATGTCTTCATGTACCTCACTTCTTGCACTGTCATGCTGGAATATGATTATATGTGTGTATATGCTATAGTGTAGCATAAAAGCCCTAATCTGTAGGTAAGCACATGACACTACAGGCACAATGACAGGTTTTTTGACAGGCAATTATTATTAACCATGCTTTAATACTAAGCTATACACACTTGTCATGTAAAATCACAGGTCAAAATCAATAATGAAACATTTTTCCATGCATTTTTACAACTAAAGTGGTGGAAAAGACATCTACCAGTTTTTTAAAATGTTATGTGTGTAATCATGCATGGCAATACAGCTGCCATTGTAAGCTTACACAGAGTTTTTGGGGAAAAGTGCTAATTTCACAAATAACAACAGCTAAAAAGCTTTTTAATCAGTCAGACTGCACAGACCTGCTGTATAACATTAAGGCTTCTCTGAAAAAGATTAACAGAATCTAATTAGTAAATGTATAAAGTGAGTACAATTTAGCTGCCAGATCTACCCAATCTTAACATAGCCTCATGCTCTGTTAATCACTAACTGTCCCTGCTTTGCTTTACTCTTCAGTTGTGGACTATAAACAAAATGTAATTGAGCAGAAAGTCCCTGTACAATCTCTATTCCTTATATGAATTATTTTATTATGTTACCATGACGCTCCTTTATATTTATATTTTGACAACAAGGCCTTAAATTATTGTACATAATTAGAATTATGCCATAATAGAAGCAGGGGATCTTTCTTTTTTTTTACAGAAAGAGACCAAGATGTTTTTAGTATTAATAAGTGTACATAAAGCACTGTTATTGTGGACTGAAGCATTTCAGTTTCAATATAAAGTGCATTGAAAATGGTGCCATGCTACATTTATAACATACTGATCATAATGTTAAAACATTAAGAAAATATACAGTCACTGCTGCAGATTTGTGTTCCCTTTTTGGATTCATGTTAATTTCAAGAAACGTATGCTAAGTGCTTCTAGTACTGGCTTTCTAACTGATAGCAGGTTTGGGACAGAGCGGAGCCCCGCATGGCATTTGGGGTGATAAGATAAGAGTGTGGTCTTACACTCTTAAGTCCCTACTTCTAACATGGTCAGATAATAGTGTGCGTGTGTTTGTGTCTGTCTGTCTGTCTGTCTGTCTCTCTCTCTGTGTGTGTGTGTGTGTGATATTCAAAAATAAGACACTGTTTGCTAATGTTGTGTGTGCAACATATTTTTTCAATCTTTATCTGATACCCTTGATGTACATATGAGATTTAATACTCATATATTATCAGAACTTATACCCACCAAATATTGCATATATATGTAATAGGAATGAAGTTAATGTTACAGTATGAAGAATACAACATGGAGAAAAAATACAATATGAGGAAAGCTGTAAGAAACTCAAGAAATCAAGTTGACAGACTTATTGTTTGCATTTCACATACATAAACTATGTTTAACCGAACTTAGGTAATGTTTGTTTGAGAACACTAATAATTTGGAATCACCTATAACAGTCTCATGGTGTGTGTGTGTGTGTGTGTGTGTGTCTCAGTGTAATATTTTTAACTATTATGTTAGACTTCTTTCAGCTTAAGAATTTTTGCCATTTAATTATCTTTATTTATTAAATGAGTTTATTTGTTTATTTGTTAAATTATTGTTTCACATTGCCAATAAGATGTTGTGCTGAGGGTAATAGACCTTTATTTCTGTCTGTGATGACGTTTTGTGACCGGAGCTGTATTGGTGGCAGAAATTCACAGTTAGATGTATCAAGTGTCAATTTGCAACATAGGAATATAAATAATTCAGTTTCTTTCTCCAATTATTTTACTTGTTTGTCAATAGAAGACAGGTTAATAAGATAGCTGTTAACAGTGGGTTGAGTTTTCCTGACCTGGGGCCTCACAAGCGTACGCACAAAACAGGCCTGAAATGTGCGTACGTAAGTTCTCACAAAGAAATCGTGATTTATAAAGAAATACTTGGCGTGAAAACGAGCGTACATTTACGCAAGGTTTGGAACAGCCGTAGCCCGTCATAAGATTGCAGAGAGAGAGCGGGAATTCCGTCTTCCTACCGTCCACATTTACCCATAAAATGTTCATGCAAATCATTCATAAATAGGTAAATATCGGTTTCCCCATTCATTCTGAGTTGGATAATGGGCGAACGCAATGCCAAGAAGAGAAAATCTGGAGAATGCGAAGTAGAAGTCGTCGGAGTGTCGAAGCGAGGAATACTGTTGTTTGGTGGCCTCAGTAGTGGCAAACGCAAGTTTATTACGTGGCAACACGTGGCTGCAGCGTTTAATTTACGTTTTATCTGTTGACGAATAGTAAGCTGTATACGATACATAATAAGGTATATATAATAAGGTGTGTAGGGACTTTAGATTTAAAATTGCGAGACAAAACAAAGCAGATACAAATACCCAGCTACTATGAAGAATCGGCCCGAGCTCGGCTGGTGTGTGTCGGACTCGGCAGTGAGTCGGCGCCGGCACATTGGAATCGGACCGGATACGTTTAAAGCTCGTTAAGTGATGTGTCAGCAAAATGTACAAGAGCCGATTCCCACAGAGCTGATACGGTCCGAGTGAGCTTTTACAGATTTGGGCCGATTGTGTCATACACTCGGCCAGCCATCAGATATAAATAAACTGTCTGTTGCACACATACACGTGGTAATATCAGGTTATTAATTCATATTTTTGTGGCGGGAAGCGCGCGCTGCAGATTCTGGATCGTTCTACACCAGACGACTCTGTGACCAACGGTTTTTCTGTGGTATAGTTTATCTAATACGTGTTAGTCAAATATACTAAATATACTTACATCAGCATTAGAAATAACTCGGACCGTAGTTAGTGTCAGATAAAAGTAAGATGTAAATAAACGACGGAGTCAAATACACAATCTAGTGTAATAAAATAAAATAATACTTCATATTGTACATATAAAGTAGAATAATACACGGCAAGCATTGAAACTTTATAACGGCAGATTAAAATATCAAATAAATATATGTATTAAATAGTACTTAAACAAGTAAGTGTTACTCGTTCCTAATCTCTCTTAATCTTGATTTATGTGGTATAAACTGATTTTTGCATTTACTTAATTAAATTCTCTGTTTTACTAAACGATGTTGCTAATTCTGTCCGCAATCGTTTGGGCTACAGATGCCCCAAACCTTGCTTTAAATGTACCCTCATTTTCACGCCAAGTATTTCTTTATGAATCAAGCCCGTTTTGTGCGTAGGCACCATTTATAAATGAGGCCCCTCTTCTCAATGAAGTGTCAATGCATCAAATATCCATTGCCAAAGTTGTGGATGAACATCCTGTAGAAAATCAAGCATCAAAATGAAAGAAACAAATGTGCATCTATTTGTTTCTGCTGTTTTTCTGCCAGCAGAATGCACATGCAATTGCTCTGACAACCATGATGTCATCCAAGCCAAATTGGTCTACTTTCATGGATTCAGAGTTGGATACAAGTGCAAGTGGTTTATTTACAGGTGAAATGTAGGAGGTAACACAAGACAAATGCTAAGGAGCACACAAGAATCAGGGCTTAAAAACAGTGTTCATTTAGTGCAATCAGGAACAAGTATGTGTGATAGAGGCTGATGGACATTGTAGTTCAGCGGTGATTATAATGATAACATGACAGTAATAGATTTGTTGCTGTTATGAGTTATGATTAAATAAATGTTCTGATCATTTTAAATGTTCTGATCAGCTCTATAGCTGGTAAACAAATGTGTGAGTAAGTGTGTGTAAATAATTTTCATGGGTAAACATGTTAAGCTCATTGGAGTTTCTTCTGTACAGTTGTCTACTCTAGTTTCTAAAAGAGAATTAGCAGCACAAATAAAGGATTGACGTTTGCATACAAGTTATACATGCTAGATTATGATGTTATAATCCATAGTGATTGTAGAGTTAAAAATAGTTTCTAATGCTTGCCAGAAATTACAATCTTCAACATGTTTAATATGTTACATGTTAGTGTGTGCTACTGTTACTGTACTGCAAATGTAAATTTTAATTATATCGATGTAACTGAAAAAATAAATTTTGAGAAATTAAAATACAGCAAGATTTGGTACCCCATGTAACTCAACTGCCTTCAAAATTTAAAAGCTCTTTTGTGCAGTTAATTGGTGCTAAACATGTTGTACTATACAACCTGTGGCAGCTGGTATAAATGGGCTGCTTGTGGATTTGAAAGATAAAGAGACATTAATATAACATTTCAGCCACTTCAGCCACTTTTTATATAGATATATTCAATATATTTGTTTTAGATATATGCTTACACATCCATAATACATCATTAGTGACTGAGAAAATGAAAGAGAAATATAGTCTTGGATAAACTGCTAGCAAACAGTTAATTAGCTATTTAACATCCATTTCTTAATTGAATGGATAATACCAGGGAAAACACAAAAATGTCCAGGACCGAGGGTCCAGCACCAAGGCTGAGAACCAGATTTGAGAACAAGGGAATCATAAAATCAGGATCAGAGTTGAAAACATGTACAATAAGGCATTATGGACCTATTAAGCACATATCAAATTAAAAATCACAAATTCAGCTGCATTATTCTGATTACACCAATAAATGAGACGTTCAATGAATCCTTATGATACAATTTCTTTAATTCATTGCTGAACACAGTTTCATTTTCAAGCTGCTGACAGATATTAGATTTTAGTCCTTCCATCTAATATCACTAGTAGACATTACTGTGCATTAAAACCTATTAGGCTAAATTGATGGCTAATCAGAGATGAATGTTGTATCATAAAGGGCATCATGCGTATAATTTTGAACACTTTACTGGTGGCAATAGTAGTGAATCATTAGAACTTATTGGTATAATGCGTACCTAAAATGCATTAGCCATTATTATACAGTGAACATATATTGCAGTATAAGCCTGATCTAAAGGGTGTGAATATTTACCTTAGGCAATGAATGAAAAGGACAGAAAAGGTCAGAACCTTCTCATCTTTAGAGCTGATATTTTTTTTGTTTGCTAACGTATGGTTTTCAAATAGAATCTGTATTGATTTGATGTTTACATGCCCATGAATGAAATTAACAGATCAATTCCACAAGACACTGCTCATAATGGGTCCTGACTGAATATAAACGCGGTGTTGATGTCAGGGTGTAAAAGCTCAAATATGTCACATTTCTTATTAACCCATACTGTCTTATATTATTGACCTTTTCTGAACACTCTGTGCCATTAGGCTATATGTGTAGTAGATGATGGCTTAAGCTGGGGTAACATGCTGGCAGCCGTTTGTACAGAAACTGTGCTGTCATCTGTTGAGTAAATATTGAGCCATGCTCTACTCTCCATTATTTTCCATCCATCCCACAGTAACTCTTGAGTTGGCACCACCGTGGAAGAAACCCAGCTGCCCACTGAGTGTATCGTTCCAAAGTAGAGAGCTCGGCTGACAGCACAATCTTTGAACACTAAGCTAATAGGCCAGCTATGCTGTTGCAAGTCGGCACCCATAATAATTAACTCCACTGTCAGCCTGTACCATTGAGACGTTTAGAAATACTGACTTCAGCTTTTGTTGGAACATTTTTCTCTGTTAATTATTTAGATATTATTTAAGAGCTTAAGTGGTGAGTGCGAATCATATTAAATAAGTAATCTGCTACTGGATTCTGGGTTTTATCTTTAGCTAAGTTGTGATCTTACTATGCTAAGGTTCTATCCTATTCATTCTTAATAATACTAAGGTCTTTTACCTTTCACAAGACAAAGTGGTTTCCTAAGGCTCTTGATTTTTCAAAACTGAGGGAACGAAGAAGTGAAAATGACATGAAGACAAGTTAGACATTATTAAGTTTCCAGCAGTGTCTATCAGTAGACAAACCACTAAATATTTCTTATGTAAAACTTGTTGGGCTGGGAGGGGATGCCCAGTATTGTAGCATTGTTGGATCTTGTTTAGAGGTTGAAGTCTAACCTATTTAGTCTGATTATGCTAAGTGGAGACTGTAGGTGTGGTTCTTTTAATTAAAAGAAGAGTGATGGTTATCTGCATTTATCATGAACATTGTATAATAGTTCCCTCGCTCTTTCATTTTTACTTTTTCTGTGCAGTGTTGCTGAATGACTGTCTGCTGTCCCTTCTGAAAGGACTGTGTCCCTTTTTCTCACTCTTTCTGTCTCTGTTTGTGGGCAGTCTTCTTGAAGATACTGAGATGTAGGTTATATTGTGTGGACTGGGCTTGCAGTTCATGTAATAATATCATAAGGGTTCAACCAGGATAAGAACAAGTCAGCTGTGCATCCACCCTACCCCAAAATAAATATGAGATTGTGGATCTAAATTTCAGCTTTTGTTTCTTAATATTTATATATGGAGATGTTACATAGTAGTAGTAGTAGTAGTAGTAGCAGTAGTAGTAATAACAACATCATCATCAGCAGCAGCAACAACAACAAAACAACAACAACAATAATAATATAATATAATAATAATAATAATACACTTCATTTATATAGCGAATTCCATAAACAAAAAATGCATTTCAAATGCAAAGATATTTTAAATAGAACATAAAATAAAATGATAATAACTTAATGATAATAATACATTTTTAAAAATATATATATACTTAAGAGATAAACAAGCTATTTTAAGTATAAATTCAGTGTATAAACAGTGACTAATTAAAATCCAAGGTAAAGAGAACTTTTTTATATATATTACATAACAGTGCCTGACAGATATATTATATGCTTAGTTTTACAAAGCTTTTATTTATAGTCCTAAGTTTATTTATCTTAAAATATGATCTGGGGTTTAATTTGTCAGGTATTTTGTTCAATACACAGGGTCAATGGCATTAAGCCACTAATAAAAGCACTTTAGAATTTATGGTCTGCAGTCAGACCTACACTCAGGTCAAAAATTTAAATGTGAACAGAACTGGCACTTACCCACAGATCATTTAAACCCTCACCAAGCCTGTCTCAGGCACATAATTGTGCTGATGAATCATGAACCTACTAATTTTTATATTTTGGTGGATTAATCAGATAATCGGTTAAAGACAACAATTAATTAATTAATTGTAAGTAGTTGATTGTCATGATTTTATTAAGGCAGTGTTATAAAAACAAATGTCTTTTCTGAGACTCTCATGGTGCACTTGCAAGTTTGTTTTTCTCTGTAGGCTAACTGACAGTTCATCTTAAGCAGTTTCAGCTCAGCTGTCTTCCTTTACAAATAATTTTCTTATGGACAATGGAAGTTTTTTGAGAGACTCTTTTTTAGGATCAATTAATTTAACTAAATGTATTCAATTTTGCTATAAATACATGAAGAACAGAGAAGTGGGAAGAATTGCTATATGCATTTTCTATAACATGTACAAGGTGTGGAGTTGTTTCTGTCTCAACATAGTGGTTCTTTATATAATATTCTCTGGTAACCTGTCACACCTTTATATATATATAGGGTTCAGCTGATTCCTACACAAGCAGGCCATCTGACTCAGATGTGTCTCTGGAGGAAGATCAAGGTGGCCGCCAGGAGCGAGAGCAACAGGCCATGGTGCAGCTGGAGAGGGCTAAGGTCACACAACTATATATACTTCTCAATGCTGAGTTTTTCTGTCCTTAACATAATTGTGTCTGAAACAAATTTTCATTCATATTTATACATTTATACAAAAATCCTTATCAAAAATTTCTTTACATTACAGGCCAAAGCAGTGGCCTTTGCTGTGAAAACAAATGTCAGTTACTGTGGTGCTCTGGATGAAGATGTTCCTGTTGCTGGAACTGCCATTTCCTTTGACACGAAAGACTTTCTCCACATCAAGGAGGTAAAGCAAATAGGACAAAAGGATATAACACAATAAGATGCAATATAAAGCTAACAATTTTTGCTTTCCTCTGTATGTGCTCCAGAAGTACAACAACGATTGGTGGATTGGGCGACTGGTCAAGGAGGGGTGTGACATTGGTTTCATCCCAAGCCCTTTAAAACTAGAAAACATCCGTCTTCAGCAGGAGCAGAAGAGGGGGCGCTTTCATGGGTAAGACTGAGTGACTTTGCTGCAAAGAGTGTGTGCTGAGTTTGTCTGTCTACATTTATTCAAATGGCAGATATTTATATTTCAGTTTATTTAGATTTATACAGAACACAGGGCACACATACACTAGCTGACTGGTTGAGGATTTCAGGCTTTTACTCAAGAACCCAACAATAGCTGTCTGGCAGTTCAGCAGTCCGAACAGCCTTCTACTCACTGTTATGTTCACATATGTGATGTAGAACATAATTAATTCTGATGTGAATGTAAGTTTAGAGTTGATGTCACATGACCATATAGTCACATGACCATATAGCAGCCAGTGGTGCGCAGATGTCAGTGTGTGGATTTAGGCCTGTTTCTCTCCTCACCCCAGGAGAAGGTCGTCACTACAGTTGTACATGGGAGCAATAGATATTGAAAGTATAACAGTATGCATCACCATCAAATGAGACTGTGTGTGAGACAAGGTGCCTTGAATCTGTATAGGGCACAGCTCTTCCTCCTGTGGGGTTAGGGAACTGGTCTCATGACCTGAAGGTCCCTGGTTCGATCCCCGCACAGGGCTATATGTGACTGAGCACCTAACTTCCTCAACTACTCCCCAGACGCCATGGTTTGGGGCTGCCTCCTGCTCTGGGCAAGTGTGTTCACTAGTGTGTGTGTTTTACTGCACGTTCCTCTGTGTGCAAGCACAGTAGGCAAATAGTTTACCTTTTAAGTCTTTCTGAGGCATTTTGTTTACTTGGAAAAATTATGACTACTGATGATCCGGCTTTTCGAACATCGCACCATCTCTTTTGATAATTTCAGATCACTTGGACAATTGCTAATAAGCTGTCGACTTCTGTTCCCCCAAATACAAACCAGCAGCTTCAGTCCAAAACTGTCAGCCACAAAGTCGTGTACACAAGAAGAGTACACCATCAGCAAACACAAAGAAACAGTTCAGTTTAGCCAAACCATGGGCAGCTACAGCCCGGTGATACTGCCTGAATTTAGGAACATGAACAGTGAAAACCAGCAGTTGTCACTATCTAACAAGCACATACACCATCGCAAAAAAGGTAAACAATACATTCACACTGAATGCATTGTATCACACAAGATCTGTATGGCAAGTAAAACCCAAAGATCTATGAGTTGTGAAAGTCTAAATACGAATCATGGCTGAAGGCATATAACATAATGTAAATTAATGAAACACATAATGAAAATGAATATGTTAGTCATGTGCAACGATATAATATTTATATACATTACATCCCATTCAAACAAAGGTGGAAGTAATGTGTGTATGTGATGTGATGGATTCATATAGCAAACAATGAGTAATGTGCAGGTAACAATCAGTGTGTGGAGTTAGGCCTGGTCCCTCCTTCACCCGAGGGAGAAGTGAATATAAGGACTGTTAGTACAACGGTACCTGCGAGCAGTATGTGAAAGTATGATAGTAATATGAAAGTAATATTTAAATATTTAAATATATTAGTAATATGAAAGCATTTTTTGTCTTTAACGCAAATGTGCCTTTCCACCAAATAAGACAGTTAAAAGTGTAGAAACGGCTTAACGGATGAGCCACCGCTGTTACAACTACCAAAATGAGGCCAATTAATTGCACTGACTGAGATTCTGTTTTAGGCCATTTTTAACTTTCATGAATGTTTAAAACATCTACTAGTTTAGACACCTTTCTGAGAATTGGCTTTATTGTATTGTGTAGAATTTGTTTTGGCATCGGGAAGCATTTAACTTTGATCCATACAGTATTATTAACTTAGGTTTTAAGTAGAGGTAGGTGACATTTTAGATATATTTGATGTATTGAGCTTGTTCTATTTGGTACGTGGTAAATGACTGTATTGCAAAAATTTTATACGAATGTTCACATAATTTTTTTTAAGCAGCCATCATTTGACACTGCCTTGGTGTTTTGCTTTTCCCCCTGTTTTCTTTGGGTCACTCCCTCTCTTAGAGACAAAAGAACTTGCATCTATCCATCTCACACACACATGCCCACCCATCCAAACCACTCTTCTGTGCAAGTGAGTGTGACATATATAGGTGAGACATGTTTATCTGTTCGGAAATGGTAATAAAAGATGGAGCCCAAGGACCTGATTTAAAAAAAAGAAGACTGGTTCTGTTGTCTTGCAGTGATTTGAGTATCACAAAAAAAGATGTTAAACAAATTGTTCAAACTGTGAAAAATGTGTGGCTGTAAAGATTCAATGTTTTTGCCAATATTAATTAAACAATAAGCAACTTCAAAATCTTATGATGCATGAAATGATAATCCGGACATACACGGTTTGTTGTCAACATCAGTAATATGCTCTGCGTTCTGTGATGAGTCATGCATTAGTCATACTACACTTCTTTAACTAAAGAATATGTTCTTCTTGATTTAACCTAATAATAGAGGATATTACACTGGGTTAAATGAGGCCCATTTCTCTTGTACCACAGGAATTTGCCAGCACTATCAGTTTATTTTTTGAAGAATGACATGCATAGTTACACATTATACTGTGGAACAGCTGAGAAACACGTTTCAGTTATTGCTTATGCTATAGCTGCTATAAACATTATCAGCATTTTACAGGAAACCACAGATCCCTTTATTCTAGAGGAACAGCTTCACCTGACTGTTAGAAAGTGTTAAGCCCATTCCGAAGTTAAATAAACTCCTTACACAAAACAACAGTTACATATCAACAATTACACATTTTTATCTGGCATATCCAGCATACTGTTCACTGTGTACATCAGTATAGAAATGACAGGATATTATAAAGAATGTGTTAATATAAATCTTGCAGCTGGCACTATTGTCAGTGCTGTGAACTTTCTGACCAATCAGAATTCAGGATAATTTGTAATATATATTTTTTGCAATTCTAATATTTGCTAGACAAAACATTGCTTGTTGAATTAAAATTTTTAATTATAAGTTCTGTTAAACACCCTGCAGGAAGTCCAGTGGAAATTCCTCTTCCAGCCTTGGAGAGATGGTGTCAGGAACCTTCAAAACCAATCCTCCATCTGCAGGTAAGCACTATGCAATAATACAATACTATCAGGACATGGTATTATTGTTATTCATTTAGATTTCATAATACAACAAGTATTAAGCTTTGATTCTGCTATTTATTTCTCCAATATATCATTAAATGCATTATAAATCATAAGGAAAATAACACATGACCCAGTTCATCTTTCTGGAATTTTCTTATTTTATTCAGTGATGAAATCATTTATCATACATTTGAATACTTACTTTTTAATTTCTCCTGTGACACAAGAAAAACATCCATTTTGTGACTTTTATCAATATGAATGTTATAAAGTCAGTCTGTATAAGATGATTAATCTTCAGGTTCGATCTCTACTTCTCCCTCCATCCTGACACACTAATGATTGGTTCACTGGTATTTGGGTATCGTTCTGATTGAACATGTACCCCACATGCACTGAGCGCGCTGAAACACGCTGAGCATGCTCCAGGTGGATGAGTAATGCAGGACCTGCAACGGTTGAGGGAGGGGCAAGGTTAGGCGATAAGAAAGGGCAGAATAATTAATACCACCATAATAATAACACCATTTTTTTTGCTCCCATATAAACTTTAGTAAGCACAGTGTATGCTGGGACTCAGGTCCTTACTCTATTTAGAATTAACATCTTAACAGTAGACTTAACTGTGACTGATATCTGTGACCGTTTATAAGGTAATTGTGTTTATTTGTTTCAGTGTTACAGAAAACCAGAATATGTTTACAATTCTACTTTCTAATACTGTAAATTTCTCCTTTCAACAGCTAAACAGAAGCAGAAAGTGGTAAGTAATGCTTTTGTTACAGAATTCTCCTGTTTCAATCAGGAGAATTAGGAAAGTGGATTTTTTGGATCGGTTTGCCTTCAGTAACAAAGTGCAGTATATTAAACACTCCTGATTAAAATCAGTTCCTAAGACCAGTTGAAAAATTGCAAGAATTATCATTTTGCACAATTGGATCTTAAGAAGTTTCTAAGTAGAGCTGCACAATGCTAAAAAAAAGAAATGGGGACAAAAATCAAACAAAAAACCCCCCTGAAAACCCCTCAAAACAAAAAATGATTGTTTAGGCATGCTTAATGCAAGTGTTTCCAGGAGGTTAGTGGGAATGTTGAAGATGACTTCACAAAGGGCATCCACTGTCTGGAACGGACAAAACATTTTTGTCCAACTTCCCTTGCCATCCATCCACAGATATTTTCAATCGGATTAGGGGAACACTCAGGATGGTCCAAAGGTGGGATCTCCTATCATGCCAGTAACGTTGGAAGCCATCCGGATCGTCAAGGTTACATTATTACAATAAATTGCCTGTTCAAAATCTTTTGTCTCTTGCTCTCATTTCTTCTTTTAGCATTGTGCAGTTCTAAAACATTCTTAAGACCTAATAAAATGCAAATTCCTGCAATTTTTATAACTGGTCATAGGATTTTGGACAGGAGTGTATATACAGTAAATATTTGTTTAGATTCCTTGTATGATTTTGAGACCATGTGTCATGTTGTAGGCTGAGCATATTCCTCCATATGACGTTGTCCCCTCCATGAGGCCAGTGGTTTTGGTTGGTCCTTCGTTAAAGGGATATGAGGTAGGAATCATCTCTTGAGAATTGTTTCTTTTTCATGTGTATATTTAGATGTGCGTAAGAGATCCCAGAAGAAGCAGAGTGTCTCTCTTTAAGCACAGAGGGAGAGGTAACCTGGGTCCTCACTGAATACCCATCATCTTCTCCACATTGGGTTGCCAAGGCAACAACCTTCTGAGTACAGCATGCCATAGTCTCAAAAGTGGAGCATGCTTTGAAATTATAAGCAGAAAAACACTGTCACCAATAGCACTGTGACCATAATACATTTGCCTTAGGAAACCATAAGAGTAATCTTGGCAGTCTTTCTATTTAATGATAGTTAAAGATAAAGATAGAAAGAAAAGGAACAAACCAAGGCATTCTGCAAGACCGCGTTAAGCAAAAAGAAGAGAAATGAAAATGTGCAGTAGTTGCCATTCTTACATGTTTGTTATTTGAATGTACTGATTTATATACCAATGACACAGATTGGTAGATGTCAGGCATTTTCAAAACACTTTCAAAAACCATGTAATAGAAAAATATTTTGGTTTGTAATCGTTTTAAAATAAGATAATAATCTTTAAAAAAAATTATTATTATTATTTCTCTGAATGATTAGGTGATTTCAGGGTAACACATGAGAAATTTTGTGTCACATGGTTATAAAAGGTCAGATGTGTTGAAAGGGAAGTAGTCATTTAATGAGTCTAATCATATGTCATAAAAGGCACAAATTTATACATAAAGTGGGCTATGCTCATTTTATTCCAAAAAAGGTGTATTTATTACGCATCAGTCAAGTCGAGTAGTTGATGTGGGTTTGGCTAAAGTATGTTGATTCAGATATACAGAGCATTTAAATGAATGTTCGACACATTGATATTCAACATACGCTTGTGTCAGAACACTGATGTCCTTCCATCATATAGAACATGCTGCGTTTTTTTTCCGTTAGACTCAAAGTAAAGTGAAAGTGAACCACTTACTGATTCTTTTGCTTGCACACAGAGGATGCCCCCCACATTTAACCAATCTGTGCAGTAAATCGCACACATATGCACACATTAGCAAACACACACTGCTCCTAGGTAGCAGTCGGGGGTAACGTCAATAAAGTCAAGCAAGTCAAATGCACAAGACAGTCATGTCTTGTAGGTTGTGGGGATTAAACTGGTGACCTTCACAGGACTGGTTCCTTTACCACAGGCCCACAGCTGCTCCTAACTGTATTGACAGGGATGCAAAATTAGAGGATAAATTGCTTTTACATTAAAAGTTGTTTTGTTCATTATTTATTTATTTATGGCAAATGAAAGTAAAAATATGCTTGCTTAACATGGATGGCCTGTATTCATTAGAAAGAATCCTATTTGATATGGCTACTGAGTTTCTTGCCATATAAATTTATGCTTATAAATAATTATTAATTGTCTACCCATGAATGATTTTAGTTTTTAGACAAGTAGACAAGTAGGTGTCAAGGTGAAGACTAAATGAGAACTTGTATATTAAAGGAAGAATCTGGGTGTGTTTAAAGTACAAATCTTTAAAGGGTGTTTTCTTTAAATTTTTGTACATTAAACACAACCAAATTCTTCCTTTAATATACAATTTCTCATTGGGATCGCCATTTGATCATTATCTGACTGCTATGGCTAATCCATGACTAATAATTTTCTTTTTATTGTTGTTGCCTCTTCCTTCCTGTGTCCATCTCTCTCTCTCTCTCTCTCTCTCATCTCTGCCCATTCTATTCTGACTTTCCCATTGGGTTTGTCAGGTGACAGATATGATGCAGAAAGCACTCTTTGACTTCCTGAAACACAGGTTTGATGGCAGGTGAGGAGGCTTTTACTTTCCACTGGAGCCTATTTTGGCCCAGGCCATGTTCATTGTCAGTGTTGTGGAGGAGGCACATTTTCCAGCTAATCTTTTCATGGTACGGCTTTGTTTTGTCAAACACAGGATATCTATTACAAGAGTGACGGCAGATATATCATTAGCAAAGAGATCTGTGCTCAACAACCCAAGCAAGAGAGCCATTATTGAAAGATCCAACACCAGGTCAAACTTAGGTATGTTTTTTGGGTATGATTCTAGGTTTTGCTTGTTATGCTTAACATACTTGTAGATTGATATCATAGATTTTGCAAAGACATTATAAGAATATTTTTTTCAGCTTACCCTGTCCATCAGTAGGAACAAAATAGGTGACCTTAACGTGTTAAACAAAAGAACTGCCCATAGCAGTATTGATGTGAAAACAAGTCATACTTATTGGACATTTTATTAGACACACTTACTTGCTAGTCTGCCTTGTGGGTGTAAAGCCTACAGAAAAATCTTCATGCACTAACCACATCATCGTTACAAATTTCCAACATATTGTTCCTGACCCACCAATTGTGCTGGGTCTGACATGCCCAACACACAACCACACTACTACCACGTCTGAAATAGATTAAAAGATTGAAAGTTTTATTGTCATGTGCACAGTAAGGAGTTTCCCTGTACAATGAAATTCCTACTTTGCTGCCCACATCTGATGTCAGAGTACAAAAGTATGAAAAGTATAAATAGACAAATAAAAGATCAAATTAAGCATGCAATAGAAATGATATAAAATAAAATATAAAATATAAACTGTTCAGAAATATACAAGCTATGTACATTGTGCAGTAGTGTGCTACATTAGTTATATTGCAACAGTCAAAATAAAAGTGGTGATGCAAAATGAGCAGATATATTGTAACCAGACAAGTACAGTTACATATGCAAAATGATATGTGCAGCTGTATGCACACAGGTAAACAGTCAAGTATATTAGTGCAATTATTCAAGTGCAGAATGATATGGAGTACAGTAGTGCAATTATTCATGTGCAAGTGTAGTAGTGTCATTGGGGAGGCATCAGCTCAACTGTTTAAGAGTCTGATGGCTGTGGGAAAGAAAGAGTTTTTTGGTCTGGCAGAAAGAGTTCTTTAGTCTGGTAGTCTGGCATTTCACACTTCTATACCTCCAACCTGAAGGTAGAAGTGTGAATAGTCCATTTTGGGGGTGGGTGGGGTCTTTGATGATGAAGGCAGCTCTTCTGTGGACTCTGTGACGGTAGATGCTCTGCAGAGAGGGTTGTGCCATCCTGGTGATTACTGATGTGAAATTCTCCATTACCCAAATATTATTTACAAGGAAGGTATATTTTTCAAAACTGTGCCATGATCACAAATGATATCTCTTTTTACAATAGCGGAAGTACAGAGTGAGATTGAGAGGATCTTCGAACTGGCTAGATCTCTTCAGCTGGTTGTTCTGGATGCTGACACAATCAACCACCCAGGCCAGCTCATTAAGACCTCATTAGCACCCATTATTGTGCATGTCAAAGTGTCTTCTCCCAAGGTAAGAAAATGTTTAAGTTCCAAATAAAATGTTATAAATCTTACACATAAAGATCATCCAGTTCTTTTAGTATAGCACTTGATGTGTTGCTGCCCTCTTCTGGTTCATGCAATCCATTCAAGTGCGCATGAGCATGGGTAACACTAGTCAGATATTTAATTTAGCTGGTGAATATGGATTGTACAGGTTTCTATGGATTTGGTTTATTTATATAGGTTGATGTAATTCACATTAATTAATAAAAATGTTTTCCAAAAGCTAACGCAGTCTGGTTACACATTCTCGTCCCACTGATTCTGTTTCCACCATGTTGACAGGTCTTGCAGCGGTTAATTAAATCACGTGGGAAATCACAGAGCAAGCACCTTAATGTACAGTTGGTGGCTGCAGACAAGTTGGCTCAGTGTCCTCCGGTCAGTATCAACATACAAATCCAAAACAGATTTATTATACTTTTTCTGAATCTCTTTATAAAACTCATGTCAGTGGTCCATTGTCTTACTCTATCCAGGAAATGTTTGACATCATTTTGGATGAAAATCAGCTAGAGGATGCATGTGAACACCTGGCTGAGTACCTGGAAGCCTACTGGCGGGCAACACACACGTCACTGAGCACTCCACTCAACCCTCTGCTAGGACGCAACCTGGGCTCTACTGCTCTCACACCCTACCCTACGTCCATCTCCTCTCTGCAGGTCAGCACTTACATAAATAAAGGGGAAAAAATAATCTTATTAAAATTTTAACGAATAAATAATACAATACAATATATAATTGATACAATAAAATGAATGAGATTTCATAAAAGAATGGTTAGATATTGAACTAGGCTACAGCACTGAATTAGGCAATATCCTCTACTGAAGATGCGTACATGTACAAGACCTCCCAAAAGAACCAGAGGGCAAAAATATATTTACTTGAACAGCCTAAAATGCTACCTTCAAGTATTCAACTGAAATACGAACGCTACATTTCAGGGGAAAAGAGTTATTTGTGAGAAAATGAGGAGGAATTTGTAATGGATCTGTAAGACTAGTAATATTTAATACTAAATGTTACCGGTAGTTACAATATTAGTTTTTTTTCTATACTGAAGGCTTCATAATGTGCCAGATTAGTGAGGATAAGGCTGCGACTGCAGCTCTGTTTCTGTTTAAAAAATTGTGTGTTCATTCTGGATGACAACTGAATGGCAGATAGAACCTTAAGTTTATATGTGAGTGTGGAAATATATTTTCAATATTACAAAAACTAACTTTACAGGACAATAAAGTACTGATGTGAAGTTTATGGAGTGTTTTAACCAAAATGTCAGACATTATAAAATGAGATAATTATTTATTATTTATTAACATAATGTCTATTGTTAAATATACAATGGTTCAATTCCTGTTTGGGATAACGGAGACAGCATCAAATGGCATTAGACACAATCAAATAGATGGTCTTTACACTTTTCCAAACAGAGCCAAAGAAACAAAAACAGGAATCATTCCAGTGATCATTCTCCAATCGAGAGGCGCAGTCTGATGACCTCGAGTGAAAACTACCACAACACTGAGCGCCAACAGAAGAGCCGGGAGCAATGGCCACTGGTGGAGGAGGACTACACCGACCCATACCAGGACACGTACAAACCACACCGTAGCCGTGGCTCTCCAGGGGGATACAGCAATGACTCACACAATAGAACCTAAGTTCAGCTTCTGCCTCTACTGTCATCGTCTGAGTCCTTTTCTGAAACATAGTACTTTGTATTCCCTCTAGCTCTGGTTCTTACCAGTGGAGAAAAATTGGGATACACTTGCTTTATGTCTGTAAAATGTTTGTCAGCAAAATTTGAGGTAGAGTATTCTGAAATTTCAGAATATCTTAGTAAGTGAAATGATGATCCTGGATGGTCAGAAATGAATTGCTGTCCCTCTGGTATATTATCTCTACAAAGATTCAGGTCATTAGAATGACATGTACTGTAGAAAGTTCTCTTTTGCACGATTGATTGATGAAGCAGGTTGGCTCAGGTCAAGATGTATAAATGGCACAGCGCCAGGACCCTTTTGCACATATTTAGTAATTATTAGAAATTGAGCGCACAAATCCAGAGCAATGCCAGTCTATGACATTGGCTCGTATGGTGTCGGTTTCGATTGAGAATGCTCAGATATCCTCAGGAACAGGACAAACAGTGGATATAAATGTCTTGTCTATATGCCCGTTAAAATCGCATGGTTTTGTGAAGTAAAAAAATGTAAATGAAATATATAAGATGGTTTCCCACCTTTAATGTGTTATAGCAACCAACAATATCCAAGTGAAAAACAAGTATAAATGTTTTAAAGGGAAAAAGAGAAAAATATTAATAATAGATAAGATGTATAAATATGCATACCATTTTATAGTATATTTAAACTCATGTTAAAAAGTAATTATCATACACGTATCATCTAATATGTCAACCAAATTTAAATAAAGATCAGCTGTTTTTGTAAAATTTCTTGAAGCCATTGTCCTTTAAGTTAGCTACCTTGTGTTACCTTGTTACACACAAGAGCAGTACACTAAAGGTTTTGCTTTTTAGTGTGGTACATTTTGAGCATGTGTAAAAAAAAAAGCAATGCCATTTGTGTGAAGTATTTCACTTTTTATCACCATCGTAATTGCCTTTTGCTCTGGCAAATAATTCTTTCCATACACATGGTATATCTTGTTCACTTTTTTGAATGTAGTTGAACAGTACATAAATACTCAACTGCTAGAAAACAGGATAATGAGCAGAGCTATTTTGCGGTACACCTAAGGTGATGTCCCCATTTCAAGCATTAGGGTACACAACCACAAGGACCCGCATGGATGCGGCCATGATAGCCATGATTACACTGAATAATTAAACTGACTGCTCTGTAAACTTACTAAATAGTCAGGCAGTTTAGAATTTATGTTCAAAATTTCACAAAATGCAGACATAGTAATGCTTCCATTCTTTAAACTAGAATAACACCATTTAAAGTGTTTATGTGTATTATGTATAATGGATGGGGTGGTAGAAAATTCTAAATGTCATGCCCCCTGGTGTTAATTCTCATGTGCATTCCCATCAGAAAGTGCTGTCAGTCTTCTTAATTGCATTGCACAGGATCTTAGAATCAAAAGGTCTTGACTAAAGAAATACGATCTGTGATGTGCCGACATTTACAGTTTTAGTTGCAGTGTTTAATGTATAAATGATACATGTTTAGATAACACTGGTGCACATCTTGTAAATCACCTCATTTAAGAGATGTGATAAGTATATGGTGTTCATTTTTAAACTGCAAGTCCAGCAGGAACAGTTTGATCATTTTAATAATTGATCTACAACTGCAACATCTATAAAACAATTTGAACCACAAGGCAAATTTATTTGGAAAGATATTACACTTTACTGTATTACAAAAGTAATCTTAAAAATGAGGACACAAAGTGACTGTTATAAAACGCTGGGTCTGCCTGAAGGATACAAGCGTATACAGGAACATTTACCTAAATATTTAAATCTCAACGAACTTACAAGTTTATACAGATATACAGCAGCATCTGAAAATAATTCCAAAAATTGCATGTGTGTCTCTTATTTGACTTCCATCATCAAGGCATCTGTTGGTAAATGATTATCATACAGATAATACAGATGATCTATATTATGTCTATTATCATACAGTTAGGTGCAATAAAGAAAAGCCAAATATTTTACAACGAATATACAATTCATTAATTCAGACAGGGTAAGAAAATAAAACATGGTTCTCCAGTCTGGATCATAATACAGATTGGACACTGGTTTTGCTCAGTTCTCTTTGTTGAATAAACTAATTTAATTTGGAAAAACTCCTCCAGAATATATTCAGACCGACATTAGTCTTGCAATAAAGAACATAATGGAAACAATGAAGTACTCCATAATGTAATTAGGATTATTTGGTCAAAGCATTACAGTTATACTCCAAAATATACTGTACATCTATGTTTCTAAGACACAAAAAAGGATTTCACACATAAAAGCCATTGAAGGCATCATTTATAATTTCCTTTTAAAGCATCGCCATGGTCTATTACTTTGTGGAATAATTTTATAGAAGGTTAAATTAGAGAAATCCAACTACGGAGAAAACGCTATTACTATTACTTGCACAATAAAATAGTATTTCTATAAAGAAACTCAGGAATCTAGCCTAAAAGGATTGCATTTGTGCCCATGTTCAGCTCATATCAAAATTAATCTTATAAAACTTGCATGTGAAACTCTGATGTTAGCAGCCTGTGATGGCCCCTAACTGCTTCTTCATGTAGTCGGACCTGAACACAACAGTATGAAACTGTTCAGATGGTAAACCTGGATATTAATTGATATTAGTGTAGATCATAGTACTTTCATTTATTTTCTGCAATTTGCTGGTTTGCTTTCGTCATTATTTCCTGTCTTTATGTCTCCTTAATTATCATATTTAAAAGTAGCAAAATACGACATCTATATTGTCAATCTATCAAAAAAAAAGTCTGCCAAAAACAGCATGAAGGAAAAGAACAGAAGCCTAATCCTAGAACTTCTCCCATAAACTGTGTTGTTCTTATCTCAGGTTGAGAATGTATGTCTTGATCCTCAGTTATCAATATAGCATGCTGGTGAAGGCTGGTGTGTTTTCTTAGTGACAGAAAAGAAGAATGATGCACATGTACATTTTAATCAAATACTCAGAATGTTCAGAAACTGAAAAATATGGACGTCATCATCAAAACCCAGTTTGTATTTTTTTAAATGGTAATTAGTGAGTTGCTTCTGAGCCAGATGTCTACTGCAGTAAAACCTCAACAACAATTTCAGAGTTTGATCAGATTAATAGTCATATGCACAGCATTTACAGGAGGGGCTGTTGGTAATAACCTGGCTGCTGCTGCTGGGGTGAAGGGTGTGCAGGAGGTGCCACTGGATAAGAGGGTGGAGGCATACCAGGATTAGCATTTTGATAGGCTGACATGTCCATAGCCATCTGCGGTGGGTAAGTGCCAGGAGCTTGGTTTATGTATGGTGCACCCAAAGCACTGTTACAATAGGAATGCAAACCAAAATTATTGTAAATACATTATTATTATTATTATTATTATTATATAAAAAGACGCTTTAACCAAACATGTCATGATTTGAAATAAACATGATTAATGGTACCTAATGTAGGGTGGCTGTGCTGGTTGACTGGGGGCTGTAGAGTTCACGGTGGGAGGCAGTGAGCAGAGGGGGGCAGCTTGGTCTGAGCTCAGACTGTAGCCTTGTGGAACACTTACAGGTATGTAGGCTCCTGAGGGTTGGCCTGGGTAACCCTAAGAGAGTTGCCGGAGAAATACAAGATGAAAACACAACATCCCAGAAGAGTAAAGGTCATTAGTGGGACCTAAATCTGGAATGGTATGTATGAAGACTAGCCTGTCTGTTCCACAAAAGATCCACAAAAGGATCGGTTGCTAACGTTCTGGTGCCACAGATACCACAGCACACCTTCAGAGGTCTACTGGAGTCCATGCCTCAACAAGTCAGAGCAGAGATGCATGCATACTCCATACTTATACCACAACACCAGCTGAAATAATGCCAATGTTTGCAAAAAAAATAATAAAAAATCTTCCACAACCTCATCATGTGATCCTACCTCAGTACACGACAACATTACCTGAAGACAAGATAAGTCTCCACTTCAATGCATTTCATATCACTGTATTGCACTGTACTGACATCTAACTCATGCACACTTAAATCCCCAGTGTTCAATTAACACAGAGCGTTGATTCAACACGTTCAGAGTTTATTTGTGCTATCGAAACATGAACATATCGAAACAATACAATCTAATTACAATCTAAAGCTGCATGTCTGCACAGTTTACCCTCACCTGTAAGTTGCTTTGTACAAAGATGTCTGCCAAATATTTGTAATGTATGTGTACTGCTACTCTGTTTTACACTGTTAGTAAAGTATGTGTGTGTCAGATTTGTGAGTATAAGAAACGGTGAAGCAAGGATATGTTGTGTGTGTGTGTGTGTCACCTGCATAGCTAAAGCAGGAGGTGCAGCTGGATAAGTCCCCTGAGAAGTTGCCATCTTTGAGTATGCAGAGTACAGAGGAGCTTCGTTCATTAACTGATTATAGAGCTCCAGGGCTTCTAGCACCTTCACATTCAGCTCGGACAACTCTGAGTGCTTCCTACCAGGAACAAAAATCAAATGTTATTTATATTAGTCCATGTGTTAATGATAATTTTACTTCCAAAGTATGACTTAAGATGATTATTTCTACAAACCTGTCAATCTCTTGTAATTTTTCATCAATCAGAGGATTCATTTGTGCACATTCAGCTACAATAGGGAAAAATTAAGATCAGTCAAAACTACAGAACACTCAAAAATGTTAAGCAATAAAGTTTGTAGTTTAACATATAAGAATTGTGTGTACCCTCCAACGTGATCAGCTCAGAGCCATCAGGTTTTGGGTCCGCCGGGTCTGTGTTCTGGAGTAAGTACAACGTTCTGTCCATTTTTTCCTAGGAAAAACATTCACATCCATGTTTAATAAGAATTCATGCACTGAATAGCTCATAATGTGTTGTATGTAATGGGTTATATTCATTGCTTCCAAATGTTTACATGGCCAAAAAAAAAAATAATCGGGGTTTTAAAAAGGTACCTCATCTATATGTACTGGTTCTGGCTCTGCTTTATTTTCTACTGTGGGCTCCTCAGGAACTGTTGTGTCTTCTACATAAGTGACTGAAGTAAAGATCAGTTATGGAGATTTACAGTAGTTGACTAAAAAGTGTTGATATTTGACATTACAGTAGCAAAATGTAGTGTTTTACCTGGTTCTGGATCTGCATTTAGGTTAGTTGTGACAAAGTTAGATGGAAACAGTCCTACTCCTCTATGATTCTCTCCTTTCCACCAATTTGGATCACTGTTAAACAGAAAGGTTTTATAATAATAATAATATTAATGTAGTAAAATGTAATCTTACAAATGAATTAGAAATAACACACCCAAATCTAATGACAAAGTGTAATACAGATCAGAGAATCGACTCAACTTTGATATATTTTTTACTGTGGAGGCAAATACCTGTCATCCAGGACAAGGACAACTTCGCCAGTCTTAAAGGTGAGTTCATTATCTTCAGCAGCTTCAAAATCATAAAGAGCACGCACTTTACGTGTTTCTTTAACGCTATTAGTATTGAAGGGAGGGTCTGGTGTCACAAACAGTGGTCGAGTTTCTGCTTGCTGCTTTTGCTCCTGCAACGATAGCTCAATTGCTGCACACACACACACACACACACACACACACACATACACAGGCATTCATCAGATATAACGGCATTACAATTTAAATACATAACAAGAACAGGTAATGATCAAAAATCAGTTGCAATTGCTATATGTCATAAAACAGAAAGTGCAGCAGAGAGGTCACCTTTTGCAAGGTCATCATCACCAGGTGCTCGGTTGGTTGCAGCAGTGGTGCTGGACTTGCTAGCCTGCAGTCAAGACCAATAAAGTAAAAGGTCACCTAGTGCTTCATATCAAAAGGTCTGTGAAATAACACTCTTATGACAAATACCTAATTCCTACATCTCTCACCTATTCATATTAAGGCCCCTACAAATAATCACTGTTATATTTAAGTGAACAGTTGGTACTTTCCTCAGTTTCCTCTTTAAACACAGAGAAACTTTAAACATGTGGCAAAACAAAACAAAAGGGCAAACAAACATCTTGTAATGTAACAAAAATGTGGAAGGAAATTCCATTGTAAATTCCCTCCCCCCTCACATGCTTCACCATTACTGCTCAACAACATCTACTGTTTCTCCTCTCAAACAACAGAATGTCTGGGAGGAACACTTCTGTATGACAATTTGCGAGAGGCAAGCTGATCCACATTACAGATGTGGCAGAGGGAGGACTGATGCTATCCGTCCATCACAATTAATGTTACAAGATGAATAATTAATGACTTCTGCAAATGTTGATTAAAAAAATCAATATGAATTGACTGCAGAAATGTATAATTACAAAGACTTAACATTTGTATTTGTTTAGATGTATAAAATGTGAGACAGTAACATAAGGTTAAAGCAAAACTAAAAACAATTAAAAAAAAGCTTCAGTAGTTACAGAACCATGAGATGGTAAGTGTAATCAAACCTGTGTTCCAATTTACATACTGACCAGGACTTTTCAGGGTATGTTCATACAACTAAACCTGATCTCAGTTATTAGACTGACTGCAGCAAGGACCTGGATAAGCACCTTTGAACCCGAGGAGGGGAAAGTCACTCCTTCTTCCTTTAGAGATTTGATGGTGGCGCCAATGAGGCTGAGTTGTGGATCTTTCTGGAACTCGTCAGCCCAATCCACCATCAGGCCTTTGAGCTTCTCACTCACTTTAGGATGCACCTGATAAAGGACAAGGTCTTACATTACCACACTCTGAAATAAGAATCTATCACATTTTTTTATTAGCAATAGTAAAATTGAGGGGCAAAACATTGCCTTACTTTGTTCAACACACTTCTGACTTCGCTGGCAAACTCTCTGGAACAAATTTCTAGATGGAAGATTTTTCCACTGTTTGCAACACAGGCACCGAGCAACTAAAGTGGGAAGAATTACCAAGGCAGTAATTAAGAAAAAATTAATAATATGTCAATTGTACAATTTAATATCTTTTTTTCATTTAACAAATTATAATATACAAAGCTGCTACTGTATAAACAATATTCTTCCAGTACATACTCATTAAAAAAAATTATTTAAATATATAATTTGATGGGAAAACCCAGGGCAATAAGAGTTAGCTAATTTCAATTGAGAAAGCAGTACAGGAAAGCTAAAATTAGAGGATTAAATGACATCTTTGCAGGCTGAGACAGCAGTGACTCAGACTGAGTGCTCAGACGTTCATCACTGCCACTTCCGGCCCTCTGGGAAGAGCTAAATACTATCAAAACACCACCAGAACACTCATGGACAGGAAGAGTGTGAAAATGTTAAAGGTTTGCACTTCAAAATGAATCAATAGTGCACTCACTGTTAGTGCTTGCATAGCCACATGAGGAACCTTGTGGTTGACTCGCTTCATGATTGCCTTGAGGCAATCCTTTGCACTAAAAGGACATAAACAGACAGAGAGACATAACAGATAAAAAAAGAGCAGTGTAGACACTAAACTGAAGGAAAAAAAGCAGACTAATATTAAGTCTGGCAATAAAGAAAGAATTTTCGACATGGACAATGTATAGCTATAATAAAAACGTATAAATTAGTTTTACTGTTCACTCACCCATTAGGCACTGTTCCAACCCGGTCACAAATATCCATAATGAGGCTCCAGTCCTCTGTTGTGTTGTTTTCATTGGTTACTTTTTCTGGAAACACCAAATTAGCCAGAATTAAACAGATCATCCTGATCAAACCTGATCATCAAAACTCAACAGAACATCTGAATACCTACATCTCTGCTCTGATGAAATTCTGAGCAAAAATACTGAATGTTGATTAGTCAAGATTTTTGCTCTAGCAGTTGATTAGGTCATACACAACACTATTATTATTTTTACTTGTTTTTATTCATGTTTTGACTGTAAAACTACCACACGTTCTATATATTTTTAAGCTTTTTTGTACTAGAAAAAGTTTCTAGTTACTAGTTTCTCCTTTATTTATTTCACTACAGTACATTACTAGGAGCACAGGTTACTAGTCTAATTCAAAACAATCACCTGAACATGGACACTGCTATTCTATTGTTTTGTATTTAATAAAAAGAATATTAAATATTACTTTTACTAATAAAACTTTAAAAAACACATTTTAAGATTCATTCCATTTTCGAATGATGAATGATCTTAGTCATTTCTTTTGTTGTAAATCTCAAAATGTCTTGTCAAAACCTGTCTGTAATGTCTCTTATTGGGTCTTATTGAGAACTTTGTTCCGCTGTTATCTGTCCACTGTGTGTAACCACTTTTTCCTGTTTGTAACAGTCATTTTCACAGCCTGGATCTGACCATGAACTAAATTGATTAGGCCTATATCCTTTTCACCATCAGACTTAACATGGTGACAGCAGCATCTGACACCAACAAACCCCCACACAGATACGACCAGACCCTCATTCTGCTCTACTGATTTAATCATACAAAAGTAACATCATCTGCGGTCACTTTGACACAAACCTTTTATTTTTACCTGCGGCAACAATTATGTGAAAACCTGACGCTGTCCTAGTTATGGAAAACGTCTAAAGAGACTGAACATGTCCTGATCAAATGAACAGAGTAACTGAAAAGTCAGGAATGGCCTAGAAAGGAATCCTACTTTTTAAATGTCACTTTGTCGCTTGGGGGAAAAACTAAATCTGATCAGTTGACTGAGCAGTCATCATAATCCTTAATTATACAATAAATTTACAGCAAAAAAACAAAACACAGACCTGTTAGACCTGCTCATGGTGACTACTACAGTCACAGCCTTTAGACTAGGAGCTACTTCTTATCTCAGCTGTGTACACAGTGATAATTTTTTTGAGCAGCTGTGTGTCATAAGCTAATATTTTACAATATAAAGACAAAAGTAGCTAGCTAGGTTAGGTAGTAAAGGACATGTAGCAGTGACATGCAGTGACATGTTATGTAAATGTTAATGGATAGGACAATGTAGTGAGTGTCAGTGTTGAAAAGACATAACACTAAACATTATACACTAAATACATGACGGTTTTTTTAAAATTGGTTACTTCTCACTCTACTACTACTACTAACAATAATGATAATAAAATGTGTTTGTTGTAAAGTGTGTGTAAAGTCTAGGGCCTGGTCCTGTAGTTGCTATGCGGATATGACACACACACACACACACACAGCTATGTTATTGTCATAACATTAGCATTACTTTAACCGTGACTAACAGTACTTTATCATACGTTAATAAAGCAACTCTTAATCACATTATTGTACAGTTTTATACACTGCTCTCTGAGAAATCACCAGATAACTAACTGAGTGACTCGCTAACTCAGATAGCAGGCTAGGTTATTACATTATGTCACATCGCTGTACGCTAACAGAAACCTTCTCACTCACCGACATCCTGATCGAAAGGGTTTTGGCTAAATAACGGCATGATTCCGTCCCTAATCTAAAACCGTACACACAATATATTTCAATCGTCTTGACTCTATAGATAAGGCTATAGATAACAAAACATTCGTTAATCCATCAAACTCTGGTCAGTTTCGACATTTCTCTTCCGTAAACTTCACTTAGCTGCCCCTGATACTGCCTGTTCATAAATAACACACTCACTATTCACTCACTATTTAAGTCAGGGTTTGTAAAATATACATTAAATATGGTTTATCTTAACGACATTTTTCTATTATATTAATGATATTCGAGTCAATCGGATTTGATTCCGAATTCACTGATATTTTAAACAGGCATTAATAATAGACCTCTTAAACGGCTGTTATGACTGTTATTTGTGTATACCGCCCCCTAGCGGGTGATCTGATTATACATTCATACGACACTCTTTATTACATTTTGTATATATCAACAAAGTCTAATTATTTTTTATTGTTCAGACGTTTAAATAAATGATCATGTGCGTTAAATTACACGTTACTTTACACATTTTTTTTTGCCATAATATGAATGTACTGAGCGTACTGTTCGTGTCGGAGCCACCAGAGTGCAGATTTGAATATATCCAATAGATGGCGCTGTGTCCAAATCCCTAAAACCTGCTTAAGGACCCTGATTTAGAGGGACGCCAACAACGAGCAGTTAGCCTATCTGTCTGACAGCTCAGTCATGTCGGCACCTGTGATGGGAAGCACGAAAAAGCCCTTTAATGATGGAGACCACCACAACCACAAGAAGAAGAAGGGAGCCGGCGCTCTGGCCACCGCCTACCTGGTCATCTACAACGTGATCATGACCGCTGGGTATGAACACATCTCAGCTAGCAGGCTTAAATCACTTCCTGATCTCCACTGTATTAGTACTGCACAGGCTGTAGGCAGCGTGCCTGGGTTCACACGACGTATTTAAATCGATATGACATGGTTGTACTTGAGCACAGGATGCTGAATGAGCAGAAATCGTACTTGACAAGTCTAAAGTATGTTAGTAGATGTTGGTAATATGGAGACAGGGTGAAGAATAAGGTTGATTCAGTGCTCTGGAGTAGTGGATCCTGTGTTTGCACTCTTGTGTGGTGAAATTGTTATCCAGGTCACTGTTGTCCATCGCCTGACACATGGATCTGAGTGGTGTTTTATTGAAGCAGGTTTTATTACATGGCAGTGTAAGGAGCTCTGAGATTATAACTGATCAAATGTGGCTGTAAAACACTGGCAGTTGTACAGAATCTGTGTTATCTTGGTCAAACAGGATTGGTTACGTTTGCGTAACACGTCTGAGTTTAGAAATGAGCTCAGAGTGCAACTGAGACACAGGACTATGTAGGTGTAAGTGGTCTAACAGGACTAAAACTAACTCACTTTCAAATGAAAGTGAACTATTTTTGCCTTACTGTGTTTGCACACAGAAGGAATGTGACCTCCACATTTAACCCATCCGTACAGTGAAACACAGGGGGCAGTGAACACACTTGCCCGGAGCGGGGGGCAGCCCCAAACCACGGCGCCCAGGGAGCAGTTAGGGGAGTTGGGTGCCTTGCTCAAGGGCACCTCAGTCGTGTTTTGCCCTGGGTGGGGTTCGAACCTGCGACCTTCTGGTCACAAGACTGGTTCCCTAACCTCTAGGCCACAGCTGCGTTATATCGAGGCATTAATATATATCCATGTCAGTTTATTTGCTGTATTACCATTGGTGTCGGGAGCATGTTTAATGTGGGGGGACGACGACACATGGTTGAGATTTTTAAATTTTTAATGAATTAGATGCCATTTCTTGCATTTTGGTGTATTTTTAACAGATTTAAATGATAGCTATCTTTAAGCTAGCTGATAGATCTCTTAACATTAATTAGCCAGATAACTGCACTAACATTTCCACTGGAAAAAAAAAAATTACTTACTTTCAACTTCTTTGTAAAGTATTTCCTTATGTCCATTGTGTCTGGGAGCAAATATTGCAAACTGATCATCAACCAAGAACAGCCTGCTGTTACTTACAGTAAATACGGCAAAGCGTTAAAACGTTAAACCTAATATAGGATATTAATAAAGAGATTCTTGGGGTTTGTTTCATTTTCCTGACTTGCAGCTTTTGACGCACTTGTCGGGAATAGCGCTCCTATTTCGTTATTTTTATGTAGTTTTTAAATGAAATAAAGGTAGTCTCTTATTCTATTTTCATTCTCTGTATTGTATTTATGTGGAATTACCTTTAGACTATAGTCTATAATCCTGCAGTGTTTGTTTTAGCCGCCCATTCCCGCCCGCAGATAAGTACAAACTGCCCGTTCCCGCAAGCTTTGCGTCGGGTCCCGCGGGATCCAGGGTTACCCAATCCCAGTGCAGACCTCTGGCATGCACCTTTACTGACATCATCAATCAAGGCTACCCTATTATTCAATGGTGGCGACGCCCATGTGTATTGCCTTACAATTACCTAAAAACTGGTTATTTTGTTATTTTATAGAAACAAGCACAACAGCACCACCAGCTGTCGTTGAAAATACACTGAATATTTTATGAAGAATTGACTCTAGGGCTGGTTTCTTTCTAGCCCAGGCTGTAGATTTATACAGCCAATCAGTGACCCTCTCGTCAAGCAATTACACATAGGAAGAGTTCATGTGTTTTGGGGCAGATATCTCTCAGTCCCTGTCACTCAAATCTCAACAACAGACCATCAGCAGTGACAAATGTGAAATAAACCTGTAGGTGTAATGAGCATGAACATGGTATCTTATTTAATCCGTCATCCCTTTTCTCACAAAATGGCTTTAGAGGAAACATTGAAAGGAGTTCGACTAAGCACACATTGCAAAATAAAACTATATGACAGTACAGCTGAAAAACCAGCGTACAGATACAGTAGGTTTGTGTAGAGCTGTCATTTAGGTTTTGTGTTTTTGGTTTGAATGTAAGTGATACAATGTTTCTGTTTACCACTTTTAACATCTGAGTAAAATATAGAATGATTGGGCAATGAAGATGTGAAACACTTAAGACTTTGAAACTAATAAGGTCGAGCAACACATTACAGTGTCCCCCCCCCCCATCTAATATCACCACCATCAGTCACTTTGTCTTACTTAGTTGAAATTGTCAGTGAAACTGAATCAGATTGACCAGACCTGTATTTTTGTCTGTATATAATTTGAGCTTTCTGTATTCATCCTCCAAAAAAGCCGCTGTATCTGCTTGCACTGCTTTCGGTTAATTGGGAAAATATTTGCTGTTGTTGTGGTGGTGGTGTGTGTCAGTGGTACATCCTAATCCCATACCACCTTGCCAACTCTAAAGAGGATAATATTATTTAAACTGGCTCAAGTGTGCCAGTCATGATTGAGTAAGCACAAAGGCTGAGAGAAGCAAATGTCTATAATGTTGGCTTGTGACTACCACCAGGGGTGCCAGGGTAGACTGAGATAGTTTAACCATGTGCAGAGGAAGGATGAGGCTCATATCAGTAGAAATAGTAGTTGTAGTTGGTGTGGTGTGGTACAATCATTAGGCTCCCATGTGAGAGACCTGGGTCCGATTCCTGGTCTGGGCAGCCAGTCTGTGCTACACCAATAAGGGTCTACACTACATTGGCCTACCTGTTATACCAGTAACCTTGTAAGTCGCTCTGGATAAGAGTGTCTGCCAAATGCCGTAAATGTAAATGTAAACTTACCTTAAAACTGGTTATTTAGTTATTTTGTAGAAACAAGCAATAACAGTGTTACTGAAAGTATAATGTTGTGCATTAAAATCTGTTTATAATGGCAGATATATGGCAAAAAACACAGAAATAGAGAGGCATAATTTGAGATTTTTCAACCATATTATGTGTATTGTCCTTCCGTAGTTTGTCCACCAGAGGGCACACTGCATCTCTATTGTAGTCAGGTCTGCCATACTATTAATGTAGAGACTTTCCTTTGGCAATTATTAATGCAGCTCAGTAATACTAAGCCCAACCATAATCTGAGTAATGAAAAGTCAACTTTCATAAGAACGACTCTTCTTTTGTCAGAAAAAAAAATTATGCTGCCCTCACAATTTAAAAAATGGCAGGTTTTACTACTACTAGGTCATTTAAAAACCTGTACACGTCCTTTAATATTCATTAGTAGTAGGACTTATCATAATTTATGATGAATCTTTTACACATTTAACACTTACTGTTAACTTACTTAACTCTAATACTGTTTATGACAATATAGAAAGTGTATTTTAAACAGCATTATGTCATATTATCTTGTTGAGGATTTAAATAGCCACACCTAAAATGTGTTGGAGAAAATCTTTGTTATATGTTTCTAAAAAAAACCCAACATATTGGCAGATATGTTATTATTGAATTTTTAAATATCAAACCAGTATCAGACTGTGATAACTACTTTGGCCAGGCTCTACTGGCTACAATGGGTGCCTAAAGACCATTTACTAACCATTTACTTTACCGCATATGGGGTTGCGTAGCTGCAGACTGGTCATATTGCCAATGCTGACCCCTATGATGAGCATTTTATGGGGCAGTAGAAGAAGGTTGCCTGGTCTGATGAATCACGTTTTTGTTTGGTCTGATGAATTATGTTTTCATGGGTGGCTGGGTGTGTGTGTTATTTACCTGGCTCCACGATGCTCTGATGGGTCCTGGCATACAACCTATCAAAACATTGTTGTAAACCAAGTACACCCCTTCCTGTCAACAGTGTTCCCTAATGGCATTAACCGCTTTTAGCAGAATTACGTGCCCTGCTGCACTGGAATGGTGTGAAATGGTTTGAGGAATATGAAAAAGTTCAAGGTTTTGAGTTGACCAACAAATTCCCAAAGGTCAGTCTGATGGAGCATCTGTGAGACATCCTTCCATTGGTCAAATCTGTTTTGGCAGCACAAGCTAGATGTACACAGTATTATGCAGGTGGTTTTAATGCCATGGCTGATTTGTGTACTTTTCAATAATACTTATAATATACAAAATGGATTCTCATGTTGGAGAATGGGATGCAAATGAAAGAGATGTCCTTGTGTCTGCTGTAGACTTGGTAATACTGATGAACTGCATATTACACATCAGCTCAGATATCCCTGGCTGTCTTAAAACTTTCTGGATTCTGTCTTTGTTTCAGGTGGTTGGTCATTGCTGTAGGTCTTGTTCGGGCCTATCTTACGAGAGGCAGCTACCATGGTCTGTACTACTCAATAGAGAAGCCACTGAAATTCTTCCAGACTGGAGCTCTCCTTGAGGTCAGTGGTGATTTTATAAGATAATCAGGCTAACTATTCTGATATATAGCAACATTATCAGTTTAGGATCCAACACGTTCTCCTGCCAGTGTGATAAAAATGCACAGGAACGCATACCTAGAAAGTAGTGAGCTATTTATAGATCAGCACTACACTACAGTACTGAGTTCCAACACAAACGCCTTTGTTGCAGCTGTCCAGCTTGCAAACTAGGTGTGTGTGATCTCCATTTTCCCTGCATTAGTGACACTGTTGATGTTTTGCCAAATGGCAATAACCTGAACATAAAATTCAGGCATCGTAAATTAACCAACAACTTACAGAAAGAAATCTATGAACTGTACAGTTATTTATATAATAATTGATTGAATAGACAAGATGTTATTTTATGCTAGTGCAGTTTTTAGATGAACACTGCTGTAGGTTTCTTTTATTACTGGAAATTGCATTACTTTTTTACAATAAAACATAAAATATTTATTTTTCTTTTTTTACAAAAACAGATCTTGCATTGTGCTGTTGGTAAGTGCTGTAATTATTATACACATACATACACATGCATGTACTAGGTAAAATGTTTCCTTAGTCATCTATCAGTCAAAATTTATTTTGTTTTACACCTGCTTAGGTTTTAATTGTCTCCTCGGTACATGATGTGCAAATTCTCTTCTTTTCATACTTTCATAGGCATTGTGCCTTCCTCTGTGGTCCTGACTGGGTTTCAGGTGATGTCACGTGTGTTCCTCACATGGGCTGTTACACACAGTGTTAGAGAAGTGAGTTTCATGTTCATATTATTTCAATTTATGTTGTTTTTAATGTTTAATCGAATATGTAGCACAGGTATATATGCAAAGCTTGTTAGATGGATAGGAGCAGAATGTGTTATATATTAAAAAAAACTTGTAGAGGCTTATTTTTTTTTCAGAAAATGTGTGACAACAGTCAGATCTTCTGTTGCAGCAGTTATGTAAATTGCTTACATGAAGACAGCTCATTATGAAAGGAATGTATTTTATTTACTTTAGCATACATACATGTAAGTGCACTTCCTGTTAGGTCTGATTATAAGCTTGTTAAAAAAGTGTCTTGTTTAAAAAGTGTCATATTTAAAATGGATGTCTCATTTAAACATGGCACAGAAAGTAAGGAAATTTGTGTTTGGTAGATTATTTCTTTGTTGTAACAATGCTTCTTGACCAAAAATAATATACAGTTGGAAAGCCTGTTAAATGCATGTTCCTTACAAATGGGACCATTTAAAAGGAAAATTAACAGACTTTCCAGCGGTATATGATTTACTGCTAAGAAGCATTGTTACAACAAAGAAATAATCTACCAAACACAAATTTCCTTACTTTCTGTGCTATGTCAGCAAATCAGAATATGTTCACTTATAATAAACACAATAAGACAATAACCGTATGGACTAAACTATGTAAACAAAAGAGAACTGAACAACATGTATGTATTTGAATGAATAATTCTGCCAAGGACAATGAGTACCTCCAGATATGAAAATATGGACTTTGGGTAACAGAATTCTAAATATATCTATGTATATATGTAAGTGTATATGCGTATGTATAAATGGATGTATTATATAGCTGGATGTAGCCATGAATATAGCCTGAGTTGCTGAAATGGCTTTAAACAAAAACAAACAAAACAACAATTCACTTATAATGATTACATTTTATTTTATAGCTGTGAAATAATAAATGATAGTTAAGAAGTAACTTTTGTTACCAGTCAGCCAGGTTAGTAGCTTATACAGACCTTAGATTAGCCAAGACGTTTTATGTAGCTGGACTTTTACATATTGTATTAAAATACCCCTGAACTTGGACAATATCCAAGCACTTTTTTAAAATCCACAAAAATAGGTAAATCTCAGTTAAAGAAATGCATTTATTTACATACTTATTTTTTGTTTAAAATAACAGTATTTAATTAATAGTAATAACAATATGTCTAAAAATCTGTTGCAAAATTTGTGTTTCCCCTTAAAAAAAAATTCAGGAAATCCAAATTGTTGTTGTTTTAAATGTCTGTAAAATTGTGACCACCTCATGCTCCTTATTTCCTAAATAAGGTGATATGTATCTTCACAGATCTACAATAATTAAATAAACTAAATTAAGACATTTGAAAATACAAGCTCTTTTGCATTATTGTAATGGTTATATTAATATCCAGACTTCTTTGGGTCTAGTTAAGATCTTTACTCTCTTGGTGCCTCTAATTAAGGTTCAGGTTTTCTTTGCTCACCTAGAGAAAGACGTCTTTGCTGAAGTACTGTAAGTTTTTATTGTCCTAAGAGAAACCTGCTTGAAAACAATATGACCAATAACACTTGTGTTTCTGTATGTTTGAGGCTGTCTTTTTTTTCCTTTGCTGGTTATGTTGCTGTTTTACTAAAACTGATTTACAGGTCAAACATAGCAGTTTGGTGTGCTTTCAGATGTGATTTGTGTCTGCTTGAGTTACTGGTTACAGATATGCATCAAGTAGTGAAAACATAGCTGCATGGTTCTGGTTTAATATCTTAAATGAAACTGTATAAACAACGCTTAATGCTTACTTCTGCATCCTCTGTTGCTTTGTTCCATCCTCAGGTCCAGAGTGAAGACAGTGTGCTTCTCTTTGTGGTAGCATGGACCATTACGGAGATCATCCGCTATTCATTCTACACTTTCAGCCTACTCAACCACCTGCCTTATCTAATTAAATGGGCAAGGTAAAGGCTTTTAACACCCACAGTGCTATTGATTATACATTATTCTTCTTGTGTAGTGTTCTTTACTAACTAAAACAAGGCCCTGGAGTCGGAGTAAGTTTACATGTTTAAATTTAGCATTGACTCATCATTGTTTTTAAATATAAAGAAAACTGTGGGGCATCTGTAGTGTTATAATATCACATTTATTATTAAAGCTTTATTCAGTATAAGCATTGAATTTATGGAGTTCTGTGTTGTACCTGTCTGTAGATACACATTTTTCATTGTACTCTATCCCATGGGAGTGGCTGGAGAACTTCTGACCATCTATGCTGCTCTGCCTTATGTTCAGAGGACAGGTCTATATTCTGTCACTTTGCCCAACAAGTATAACTTCTCCTTTGATTATTATACCTTTCTTATTCTCACGATGGTCTCCTACATCCCCTGTAAGTGTCTCTTTATGTGTATCATTTTACTTGCTCCAAGATTTTAACCATAATGTCCCAGACAAATTAATGTAGACATGTCTCTCTTGTCCACAGTGTTCCCTCAGCTCTATTTTCACATGTTGAGGCAGAGAAAGAAGGTTCTGGGTCACATGGAAGAGTACAGCAAAGTGGAATAAGCATGCAGCCAGCAGTCTACACAATGCGGGCTGACTAATTGTAGGAAAGGCGGAGAAAGACAACCTTTCTAATCCAAACTTGGCTGATTTTAAAATGAGAAAAAGTTGCTTGTCAATATACAGAGCCCAGCTTTTTTTTTCCAAGATACTGAAATGACATAGAGATTATTTCTAACAAAGCAAGTTAGGGAGTAAGATTTTACAGTTTGTGATTTTAAGGATATTGATAATGATGATATTGGTTTAATAGAAGGCTAATGAAATGCAGCTTTTTGTGTGAAACTGGTTTTAGTATGTTTCTAATACAGTTGCCCTGAACTTAGTGAGGGAGAGACGGATCGTATTTGGCTTTTACCTTTCAAAGTAACTGAACAATTTATATTGATCAAAATGAGTGATACCTTTAACCTCTACTATGCCCTTTGTTCTTGGATGTAATGGTAGAAGTTTTGTTTATGGTAGTCAGGAGGACTATGTTATGGATGTCTTCATGGGCTGTCTACATCTTTCACATTGTCACATTCCGCTGTTGGCGTTCTATGACTACCAATTTAGTTGTTGCTGTTCTTCACAGATTTACTCACAAATTGCACTTGATACTGACCTGGTGTCCATAACAGTTTTTGTTCATTTTCTTTTCAGTGTTAGTTGTTTTATAAGGATCATGTTAATGACAAACAGGAATTGTGTTTTGTTTAATATTAGTTCTGTGGGTAATGTATAACAGAAGTGATTGTACAAGGTTGTGTTATATGTAATCTGTGTATATGCGTTCCATAACCTTAAAAGGGTGACCTCAAGCAAGCAGTTAAACAGCATTCAAGTCCTGTCAGTAGGCAACTTTTTAAAACCGTTTGATTGAAAGAAGGCAGGGTTGAGGCTGGAAGAGCACGTGGCAGTGGGAAACTAGCGCAATTGGATTAGCCTGCGTCTAGTCATGCATTTACAATGAGTAAACTCTAATGAAGCGCAGAGCAGGCCAGGAGTCAGGAGTTGCTAAGCTCTTTGTTGTCTGTCTGCTCTCATTACCAACAGCAGTGATGTGCAAGCTCAAACCTTGAAGAAGGTTGAAGAAGGTTTGCTCATTAGTTTTAATGAACAGCTAATGAGCAGACTGGCCTTTCCCCACCATTTGGGTCTGAACTTTACTTTCAAAGGTTATAACCTAGAAGCGCCATTTTGGTAGCCAAGGGAACACTATTGTTTTTATTTCCCATTAGAAGAGGACAGTCAAGCCAATTTGTCATTGGGTAGATAACAAACTCCTGGTCAGTTACCTTGGCTACTGTCATTAATCAGCTAATCGACTAACTGAACATTAATCAGTTTGAATTGTTCTGGTCCAGGATCCATTATGGTGATATGGTGTTGCCTGCTTGCTGATATGAAGTATTATCTGTAAAGCTCCTGGAACAAATGATGTTAACCTCACAGCACCCAGACGTTTCGGCAAGAGAATCTAGAGTGCAACATAAAACTGCATGAAAGGTGAAATTGCTCCATTCCTTAAGTGGCGCAGTGTTGTCATACAACGCCATTTAAGGTTGATTCATTTGGACGCATGACCTTTAAAGTTGTCAGGAACTGTTGGGCTTTTGTTACAAAGGATTTGCATGGGACCAGCCGACTTTATATGATTAGCAAAAGTTATATATTTACAATAAACTTATAATCTGGGAAACCAGTTATGTTTTTCTTTCTTGTCTAATTTCAACTGTTTATTTCATCTTGCATAAGACTTTATATTTAGTTTGAGTATTTATTACTCAGTGCAATGTTCTCTACTGATTTTGGTTGGGTTTGTGCATTGATAAAACTTTTGATCTTGAAGTAATGCTGTTTCTGGATTAAACATTCATGGACAATTCACATGATGGCATTAGAGATCTTTAGATGGGGTGCACACCTTCAGTAAATAAATAACACTTACAGACTATTTCATAATTACTGAAGATTTCTTTGTATTAAGAGCAACCTGGGCTCAAATATTTGTACAAGATAAGAGGAATAGGTAAAATCCTTAAGGTATGTCAGCCAATTTATCTGTTAAATTTATGTTTTCCCCAGACTGTAAATGTTTTGTTCTCTGGTATTGGATTGGTTTCTACTAGACCTTTATGCCTTGTCATTTAATCCTTCATGATTGAATTTAGATCTGTAATGGAAATGCTTCACTTCAGGGAGACTGAAATTCATTTCTTGAGCAGTTTAATCATTGTCTGATTGGATTGAAGACTGGAGGGTTTTAAAAAACAAACAAGAACAAACTAAATTGGAAGATCAGTTTGCAATACTAAGAAAAATAAGTAGCATATTGTGTAAGATTACTGCTTCTCTTAGAGGTGATCTTGGAAAAAAAGTACTGGACATCAAAAAACGTTCTTTGCTTTCTACCCAGGACTGGAAAACTTACAATTAGATAACCACTCGTACAAAATGCCACAAATTATATAAACGGTACACAACTACCACACAAAATGCCGCACACCACATTAAGCATACACAAGTAATGTTAATGCCACAAACAAAAATAAAATCACACAATTCATTCACAAGTGCCACAGACTACATTACAAGTACACAATTAACACACAAAATGCCACACCACATTTCAATTACCCAACTAATGTACCACACACCACAAACAAATAAAATCACACAGTCAATTCACAAATGCCACACACCACATTAAAATCACAAAATTAATGCAAAAATGCCACAGACTACTCAAATGACACAACTAATACACAAAATGCCACAGACTATATTACAGTTACACAATTATTGTACCAAATGCCACAAACTAGAATAAAATAACAATTATTACACAAAACAAACACAAACCGCATTACAAGTACACAGCTAACACACAAAATACCACAGACTATTACAAGTAAACAAATAGTGCACAAAGTGGCACAAACTAAAATAAAATCACACAACTGATGTACAAAGTGCCAAGGATTACAATAAAATTACACAATTAATGCACCAAATGCCACAAACTAGAATAAAATAACAATTAATACACAATATGCCACAAACTATAGTAAAATAACAATTAATACACAATATGCCACCGACTATATTACAATAAAAAAAAACCACAGTTAGGACAGGAATTCCCATGAACTAGAATAAAAATAACACAATTAAAACACAAAATGCCACAAACTATAATAAAATAACACAATGAAGACAGAAAATGCCACAAACTATAATAAAATAACACAATTAAGACAGAAAATGCCACAAACTATAATAAAATAACACAATTAAGACAGAAAATGCCACAAACTATAATAAAATAACACAATTAAGACAGAAAATGCCACAAACTA
>JAOVVF010000047.1:9098007-9114175 GCA_028565595.1 Duopalatinus emarginatus
AAATAACACAATTAAAAGAGAAAATGCCACAAACTAGAATAAAATAACACAATTAAAAGAGAAAATGCCACAAACTAGAATAAAATAACACAATTAAAAGAGAAAATGCCACAAACTACACTAAAATCACACAACTGATGTACACAATGTGAACGGTTGTGTCATTGTGGCTCTGAATGCTTGTTGCTGAGAAATGCATTGATCAGATATTATTGAAAAGCCCATAGTAACACACTACATGTTAGTCTTATATGATGTGTACTGTAACATGCCTACTATTTTCACATACTAACCACACGCTTCTCTCCATCTGTACTCTTCAGGATCCGCCCACTCCCCCAATTCGAGTCCTGTGTGATGAGTGGCACGCGCGCTGACCAATAGCAAAACCAGAGGGAAAGTTAATCAATCACGCGCCCAATCTGATTGGCTGAAAGGCAGCTCTTGAACAGCAGACTTGGTTGAATGGCAATACAAAGCACCCAACGAGGGCGATACATAATCAATAGTGTGTGTTCATCTAGACGTGGGGGAAAGCCCTGCACCGCTCGAGCTCATGATCACTATAAACCAATTGATCCTCAGTACCGGATTCATCCTGCGACGGTAGTGCGTGTTTCTCTGCGCTATATGAGCATGGTAGAGGGGTGTGTATGTGTGTGTGTGTGTGTGTGTGTGTGTGAAATGCGTCCAGCTCGAATGAATTTCCTCGCCAGTGGACAGCTGTGAGGTCACGACAGCGCGAGGATATTATCATGTAGGACTGCGTACGTGTGTAGGTGCGTCAAAACCAACACGTTTTCTTCTTCTTTGAGCAGGGATCTTGAGTGCGTCGTGATGCTTTCGGGCATGAGGGGAAATCATCCTCCCCATTCTCTTCATCCTCCTCATCCTCACCATCATGTAACCATCTAGTGGGCAAGCGCCGCTCGGGCAGGTGAACGGCTCTCTCGGGATTTCTAGACCCAATGGATCAGTGCGGACTGTACGATGGAGTGTTTTTCTGTCCTCTCCGGTCTCAGCTGCTCTCTCTGATCGGACAGGCTGCTCTATTTGTTCCACATGTCAAATGAAGGCATCTGGGAAAACGACGACGGAAGTATGGTAATTTCAGCCTGGCTTTGGCGTAGAAAAACCGCACAATTGCAGCCTTACAGTAAATATACCAGCTAATAAGGAAAACCAGGAATCCCAGTACCACATGCAGAGCTAATTCCCAGTGCTGTAGAGTTTATTTCCCACGATGCTTTTGGTTGCGCAGGGACTTGTGCCTAATGAATATATTCCATGTTTAATTATTTTATGCTCTCTGACTTGGGCCTATTTTTGTCATTTTATTTTAAAGTTGTGTTTTAGACGTTTATTTCTGGACGTTTTACTTCTGGACACCCCGTTCATTTAATACACTTTTATATAGTATACTTTCAGCACATCATCACAATTGCTTATTTAAAATATGTCTTCATTTTATTCATCTGGATGTGAAACAAGCTTATTATATCTATGATTGTTGTTGTTTTTTTAATTCAATGTAAACATCCTCAGATGCCGACAGAAACTCTTATCTCTCCTCTTATATGAACATCCCTGATCCTCAACACATCATACTGGTTGGTTCTGTAGAGGTGTGGAGGGGTGAACTTAATTCTCATATGCCCAAATCATGTCCAGGTCAAACAGTGTGAGTCCACCGGGCGTGGGAGCGCCGGTCCTGAGGGGAGGACACGAGCACAGATCGGCCTGGGCCGAAGCCGAGGCCCTATCTAACGGATGTCCATACTCGGCTAGGTCGAACAGAAAGCTAACGCGCACCAGCAGCCGCTGGAGGAGGGAGGAGGAGGAAGAAGAAGAAGAGGAGGAGGAGGAGAAGAAGATCGCCGAGCGCCAGGCGGGACGCACGAGCTCCGTGGTGGCCCGGGTCAGTTTCAGGTCCAAGTCTGCGTGGCAAGAGAGCGGCGGCAAGCATGAGCGCTCATCGCCGCGACACGCCAATGAAGAAGTGAGACCCAAATCGGTGGAGTTGGGCTTGGAGGAGCGGACGAGGACCAAGTGCAGGGCGGAGGAGGAGGCGCTCGCGCCCGACGTCGCCTTCTCCTTTGGCGCGTGCTGCCGCGGCGCCATGCACGTCTTCAAGTCCAAGAAGTTCCAGTCTGAAAAGCTGGAGAGACTCTACCAGCGGTACTTTTTCCGATTGAACCAAAGCTCGCTGACCATGCTAATGGCCGTGCTGGTGCTCGTGTGCACCGTCATGCTCGGCTTCCACTGCGCCGCCGGGCCGACACACTACTCTTACGTGCTGGTGTTTTCAGCGGCCATCGCACTCGTGCTCACGCTGATGGTGGCGTGCAACCGTACCGGTTTCCACCAGGATCACATGTGGGTGGTGTGTTATGTAGTGATCGCGGCTGTGCTGCTGGTGCAGGCGGTCGGCGTTGTGCTGGTGCAGCCGCGCAGCGCTTCCGAAGGCGTGTGGTGGACCGTGTTCTTCATCCACGTCGTGTACACGCTGCTGCCTGTAAGGATGCGCGCTGCCGTCATCACTGGACTCACGCTCGCCTCTATTCACGTGCTGACCTCCTGGAAACTTAACGAGTCGGACCCGTTTCTGTGGAAACAGGTGAGTTTGCTTCTTCTTGTGAAGTTGGCATCATTGGGTGGCTAAACATTTTGAATATGTCTCATACAAGATACACAGTGCTGTCCTCATGTTGTTCATCAGCTGTGTTGGAGATCAGTTTGTTAGATGTTGTCTGTGGTTTGTATTAGACAGATGCTTGTTTTTCTTTGCATGGACATTTCTCTCTTCTCTAGTATTGCATTTGCCCCATGTCCTACACAGGACCTTAGGAAACTACTCCTATCTCCCTCTTCTTGCAGTACCTTCTGAACTATCCCTCTACTGGGGATGTTGAACATACTGTAAAGCACGTTTACTGAGAAGTCACAATTTGCTCGTTAGTTATTGATATGCATGGTCACTTGACCCCGGGGTAATTAGCGTATGCCATTAGTAGGACGGAATGGGGTTGTTTCCGGTCTGTTGCTAAGGTTACTGTAAGAAACTTATCAGTGTGATGCAGCTGTGGGATGTGATTATGTGGTCTCACTACAGAGACACCATTCAAGTCATTGACCAAGACTATCTGTGCCATGCTCATCTGTTAACACACCTATTCCTGATTGATCAGAATAAAATACACTGTATATGTTTATTGCACATGGGCCATAAACAGAATTCTTCTAGGATATTGAGAAATGTTGTTTTTTTTTAAATGTTTGACCATGCTGCCTCCATACACATATGTGATTTATGCAGATCAACATCTACACTAGAACCCTTAAACTTTCTTGGATTGTGTTCCTGTGTAGAACCCTGCGACATAGTGTTTTCTGTTGTGTAATAAGAGTAAGAGTGTATAAAACTGTCTCAGATGAGCCTTTGGAAATGACCTTTTTGGCAATTGATTGGTTGCATAGACTTTACCTGACTGTCCTATGCAGCGCCAGCGATCTGGGGTTGTGGGTTTGAACCTAGCTCTGTAAGGAGTTTGATGTGTTCTTCCCATGTTTGTGTGGGATTTGCTGGTTGCTCTGGTTTCCTCCCACTTCCCAAAAACACACATGGTAGGTGACTTGGATATGCTAAATTGCTCCTACATATGATTTGTCTGAGTAAATGGGTGTGTGTGTGTGTGTGTGTGTGTGTGTGTGTGTGTGTGTGTGTGTGTGGTACCCTGCAATGGATTGGCGCACTGTTCAGGAGGTATTCCTGCCTTGTGCCCTCTGATTTCAGGTGGGCTCTGGACCAACCAGCCTATTGGAAAGCTGAATCTTACAGAATGACTCGGCGCGGTGTGACCTTTGAGGTGTTATGCTCGTACCACTTATAACTAATATTGTTGTAGGCCCCTTCCCTTTGTTCCTGTGCCATTCCATCCAAAGTCCTGCACATGCATAACAGTGGTAAGGTAGGATAGTAAAGAAGAGCAGCAGCACTTATGTTGTATGTAAGCTGTCACACATCTGTACACTATATAACCAAAAGTTTGTGGACACCTGACAAATGACACCCATACACACTTGAAGAGCATCTTATTCCGGTGTGTCGTCTACCTTTGCTGAAATAGCCCTCAGTCTTCTGGGAGAGATTTCAAATAGATTTTAAAGTGCGCCTGCAAGGTCATTAGTGAGATCAGTGTTCAGTGGGTTGAGACAGGGCTTGGGCCACTCAAATGATTCTACACCAGACTTGGCAAACAACATCTTTATGGAGCTCACTTTGTGCACAGGGATATTGTCATGCTGGAACACATACAAAGCCATCCTATATAGCTGTGTGTTTCGAACGTTATGGCAACAGATTGAGGAAGGCCCACATCTGGGTGTGATGTGTCAGTGTCTGGGTCAGTTGTCCATAAATGTTTGTAAGCAAGTATTAGTAAGTTGTAGGCCCATAGCTTAACTTGTGCATGAAAATCCCCCCAGAATACTTGAATAATAGTAAAAGATTGTTTCCTGTAGTGTCTATTACTAAAGAAAATACTCTTTACCAGCAACAGAACATACTCACCAGCTCCTTTAATAGGATCACCTGTACACATTCTCATTGGCTCAGTCAGGGCACAAAAAAATCATGCAGATACAGGTCAATGCAATCTCAGTGACTGTGGCTTAGTTGCTGGTGCCAGATGGACTGGTTTGAGTATTTCAAAAACCGCTGATGTCTTAAGGTTTTTAAGCACACATTTACACTGTCACTAGAGATTTTCTAATCTTTCCCTGTCCAATATCGGTGAACCTGTGCCCATTCTAGCCTGCGGTTCCTGTTCTTGTCTGACAGAAGTGCTACTGGATGTGGTCTTCTGCTGTCATCAGCCATCTGCCACAAAGTTTTGATTTGTTGTGTTGTGAAATGCTGTTCTCCTCAGCACAATTGTAAAGAGTGGTTGACTCACCATAGCCTTCCTGTCAGCGCAAACGGGTCTAGCCATTCGCCTCTGACCTCTCGTCAATATTTCAGCCTGCACAACTCCTGCACACGACTTTTTCACACCATTCTGTGTAAATTTTAGAGATGGTAACAAATGAGTGTATATTCGCTTGTGTCATTTCTGCAGGTCTTTTTTATAATAGGTGTTGTTTTCAAGTGTATTATCTATACAAGTTACAGATGGATTTGGACAAGATCAAAAGCTTCTCCTTTTTAAAATTGTATACAAAACCACTAAGAAGAACTGCTAAAACTGTGTGGTAGGGCAGGGTTGATGTCCTTGCTAAGAATAATAATCTTTAATAAATGAAAACATGGACACAATGTGCAGTAAAATCATAAACTGTTATTATTATAAAAGTGACCGGTTTCATAAATAAAAACTATATACTAACAAATAGATTTTTTTACACATTTTCAGCATAGCCTATGTGTATAATAATGACCGGATTTGTAATACATTTATATAGTGTTCATCAATATACACATTGCATTAAATGTGGTAATCCTACAGTAATATTCATCTGTATTAATCTAACGGTTTACACTCGTATCATTTATGGATGATGTGTATGCAGTTGTAAGTAATTGAAGTTTCATGACTGTGCTAATTATAGAGCACAGGACAGTCACAAAGACATTTTTTCCTTGGCTATTTTAGTATTCACGTTTAAGACCGTTCAGCTGGATTGTTGCTGTTTTTGGAGTTTCCCTACTTCTTGTGCTTTTATTTAAATGAGTCATTTTATCCCACTTTTGTAACTGCTGGTATTTCTGTATTTTTCCTTTTAACAATGTATGCAGAGGAAGAAAAGTGGGGGTTGGAGTCAGTGAAGTATTGAAACTGCAGAAACTGTGCAGATATACAGTGAAGCCTAGCATAGCCATGAGTGGGTGAAACCCTAGATTGTGTGTTTTACAGCACAGAATATGCATAAATGCTAAATAAATAATTTTTAATTTCCTTAGATGTATTTTAAGAATGACCATAATGAGATTTTGCATAATGAGATTTCTTCTTTTGCTACTACAAGCAATGCCAGTAATTTTTTCTTGACAACATGGTCTGTTTAAATGGCATGTGTGGGAACGAGACATCATGTTTGTTGCTCTTTCCACACAATTCTGTTGTCTTTAGCATATCAGATCGCTCTGTTTACTTGACTCCCAGTAGGGCTCTCTAGTTGAGGGCTGGGTTTATGAGATCCTGCGATGACGCTTCTATTAGGAGTGCTCTCGTAATTAAATGGAGATGACTAACATTCAGTAGGCTGTGTACATTGATTCCTCGCTGTCTGAAAGAGGAGAGAAGACAGCTGGTGCTACCTAGCCATGTTTGGCACTCTGATTAACCTTTCTGATGTAACACCAAACACAGCTTTGGTCTGAATATGCAGTATCCCAGCATAAAGACTACACCGCTGTCATTCATTTGGATTAGGCAGGTAAAGTTTGTACTGCAATTTCACCTAGTTCTCATTTAAACATTTACTGTGTGTGACACATTTATTTATTTTCTACCTTGTAATAGGAAGCTATTTATGAATAAGCCAAGAATATCCCTTTCAGCAATTTAGAAATGAGTAGAACTAAGACTATATGAAGGCAAAGTCTCTGTCTCCTTAATGGGCTTTGTTTATGGTGAATGAGGGCTGATGGACCTGAAGCTAAAGAGGTGAATAGTGTCTTGACTCGCATACCTCCAGCTGTAACAAGTTGCGTGGCTGCTGTAATTGAATTGTCCCCAACCGTAATGCACATTGGAGTGACTCGCTGGAATTCAAAACAGATGTCTTTTTGTAAAAGTCATTTTACTTTCATTTATTTGCCTTAGAGATTCAGTCTGCCAATGGAATAAGTGAGTCTCCTCCACGCTGGACTGATTACGTGCTCAGAAGAGCAGTTTGCTTAATAAAATATAATCCTGGGAGAATTCCGAAGTCAAAGGGCAAATCTTAGTGCGTGTTTGACAAATCTTTTAACCCTGTGTCATGCTTGTGTGGTGAATGACTGGTGTGGAAGCTGTGGCAAAGAAGAATGATGTTCATAGTCTTTAGCACAGTGAGTAACATCTGCAAAGTGTTCAGTCATCCAGGTCAGTTTGAATGATTAGTTGTAGTGTCTGTGTCAGTGTTATTTCTTGAAACCATTTTGCTCTCATGCTGGTATTTTGACATCTTCATTCGCCATTCTTCCAAGTTTGGCGTTGCTTTGGTTCATTTTAAAATGTGAAATTTTGACCCACTTGCTTTTTTTTTTTAGTTTAATCATTGGTCAGAAACATGGTGATGTAAGAACATGGGCACGCCTTTACCAAGTTTACATAAAAATGGCAAAAATTACCAAGCACAGAGAACATGGAGTCAATGTTCAGTAAAAGATAAGTACTAGTTTACAAACATTGACAATGTGTCCATCATTTGCTCTTTTTGTCATCAAATAAACTGTCAAAATATACATTTATGTCTACAGCACTACAGCTCTGTCCTTTGGCTCAGTTTGTACCTTTATTAAAGAAAAACTGCAGTCAAAAATACACAACAAAATGGTTTAGTTGTGTTGATTTCAACTTGGAGTCGAAACGCTCCTAAATGGTGCAGAATCTGTTTTATTCATGCAATAATGGGTGTGACTTTCACTAAACTTTCTACTAGTAGGTCTGTCTGACTACTCAGACCTGAGGTAGTGTTTCCTGTATCTTAGCAACCAAGGACCTTTTTATTTTGTAAAACCTCCTAAAAGCACTTTCCTCTGACTTTTCATATCTTCATGTTCCAGTGAATACACAATTATGCTTCCTGTGAAGATGCACAGGAAAGACACCAATAAGATGCTTGTTGGTAATCGTAGTAGTTCCCAGGGGCTTGCAGGGGAGCCAGTGTGCAGGTTTTCTAAATCTCAACTGCACCGTCCTCGCTCCACAAGCATGTCAGTGCACCTAGGATGCCCATGATTCTTAAACTACTTTTTGTAGGTACTAACCCATGTAAGACCAGCTGTTTAGGAGATGCTCTGATAAGCCATCATAAATTACTAAGATCCTTATGCTTGCCCATTTTTCTTGCTTCCAACACATCCATTTCAAGAACCTAATATGAATTAGGTGCCATACCTAAACGCTTTAAAATCATTTTATGCATGAAATTACCTTTTACAATCTATTTTCAGATGTCATCTTGAATCCTGAAATGTGGTGTAAGGGTGTAAGATGATACAGATTCAGACAGCATTGCAAAATGTATTTAACTATAAAAATACTTAGCTAAATACATCAGGCAGAGGACTTCGATCAGTTAGTGACAAAGGGAAAGGATGTCTAGTAAGTCACCTAAAACTAAAAGCAAGCATGAAACGTGAAGGCAATTAACATTTGGAGGATTGAGATTTTTGTCTGAGTAGTGTCAGTCTTTACAGCACCCTTTTCAGCTCATCAGTCGATTACTGAAGCTTCATAGGCTGCGTGTGCGAGTCAGTCAGTCGGTCATTCTCTTATCCACTTTGCCTGTTGGAGTCATGGATTGTCAGGAGCCCAGCCAGAATCATTGGTCACAAGGCAGGAATAGCCCTGGACAGGGCGTGTTAGAAGAAGAAGAGAAGCACAAATATCTATTCTACTGTGGCCCTTCAGGACCGAGGTTTGATAGTCCTGGGGTGTTTCTTTGCACCTCTGCCTTTGCTTTCCTAGTTTTCCTTTCTCCTATCCTAGCACTTTCATAGAGATTGCACCTAAGGGCAGGAGAAAAGGATTCAATGGGAATCAAAAAAAGGAAATGAGAGGAATTAAAGGCAGGTTCTTGCTAAAATGAGATATCCTTGCTTACTGAAGCATGACTTGCTGCATACACCGACATACCAAAAGTCATGGGATAGCAGTATGAAAACTGATTATGAAAGGAGACAGGCTGATCAGGATTTTGGGATGGGTTTGTGTGTTGTGTAGATCCCATGAAGCCCAATGTACTGTGCAGGCAAGTGGTGGTGAGGGTTTTTGATTGATTTTTGGCTTGCAGGGCTAATGGAAACAAGGCTAGAGTCAAATACATACATTGGGGTATCTTTTATTCTCCGTCTGTCTGTCTTTCTGTCTGTCTGTCTATTTATCTATTGTATGTCTATCTTCATTTAAGTTTCTCCATAGTTGGATTTTTGTAAATATTAAAACTTTTAGTGAGCTTCAGAATCAGACCAGAATAAAATGCCTGTTTGAGGTAATGTTTTTCCTTTCTTGTTTGACCATATGCATTGTTTATAATTGCCCTGTTTTCTTTAATATTTAATGCATATGGTGTTTACCTGATCCACTGAATGGGTAGTGTTCTTGGAATTATCATCATTCACATTATAATTTGGTTCTGACAGCAGGTAACAATACAATGCTCAACTGTGTAGGACCCAAGTGCAGTAGGTGCTGTATGCTTTGTGCCATTTCATCATTACCACCCCCTCATTTCAGACTGCTAACTCATACAGTCTGCACACTTAATTGTTTCTTTTTACACCAAATGACATTTCATTGGATGTCTTTTTGTACTGTTCACTGTGATGCTGAGAGAAAGACTATAGATCTTCCAGCTCTGCAGATTGATGAATGGATTTACATGAATTTACCTCAGTATTGATACAGACAGAGTCTGTCAATATTTGACCATATGCTTGCCTGTGTTTGAAGTCTTGCCTCTTAACATGATCGTAGCATAATATGTTTGCTTGTTATGTTTACAAGTGATAATTACTGTAGAAACTCAGGAATGAACCCTTGAAAGCAAAGCTGACCTACAATTTTGTGGTAATGAGAAACGGTTTTCTCACTTTGTGTCCTCTGCATCTTTGCTAAGCATGTTATTTACTCTAAGTTGATGGTTCTTGAACCAATCCTTGGTGTTTTATTGACTAAGCTTTTTTTTGTCTGCCCTTATACGGCGATTTGTTTTTCCCTGATAAATATTAAGTCCTTTATGGGGTCAGGTGTATGCAATTAGTGAGTGACTGAAATAAAAAAAGTGCTTTCTAAAAATTACAGACCTATTAACACAATCTATGGTTATGTAAGGTAGTCGAACAGTAAATTCACTAGTTAGTGCCATGAGGAGACGAAACTAGACAGTGAAAACAGTGTGGTTGTAGACAAAAAGGCTAAACATACATATGTAAATATTCTAGATTAGATTAAATTAATTCAACATGAAGACACTGGCACAGTGTGTTAGGAAAAGGCTTTTTAATATCTTTGTTGGACCTTTAACACTTTGATATTATTCTGTGTTAAGTATAGAGGTATGTGCAAAACTTTTTTTTTTTTCAATTCCAACCCTGCCAACTCCCTAACCCCCTCCCATTATTTTTATTGTGTAATGCTAAATAAAATGTAAATAAAATGCTTTTGCAGTGTAGCAGTGAACTCTGTAGTAATCAGTGATGTGTAAAAGTACAATATTGTAGTCATGGGTTGCACAGGATTGGATACTTCTAAGGCAGAGGTATTAAACATGGAGGAAAAACCTTCCAGCTGCTGCTGTAGATATTGCACATGTTTGTTATGGTTTTTGGTTTTTTTTTTTTTTTTGTTTTTTTTTTATTTTATTGTTATTCATGCTTTAATTGATGTAAAATTGGTACTATTGCTTCTCTGGTAAAATATTACATTTTGACTTACAAAGATAACAGTGCCGTGTGTTTTATGTATAGGGGACTATCAAGGGTGTTTATTAAATATTTACATGATGCAGTGTTACCTTTCATATGTATATTGTGGTTTTGGCATTTTGTTCCCAGCAACCCAATACATTTGCATGTTCAGCTGTGTTATGTCTTTTCTAAAGCACTAAAAAGGATCCCATTCAGATGCCTAGGAGTTGATGATGAATGTTTGGACAGCAGTAAAATGAAGTACCAAAAGCTAAAAAATGGTCCAAACAGTCTAATTCCCAAGAGGCATCTACTCCACAACCTTGCGGAAATATTCTGTAGGCAATGAACACCATACTTCCTGGAGAGCAGTCCACCATTCTGTATTCCAAGGTGTAGGATTTCTGTCTCCACAGCATGTTGCGTGTCATCTCAGATGAGTTTAATAACATAAGATCTGGTGACTTGGGTGGGAATGGCAATACCCTAAACTCAATTTCTAGATGTGTGTGGTAGCTCATTGTCCTGTTGGAAAAAGGCCAAACCCATTAAAATGAATGCAGGTGTAATTCATCAGTAAAGAGGCACACACAGCGTTCACCTCCAACCGGAGATGTTTGTAGATGTACCAGTGCTCCCAGGTGTACCAGTAGATGTACCAGTGCTCCCAGGGAACCTGTACCAGTTTTTCTGGTAATTCAGTGTAATGGAGGCCATTGCTACTAGATAACTTTAATACTTGAGGAGACTTTGGTTAGTTGAAAATAACAATTAAGAATTGTTCACTCTTTAGCCAGTTATCTCACTACTACTATACAAAGACTGTATGAATACTGGTGTGTGTTTAAAGGCATGCATGGCTCCCTATATGTCAAACCCGATAAGCAGAACAAGTGGAAATTGTTAGCGAGTGTGGACAGTTTCATGTTTGTAAATTGTTCTGCCTCAGGTTCATGTTTTATGCAAAATTAAGAAGGTGATGAATAAACATTGTGCAAGTGGTAGAAGAACCATTAGAGTTGAACTAGTTTAACAGTTAAAGTCTTTAAGTAAATATTAATATGATGTTTAGAACTAAACTTTCAAAACTGACACGTATATTTTGGGTTTGAGTCATGTTCATCACTAAGGCAGTGAATTCTGTAAATGTATACAAATAAACAGAAGCATGACAGTTTTCCAGTGAAGAAAATGTTTGCCTATTATATAAACAGATGTTGCAACATGGCTAATGGCCTTTTGTTTGAAATTTTTAGGAAGGCAAATGAGCTACAGTTTAGACTGGACAAACCTGTTTGCTATAAGTGATATATTCATGTATCCTGTGCTGAAGGGAAAATATTCTTCTTTATATAGAGAGCCTGTGTTCTTACAGTGGATATAAAAAGTCTACACACACACACACACACACACACACACACACACACACCTGTTTAATGGTAGGTTTTTGATCATTAACATGTAAAATAATATCAAATGTGACAATTTTTGAATAAAAAATTTGCAGTAACCTGGTATAAAATCTGGCACTCCCTTTTATAACTGGCTATGTTTGTGTTCAGAATGAAGGATTTTTAGCCCACAAACCATATTACCAAATATTACCACATTACCAAAAGAACTCCACACCCACATTTATCGAGGTGAAGAAAATCATGAATATCACAAATAGGCATACATTTAGTTTAGCTAATAAACTAAAGATGAAAAGGAATTTCATCTTTCAGCACAATAATGATCCAAAGTATACATCCAAATCAACAAACAAATGTCTTAACAAAAGATCATCAATTCTTTTGAATATCTCAGGCATGACCCAGAACTTAAATAAAAATCTGTTGGCTTTTTTGCCAGAAGCAAATGTCCTCTCAATGTTTTTCAAGGAACAGCAGGGAAAATTATGACGAATCAAGACCCCAAAATTACATACATACATACATACATGCATTTATAAAATATCATGGAAAGTGCAATATATTTTTTAATGGCCAAAAAAATCCATTTTATTACAGACTAAAATCTGATCTTATGTTGAAATATTATGGAAAGTAAGTCTGTGTAAGTCATGTGAATGTAAATTCAGGGTGAAATATATTAATTTAAAAAAAATCTTTAATTTTGTAGGCATTACATAAATTGTCAAAGTTGTCAAATGTTGGTCGTTTGTGAGTGAACCTGTATATCATTATGCTTTTTTTTTTTTTTGTGAAAGCGACTGTTATTTTTGTCAGATAATTGTTTCCTCAGTATAAACCAATAAGCTTAAAAATAAGACAATTGTTGGATAACCTTATGCTAAAAGGCTACAGTCAATACTATAGCTAACTTTTGAGAATAAGCAATGAGCTCAAAATGTCAAATACTGTGCAATAGTAGCTTAAGTCACTAGCATTCATCTACAACTAAGATACAAATGGCTGGAAAAAGATCAAAGGTCAGTGGCTTTTGGTTAGTTTTCAGACTTTCTTGAGGAAAATCTTTAAGTTTATTCATCTTTGGTGCTGTGTTTCACGCACCATGAAATTCTTGCAAATAAACTGCAGTTTTCAGCTTGAAAATATGTAGTAATGCATTGTGTGAGTTCTCACGTTTTTCCAGTGTGCTAATTCAGTTATTTAATTATCCTAAAACGTACAATAATAAAATATTTGTTGTATAATTATTGTACATATTAGGTTGTATAATATAATTGTTAGGGTGAATAGAAATGTAATTTGTATAAACACTAATTTGAATGTAAACAAAACAAAATTTAGTTTATTTATGCCACATGTTTAAAAAAACTGAATCCAATCCAGCATTTCAAGCCATTATCAATCTTAAACCAGTACTTTTGTCAGATTTGTTAATTTCTAAAAGTGTCATTAAAACTTAGTTTAATTAAATTTATTGCAATTAAACTGTAAAATATGCTGCCTCAGGTATTAGGAATAACCTCTTGGCTGTTGCAAACACTCTAAACCCTGCTATAAAACTAGCCTTGAAAAAAAGAGCTCGCTACATAACAGATGCCATTGTTTTCTAAATGTGTCTGTGACTCTGTAACATATTTAAAAATTTGGTCTGCTATAACTTTTCAACTCATTTCTGCGAACCAGGGACACAAAGACTGCTTGCTTCTTGAAAAGAAAAAAGGAGGCATTTTTCTGAATGACCTATTTTGACCTGTTATCTCAAACATTGCATACATTATCTACTAGTGTATTGTACGATTAAATAAAACACAGAGATGTTCCTTCAGAAAAAGAGAATAGCTCCGCTCATTTGTGTTTCAAGATCGTGTAATGAAATTTTGTGTGTGCTTTTGTTGCCTTGAATGCATTTTTTTTTTGTGTCTGTCTCACTAGCATTTGATGTGATAAATATTTACTACAACTGTAGAAAATGTGAATAATCATTTTACATTCACTCTAAACCTTTTGTAGGTGGAATTAATGTTACATCCTGACTGTATTAATTTATTTTATCTGATATTGTTTAGGTGTGTCTGGTAAAGCAGACAGTAGTCGCAACCATATGGCCGTTTGTCATAAGGAGCTGAATGCAAATATTTCCACAGCTTGATTGCTTTTCAGGATTTCAAGTTAGAAAACTGCCTGGGATTCATTCATTCATTCTAATGGCCTTGAAGACTAAGATAAATGTGTTCAAGCGTGCATCTCTGGCCAAACATGCTGATGTCAATTATTCAGTTGTTCTCACAGTAATGGCTGAAGGCTGCTAATTAGCTGCTGAGGCGCTAGAGCAGCTTTGCCATGTGGTGATACCAAGCTGTTAACAGCTTTTTCATACAGTCATGCCAGTGTCCTGCTGCTTATGGAGGCCTGTGCGCTATTTCCGTATGTATAAAAGGTGCACTGATGCATAATCTGTGACCCTGTCGGGTTTCTTAAAAATGTGAGTTATAATATTGTCCTTGATGAGTATAGTGCTTACAGGTTTTTTTTCCCTATGACGTTTAATTCAGCATGATCCATATGTATTTGTGTGAATAAAAAAACTCATTGGATGTGACTCATATTTAGTCAGATGTTCGCTTGGGGAAAAGGGTTTTGTGACAGTGACACTGGTGATCAGGATCTTGTCATTAAGCCAGGGGAAGTGGCTGTTATGTCAGTCCATTCCAGCTGCGGGGGATAATGTCTACCATGCAGGAGCTTATGTCTTGAGAGAGTTCCTTGTGCTTTCTGTGCCTTTAAGGATAACAAATAAGGAATTTAAAACTGTGTAATTTTCCCTGTGCAAACATATTTTTGAATTTTTCTATGACTAAAAAAGATTTTATCAATGCTTTATGAATGCTTAGCCAAATATGGTGCAAAACCATGTATGTATCAACAGGACAAAATACAAAATGTTCATATCAACAGATTTGCAGCTATTACAAGAAAAAAAATAGAATGTGAATTGTAGTATTACATGTTCACACTTTCAGATGGTTTAAAAAGCTACACTGAATATCCTAGGACAATACCTCAAACAGCACTGTAGGAAATGATTGTTCCAGCCATATACAAGTGTAAAATAGAACTAAAATAACAATTTCCAAGACCTTTTAAGACTTGTTGTAAGTGTGTGACGTTGGTAAGCATGCAATACATATAGTAAACAGTTACTGGCTTAAAATCAATTATTTAACCTTGTAATAACTCACAACTACTGCCTTTTATTGCTTACTAACATGTCAATAAGTAGCTCTAAACGATTATACATTTACTTTGTCAGCAGTGTTTGACTATGTTTACTATTAAATCTATACTTTATTATTGGCCACTGAACTGAAGAATAGAGCTGAAATGATGTGTATTCATTGGCATTATTGCACTATGCTTGACTTTTCACACCATTTGTCAGTTCTGATCCTGTTTATTAATAATATACGGAAGCCTTGAACGACAAGTTGGAGTGCTATCTTGTTGTTTCAACTTGCTCTCTTGATATTTTTATGAAATAACTTATCTAATCTTATAAAATAAACAGTTACTTTGTTTGTCTGTGATTTTGGCAAACAGCGTCCAAGCATGTGTGTTTCTGCTTCGACAAGAAAGCTAACTTGGCTAACTGCTTAGCTGACACCTATTATAAAAAATAAGTCACATTCAAAAACATGTGACTAAAAAAAAAAACACTGCGTAAGAGCACTGCTGAAGTTTGTGATTATCTCATAGTCACACTGATCATTTTAGTAAGTTCGCCTTTACCACAGTCTGTAGATGCTATAGTATATTTAAAAGCAGAGCTTTTGTGCTCTGTTCGGGTGACTGCATTCCTTCCCTTGTCTTCCTTATTTCTCACACTCTTGAGCTTTGTCTCTGGGGGCAATATCCAGAGCTCAAATGGTTGCAAAAATACTCCATAATCTCAGCCTCTCTGATCCCATTGGGAGGTTTGGGATAAAAAACGGTCGGTCAAGCCACTCAGATTTTTTCCCCCTCCTCTCATATCTGGACATCAGGATTATATTTCAGGAGTGTCACGTTTGCATTTAACACTTTAATCAATTATTCTTAAGCCATGTTAAGTGATTTTCACCATCATATAGTGTAATATATA